>CM031234.1:648739064-649058341 GCA_018340775.1 Taxus wallichiana var. yunnanensis | reverse complement strand
AGCAATGTCAATTTTTCAGCCTTCAAAGGCTACTCATGAACCACAGAGAGCATTGGGCATATTCTACTTCAAGAACTCAAGCATTCTCGGTAAATCAGCCTTTTATTTTTGTTGATTTTTGTAAACTTCCCTTTTATATACATTTTCTAAAGATGTCATCCCGTAGGATAAATAATAAATATTGTTTGTCTATATAAGTAGTAATTGAAAAGGTTTACAAGGTTTCTTATAGCATTGTAAATCTGAAATATAACAAGAATAATAATGAAGCATACTGTTCCAAAGCCAAACATAGTTAAAAAATTGCACATATAAACAAAGAATTACTTACATCATTAAGGTGAACTTCCTCGATCCCCGCATGTGCATGTGACACATCGAATCCATCCACGGCCAATCCAATAGCCCACACATGATTCAAAGCAGCTTCTCAAGCAAACATTTATCAACATTAATCCATCTTCTTAAACAAATCTCAAAAAGCTCGATCAAAGTGGCTTTCCATATTCAATATTTTTTTGTATTAGTTTATGTTAACCTCGACATCATAATAATGGTACAAAAATTCTGAAAAAGAGAGAGAAAAGAATGATAAGATTATGTACATAAAAAATTATTACCTGAAGAAGATTCATCAAGGTCTCAATGGAAGCATTCTTATCTACTCCCACCTCGTACGATCTAATAACATAAGTCTGTCGATAAAGAAGATTGCCTTTAACCAGTCTACCCAATCTAAGTGCATCTACTGTGAACATTAATATTCTCTAATCTTATTCTTGTTATGAATTCATCTTGCTTCTCGGTTGCCAAGGCCTTAGAAGCCATGGCAATGAGTGCCATGATTAAATATCCTTCAGTCAAGCACACGTTCTTCTTGCAGATCCATTCACTTTTTCTGAAACACTACTGTTACTGTTGCTATCAACAACTGAGCAGAATTACTTTTTCGCAATCCGATTCTTGCATTCACGTAATTTTTCAATGGTCTTTGGCATCCATAAGAAAAATCAAATTCAAGAAACTTGGTAAGAATTGGCATTTTTACTTTGCAAAATCCAAGAAATTTCAATTTAAGTACGATGATCATTAATATTGAAATTGGTGATGCACACAATACTAAACCAGAAATAAACTCTATTATGCTCAATTTGAGGGATCCATTTCGAAAGGCATGTGTGTGTTAATTTTGTATCCAGCAATTTTACCAACATATTCAACTTGAGAAACTACAGTCCCTTGACCACCCTAAATCGAGATAAAAGTGATAACCTAAAAGACTATCAAGCCTAGAACATGGAGACAAAGAGTTGACAATGATCCTAGGTTGTTGATACATCCTGAAGATAACCATTAGACTCGTAGGTGAAGATTTACACGAATTCTTGCTTGAGGGTTCATAATAGTTGATAATTCTAGTTCTTCATCCATGTAACAGGACCTTTCTTGAGCAAATCACGTGTTTCGTGTCGAGATCCCGGAACATGATGAGGAGGTGTCATTAATCCTTTGATCATTTGAGTCACAATTGCAAGCTCTAGGGACATCTTGAGTTGATAAGAACAAGCAAACTACAAGTTAAGCTGTGGATGCGTTTAGAAATTGAACTAATTGGTTTGGTGGAGTGTGTGCAAGATCCTAGATGCTCGCATCACTTATGCTTTCCTCATATGTGACTTCCTTAATAACCTTAATAAGTTTTAAAGGAAATATACTATAAAAATAGGACCTATAATTTTTGACCAAATACAATGACAATATATAATGTTACACGTGTTTGATTGGCATCCTATGGAGGATGGCACTTGTAATGCACATTTCAACAACATGTCACAATTCCTTTGAGAAAAAAATGCAATGAACAGCAAGTAATGTTCTCAAAAATCATTTTATTCGTTTCTAAAGCTCCAACATTAATGTCTCTATGCAAATACAAAAGGTCGTAGGCACATTATTCATTCAACTTTGTGTCATGGGTGGATTTTAATGTCCCGCTGATCACCACATTTATCTTTAGAAAAGCTTATTCACAACCATATGTATGGCACAACTAAATAAAATAGGTTCTTCAATTTCGAAAACATGTTGTTGTGGAGTGTTGTAAGCCGGTGAATGAGTTCGAGATGCACCGCCTGCCTCGGATGCTTTCTTCACACATGCACCTTCCTATAGATCCGTAATAGGAAGCGTATGATCCTCGGATCTACCTATCCCTCACGCATGTTCGCGGGGGAAATATTTAATTAAAAAGGCTCAAAATTTGGAGTGACCAAAGTGCTGTGGCAGAGTGGTGGGCCTCCTGCCTTGTATTTTGCAGGTCTCAAGTTTGAACCCGCCCATCTCTCTGCAAACGTGCATGAGAGATAGGCTCAGCCGTATGATCCCTATACTCTTCCCGTGACAATATACAAAATTCAAGTTTCACACCAAAAATGCTTACAATAATATCAATCCAAGAAAATAAGTAAAAATAAATGAATTCTCGTTTTACTCAGGCTTATTCAAGAATGTTGGAAAATTATCAAAGAAAATAAATAAAGGCGCTTATTCAAGAATGTTGGAAAATTATCAAGCAAGAAAGAAATAAAGATATAACATATTATGGAGTCAAAACTATTTTGATTAGCAGAGCACTCACCTTCAACCCTTCGGAGAAATTTAATCCAACGATAACCCACCACTTGTGTAATGTTAGATGAAGCATTGAATAAAGTACACATGACACGATTGAAATCATTTGCAATAAGAAATCCATCGAGAACCAAAGCTCATTGAACAACAAATTCGGTCCATCCAAAACAAACACCAGTAAAGCCAACATATTTCAAGAATGATGCTTCTTGATAAGAGATTCTACAACGCAATTTTAAGCACTACTAATTTGTAAATTTATTCATCAAAAGTTGAAAAAAACAAATGAAATATACCTTACACGGTTAAACTGTTATTACACTCTTAGAATTGTTACACTATGATAAAATATTTAAAGTAAATTAATAAAAGTATTCGCATTACCTATGATCAATCATTCGTATAAGAACATAAGATTTTTCTAATTCCTATGGAATCTAAAAGATGATGATATTACGACCAAAATTAACAAGGTGAAATACTTCGCAATATATAATTTGATTGTTTTTACACTTTTAGCATCGTTGATGAAATTATAATTATTTTCCGTGTCTTGAAGTGCAGAAGTTATATATTTTTGTATTTGGTTCCTAGAGTACGGATTGCAATGATTTGTAGGTGTTGGTTCTAAGTGCCTATAATTTGATAGGATTAAAGGTAAGTAGCCGATACAGCACCCTTAGAGCCCTTGAGCGGGTACGACACGTTTCGGGAGCGGGAGTAGCTTGGGGAGAGGCTAGGCATGTCCGTACGGTTGGGTACATCTCTGCAGACATAACCAGCCATATCCTCGGTGTTCTCTAGCCCAAAGTCTGTGTTTTTTTAAATTCCTGGTTCAAACTTAATATATCATTACATCAGAAATTACATTTTCATAAGCCATTATTCTAGAGAAGGTATAGTTTAAATTTAATATATCATTAGAACAGAAATTACAGTTTTCATAAAGACCATTATTCTATAGAAGGTATATTTTAAATTTAATAAATCATTACGAAGAAATTACAGTTTTCACAAAGACCATTATTCTACAAAAGGTATATTTTAAATTTAATATATCATTACAAATGTAAATTAGGATTTTCACAACACCATTATTCTAAAGAAGGTATATTTTAAATTTAATATGTAATTACAATGAAATTACAGGCCTAATAAAGATAATTATTCTACAGTAAGGTACCAAGTACAAGCCATCATAAATATGGATAAAAGTAACATGTATGAGATAAATCATAAATGTAATAAACACCTCAACCAGATATGGTAGGGACAATTGAAATTATGAATGTATGAGTAGTTTGTTGTGGCTATTTAGCTTGTTTTGTTTTTCATAATACATTATTCCTACATATGTGTTTACCCCTAAACAAATCAAACTTCACCTTGACCGAGAGGCTTGGTGAGAATATGTTCCTACATATGTACCCCTAAACAAATGAAAATCGAGAGGTAGGGAATAGTGAAAATCAGAGGGTAGGAGCTGAATTTGGTGGTTCAAGACTTGTTCATGAATGTAGTGACATTCGACCTCAATATGCTTTGTTTGTTCATGAAAAACAAGATTCTTCACAAGCTTGACACACCTTGATTGTCAGTAGTGAATGATGGGAGGTTTCTCTTCGGGAATCCCTATATCTGCAAGAATGCGACATAACCAAATCACTTCACACACAGCCTCCTCATGCGGCGCAGTATTGAGCCTCGGTGGATGAGAGAGAAACAACTATTTGCTTCTTGCTAATCCATGAGATAGGTCCAGATCGAGATGAAAAACATACCACTGAAGTGGATTTCTGTCATCAACGGATCTACATAGTCGAGTTTGTATATCCTGTAAGAAGAACTGAGTGTTCTTCGATACTCTAGACCAAAGTCATTTGTACCTCGGACGTATCTCAACACATGCTTTCTACTGTTATCAATGACATTTCTTTGGCTCTGCATAAAATCGGCGAGATAGCTCACTTGCAAAGCAAAGATCGGCTTGGTATAAGTCAAGTAAATGAGACTCCCCACAAGCTACCTGTAGTGAGTGCCATCTACTGCATGGTGAATCACTGGAATCTAGATAATTGCAAACCTTTTTCCATAGGTGTGGACATTGGTTTAATCGACATTCCATACTTCTCTAGGAGTGTCTTGGCATATTTCATTTGGGAGATGAAGATATGATTCTTCTTCTACCATATCTCTAAGCCAAGACAGTAGTGAAGTAGCCCCAAATCGGTCATGTCGAAGGATTTCTTTAGATCATTCTTTACATCATCCACAAGATTGTCAGAACTTCCTGTGATCACAAGATCATCTACGTACAAAACCAGAATAACAATCTTTGTTCCTACCTTCTTGATATACAAATTTGTATATGAGGGGCTACGAGTGAATCCATGTTACAATAGGTGATCATCAATTTTTATATACCATGCCCTAGGTGCTTGTTTGAGTCCATAAAGTGACTTTATCAGATGACATACCTTGTGTGGTTGATGCTCATCTACAAACCCTTCAGGTTGGGCCATGTATACTTCTTCTTTGAGATCACCATTCAGAAAAGCACTCTTGACATCCATCTGCTGAAGTTTCCATCCATTTTGTGTTGCCAGTGCATAGAAAACTCTGATGGTTTTGATCTTCACTAGTGGGTGCAAAGGTCTCGTCATAGTCAATTCCTTCTTGCTGAGCATAACCCTTTGCAACAAGTCATGCTTTGTGTTTGTCGATTGAACCATCTGCCTTATATTTTGTTTTGAAAATCCATTTGCAGCAATGGATTTCTTACCTAGAGGTAGATCGACAAGTTCCACGTCTGATTCTAAAGTAGGGAATCATATTCAGCATTCATAGCCTATTTCCCTTTGTGGTTGGTCTAATGCCTCATGAACAGTGTCAGGTTTGGTGCTATCAACAACTGAACTCATGAGTGTAAAATTTACCTCATGTCTGGCTTGACTTCGTGTTCTGACTCCGTAGAAGTGCTTGGAAGTGAGTTCAGGTGTGCATCCCCAATAGTATTCTGGACCCATTTCGGATGTTGGTGTTGCTTACTGTTGATGTGAAGATGTGTTTTCAGTGTGCCTAGATCAACGAATAAGTCTCCACTCAGCTCTTCTTCTCTCTGAGAAGAATCATCTTGCCCATCATCTGGATGTGTGAGCAATCTATGTGACGAGGTTGGTATTGGATCTCCATTGTGTGGTAGGGAGTCAAAGGATGACTCATCACACACCACATCTTGACTCTCGTAGATTTTCTTCATCTCAGGATCCATGAGACGATATGCCTTTGAGGTAGTACTATACCCCAAGAAAAGACATGGTAGTGTCTTTGGATCGATCTTCTTCCTTTTCTTATCTGGAACATGCATATATGCAGTACAACCAAAAACTCTCAAATGATAGATAGAAGGTTTATGACCAGTCCATACCTCTTCGGTGTCCTATTCTGCAAGATCTTTGTGGGTGCTGGTTGAGTAGATACACTGTTATTCGGACTGACTGCTTTACCCAAAACTGATCCTCCAACTTGGCGGTGGAGAGCATACAATGAGCCATCTCCATGACAGTCTTGTTGTGTCGCTTAGAAATCCCATTCTGTTGGGGCATGTAGGGTGTAGTCAGATGTTGTTGAATGCCATGTTGCTTTAGGTATGCTAAGAACTTCTTCGATACAAATTCCCCCTCGATCTGAGTGGAGGAGAAGGAGAGGCTTCCCGAGGCTACTGGTGGCTTCTTTGGTAAAGGTTTGGAAATTGGCAAATGCCTCACTCTTCTTCGGAGGAAATATACCCACATTTTCTATGAGTAATCATCAATGATGAGCTGGAAGTATTCAAAACCTTGGAAGCTAGCTAGCGGAGGGGTCCACATAGATCGGTGTGTACAACCTGAAGATGCTCCGTAGAATGATAAGAGCTCTGTTTGAATGGACCTGTGTTGTTTTCCCATGCAAGACATCCGAGAAAACAGGTAAGGAATGGGAGAGTGGAGGAAGCCCTCTTACCATTTCCTTGGCACTGAGCTGATGTAGAGCCCGGTAGAAAGATGACCATATCAAAAGTGCCATAGTGTAGTGGACTCCGCCGTTGAAGTAGAGAGAGCAATGTTAGATGAAGTGACCGCATCCAGTGCAAATAGATGCCCTTCATAAATGCTCGAGCAATAACTAAGTCTCCCTAGGAAATGATGCAGGACTTGACCCCTTTCTAAACAAAGAATTTGACCCACATTCGATGATTAAGAAGTTGACTCATAGACAAGAGATTTGAGGTCAAACCTGGAACATATAGCACCTTCGTGAGTGTACATCTTCGTGTCCCAAGAGGAATGATGACATCACCAATCCCCCCATAATATACTCCTGATTATCTACGATGGTGATCTGATCTCTAGTGGGCGGTCACTCAGGGTATGGAACAACTTCTTATTACCAGTCATGTGTTTTTTTTAGCACCGAATCAATCAACTGAGACACTTTCTGATGGCTTGTGAAGTGAGACTAGGATAATGTCCGGATGAGTTGTGTCGGAACCTCTTCATCGGAGGAGGCATCTGTTTGAGTAAAATATGACCCTTCTGCCTTTGATTACGAGCACGCCATTGGGATTTCTTGGAATATCCTTGGCCAGAAGTGCTCTCTTCACTAGAGTTGCCATGCTTATGACCATTGTAATAATAGTTCGTAGTCGTGTGTGTATTCATGGAGAAAATGTGGCACCATTGATCCGCCTTGTTGTTCTACTACTTTTGGGGTGGCTACTTTGTGGTGGCCTTTAGAGAAGGTTCTTCTTTGTGGATGTTGCTTCGATTTTGGGGGATGATTGCCCTTTCCGAGGCTTGTTGCTATGCTTTTGCCTCGTGATGAGAGCCTTGTCTTCGAAGGATTCTTGAACATTCTGAATGGCTTCTTCTGCTGGAGATAATTCACTAGTTTGGCAAAACTCACCTCCTGTTGAGTGATGGTCAACGTGGTGATCAGTGTCGAAACCAGGAAGGAAGAGCTCGCAAGGTGAGCGGGACTAGCAACTTGTCATCCACCGGTTCACCGAGAGCAGAAAGTTCTACGCGTAACTCGGCCACACGCCACAAGAAGGCTTTGACTGATTCGCCATCATGCATACTCATTGTGTGAAGCTTTTGTGAAGATGATCGTCAGATTCTTGGCTTCATAGATGGTACACAACATGGCCCATGCCGTAGAGGAAGTGGTTGCTTCCCGAATGTGAGGTTGAACCTCATCAGAAAGGCTCAGAGTGATAAGCATTAATGCTTTTGCATCGGCCTTTTCATACTTAGCCAACAGATCAGCGTCTGTGGGAGGGGTGTTCATGCCAGAAATGATCCCCAAAGATCTTCAAACTGAAGAATTGTCCGCATCTTGGTTTTCCATGTGGTGAAATTTGGCCCTTTTAGCAATTGGGCATCCGACAAAAAAATGTGAGGTGTCAGACATTTCCAAAAACTCAAAATTGTATTTTATTTATTGATTGTTCAAAAATGGTTACAAATGCTTACTAAAGGAACCTATCATGAAGATGGGCTCTATAAGCTTGTGCAGTGAGATGCGGATGCTCCTGTGGGCATTCTACTTCGCGTTCATCATCTGCATCATAGCCACGCTGCAATTCTTCATGGATTCAGCGTGCTTGACAACACACGTCGAACCAGAAATAGTCGAACAATCCTTGACACACCAATTCGTCAAATAATAACTTGTCGGTATTCAAGCAATTCATTGAGCAAGGAAAAATAGATGGATGCCGTAGGTTTCGACGCCGCTAGGCTCCTCACGCCTGGGCAGATCAAGGGACACTTCCACGCCTCATGAAGACAAGACAAAACTGGTTTGGGCATGTTTTTCTTTTCTCCATGCAGGGCTGCAAGTCTCACATGGTCTCCAGCCTCCTCATTGCTTCCACGCTTCTCCTCTTGTTTTGATACCAATGTTGGTTTTGCAGGATGTGGTCGCCCTTGCTGCATATGTGCAGGCTTGGTATTGGCGGCTTACCAACCCAAAACTACACGCAGGCCTGGTGTTGGCTACTCCTTCCTTGGCGGCGCTTCCTCACGGCTCACCAACACTCTACGCCAGGCTTCTGCCCACATGGCTCACACAAACCTCCAGGCATAACACAAGACCTTTACGGGCTCTGATACCAATGATAGCAGAAGACAAAGAATGATTTATTCAATGTATTCAATGTGTTTACAAAATAGCAAACAAGAAGAATATAAAACAATAGAACGGTTACACAAGGTACGAATAGTTAAGGAGTAACCGTATACATCGTAGGATGTATTAAATTAAGCTAACAAAGATCGTATACTTGCACTCCGCTCCCATATCCAAAACGTATCAAATACTTAGGATTAAAGTGTTTCATATGTGGATGATACTAGTTATAAGTGGAATTGAGCATTTTTAGACAATTTCTTTAAAAACTCTTATACAATCAATACCCACAAAGCTTGCGTGAATCAAACTAGGCTAGAAATAGTTGGAAGCATTTAACTATATAAATTTCACTCTACAAATTAATTGTTATAAAATTTTAGTTATATATCCCCAACATTTATTATGTAAATTTTCTAAATATTTATTTATTCAATACTATCTATGCTTTTGGATTTATGATTGTGTGCGTGATAGGACAACAAGTTTTTCCCATATACGTGAATGTGGTTGAAAGGTCATACTTCAATAGCTCTGACAAGGTGGCAAATTTGTTTTTTCAAAATATTGACATTAATTGCCTAATAATATAATTATTCCCCTTTTTTGTAGGGATTTTCACAGATGATTCTTAGCTTGGTTTGTATGATACATTATTATGGCACACATAGCTGGCACCTACAAGAATAACACAGACCCTACATACATGGAAACAATTTACCCTATTTTTTAGGTTTGATAATTGATTCTTCTTGACCATCCTTTTGTAACTTTGTTGATTATAGAGTTCTCTCACATGAAGAATTTGATAGTTTTCTAAAAAGAGAAATTGACATGACACACAATAAATTTCAAATATCAAACTTATGTCATAAGAATCAATTCTTGAGTTTCTACACTGAAATTTATATCTCAGAGATACTTGTTTTTCTTCCTCTAACAAGTGCAATTTTACTTTTATTGTTGGCAGCCTTTTGACACTATTAAATCAGCATTTATTCTTATATGTAAAATAAATTACTAACTCCGTGTCGAGAGATGATTTTTTGCCGAAGTTGTGCCAAATCTCCTGGAAATACAAATTTGAGTTGTATTTATAAACTATATAAATTTGAGTCTTATGTTTCTACACAAATGCACAAGCAAGGGTTCAATTTATGGTTAACATCAAAATTCACCTAGTTACAAGATGATCCATTTGAATAAATTTCTTAGCATCAATAGATTTGTTCCTGAAATGTTGGAAATATTAGAAATGGAAGAAAGAAAACATAGTTCAAGTATTACAAGAATGAAATGTGCAAAAACACATACTCTATTCTCATCGCTTCTACTCGCCCGTAATTACATAACATCCGGGTAGAGAGGGCACTAAGAAGGTTTTCAATTATCTCTCAATGCTCTTCTTTTATTACTCTACCCAACCATGCTCATGTAGCATTAACCCTCCTCCCTGCAGAACAAGTCTCGAATGGCATTCAAAAGATACCCACCAAAATAAGCTAAACCGAGAATCAAATAAACCATCGAAATCCCTCATTTATAGGGACATAGGAATACAATCAATAAATAAAAGACTCAGATTCATGTATAACCGTAGGAAAAGAACCCAAGTGCAACCAAATCGAGTAAAACCTACTCTTAGTTAAATCAGAAAAGCATTCAATCAAATGAGAAGTGTTTGGTTTAAGATTAGTTTAAAATTATGGTACAAGAAAGTTTAAAAACATTAATTGAGAGAATGTAAACAGTCCAAATGAAATGAAGAATGAGCAAGAAATCTTAAGAAAACCTTGGTCTTCCTTCCTAGAGCTCACTATAGATCCTCCGACCACCGATCCCCAAATGGTGTCCACTGGGCCTTACCACAATCATCGCTTCCTGAGTGATGCAGAGAAACAAAGAGACAATCACAAGCAGGTGCAAGCCATGGAATCCGACAAGCTGGTTGTCGCTCGCAGATTCTGGAACCTTCACCAAAATTCTTGGATACTCACTTGCTGAGATGTGCTTTGTGGACGTGGCATTCATGCTAGAGTTCCTTAATTATTTCTTAACAGGAACCAATCTGCATGTAGATCACAGCTAAATTACAACCCCATACAAAGGATGGAGTCACGAGGAACATGGAAAGTGCACGGATCCCATTTTCTACCAGTAGAGCAACAACCATGTCCTTTTCACCATTCTCATGGATGCGATGAAGTTGGAGAACCAGTTTCCCCGCCTCTTCTCATAGAAGCCATGAAAAATGGTGGCGGGGGCAGCGGAACCACAAAGATGGAAGATTTGGGGCTTCCTTAACAAAAAACCCTTAAGGTGCACCTGTATTTTTATGACCTCACTCACCTCTGCCCCTGCTGAAATCTTGACGTGCCTTTGCCCCTGGTGAAATCCTCACACACCTTTTCCCCTGCCAAAATCCCTCATGCGCTTATGCCCTATAAAAATACCTCACGTGCTTCTCCATACTCCCAACAAAAACCCTAAAAGAAGATGCACCTTCCTCTTTGACCCCGAATCGAAGAAAGAGTATACACTTTGATGTACAATTAAACTTAAAATATATACATTAATATTAAAATTAAATTAAAAAATAAAAAAGACGTAAATTAGAGACAAAAATATGGGGAGGGTATTAATTAAAGACAAGAATATATTTTTGTCTCTAATTAATGTCTCAAAACACCCCCTCTTGTAATAGTGCTACCAAAGTAAATAAACCAAACCCTATTATGAGTTGATGAGTTACAAAATAGGCTAAAAAGTGAACTTGATCTGAGTTGAGACCAAGCAATGAATAATAATAGCTCCCAACAAAAAATATGACTAATAACTCTAAAACACCCATGGCGAGCTATGCAAACGAAAAAATGAGGTAAACTCGAAAATAATGCAACAAAGCTCAAGCATGGGTGAGGTGGTGAGCTATCCAAAAGGAACAAATAGAGCTTGAATCCAAAACAAAAAATGGTGACCTAAATCTCAACGGGTGAGCTTGATCTTAAATGCAACATGAATACCACAAATACATGACCACCCAAAATATAGACACCCAACTGAGAAGAACCCACCACCAAGCTAATGATAAAATTAATCATGTTGGGTACCAAGCCATAGATAGTATGTGAGTTGGGTCGGTGCATAAGGTTAAGTCTCGAGCTAGCATGGCAATATAATGACAATAAGCTTAGATCTGTAAACCCTACAAATACCTCAAGCTGGAATGCAAAAAACACACACCCAAATGAATCTGAGGCAGATCAAGGGGTAGAATATGAGTAACATCAAACCCCAACGATCTAAGATAAAAAAACAGAATACCAATCTTGACCATGAAAAACTAGAATCGACCAAAATCATGAACGAGTAGGTTATAATGGATCTTGATAGCCTCAATAAGAAATGAGAAGATTAAAGGGCTCAAAAACCCATATGCACGAGTTAGTAGAAAACCAGAGCTTAAGTCCTCTTTAATGGTGGCCATGGTAAAACAAATAGCTACAACTGAAATATTTCTAACCAAAAATAGAGCTTCAACAACAAATAACTGACAACATCTATTTGAGAATGCAAGGACACAAAGATGAAAAATACAAAACAAATTGTTCAAATTTTCCGATTGCAGAAAACTGCACCATAGTAACGAGTAAAGATAGCTCTAAATCCAGAATAATGGAAGACAAAACAAAAAAATTACATATTTTCTCCTCCAACCAGCCAGCTCCACAAACAAGAAAATCCCAAATGAAATATTTTTAGCTTTTCTACCCTAATTAGAAGAGTTCACTCGAGGAGATTTCAACTATGGTAAAGTTAAGTATAGTCTGAACCCTATAAATTTCCAAAAATGGTGCAAGGTTGTAATATTTTCTCGAGATCCTTCTTTTAAATATGATCCTTCTCATTATATTAAATTCCAATACTCCAATTAGCATTAATTGTTGTGAAGTATCTTCTTTCATGCCTATTCAAGAGGGAATAATGAATCAATAAACAACACATAGAGACCGAAAAACTCACTTTTCTTCTTTATTGATTCACAGAAAGTACAAAATATTCTTCTTCTAATTCTTCCTACCCTTGTATCTTTGTATCGCCACACCTACAGACACACTAATATGATACAACCAAGAAAATACTCAATTATTTTTGTTCTCGTAAACACCCACAGGAAGATTACATTCCACCTCAATTAATTAATTCCCCAAATCTAGAACAACTCAAATAATCTCATATTTCACTCAACAAGATACAAAATATAAAAATCTATTGAAACCTATTTTATGCTCCTAATGATGACAAGGCTTGCATACATTATTTTGACAATTTATCGCTAACTAACTTTTCACCGATATTATAATAATTACACAATATCACTTACCAATCTTTATTTAACTCTCCCTTATGGAATAAAATTGTCATTATCCTCAATTGTCATGATGCTCCACTACCGTGATGCTCCTGCATATGAAAAGTTTTGCTTTCCCACATACCCACGTAAGTGGGACTTTTGAAATGTTTTAATCATTTTTTGCATGTGTGGGGGTGTGAAAACAATTGGCCTTTCCAAAGTCAAAAATAACCAATGATCACCCATACATGTGTGTAACGACCCACAAATTCACACACAAACAACACAATAAAAGACAGGATTTTTTTTTTTGACTTGCTTGAAGATAATACGACACTACACAAGCTCTCTAGGTAATACAATCAACTAAAGATGAGCTTTCCACAACACGGACTCACACTGGTTACAACTAACATGAGGCACACACTTAGGACACAATGGTACATCTAGAGTATGCAATTTTACAACAAGGTTTTCCCATACAAGGTTTCTTTAGAATCATATTTTAGCTGTAAGTGATTTTACATTCTTTACTTTTCCCAAAGAAATCATGATAGGAGAATCTAAAGTTCATGTCTCCTTTGAAGAGTTTTCTCCTACCTTGTTAATGTTAATATACAGTGTGAACCAATTATTGTATGGTAAGAGGTTACTTCATTTACTTGATTAACTTATTCATTTGTGAGGAGGCAGTTAATTTCTCAAGGCTCTTAACTTCATCAATTTGTTTTCGACATTGTGCTTTTGAACATATATGTTTTATCTTTTCAAGCGGTCAATTTTATTTTATTTTATTTTATTCCAGTACATGACTGCCTAAATCTTGGATTCATCATTAAGATTTTATTAGTTGTTAATAAGGTTTCATTGGGGTCAAGAGTCTAACCAGAAATATTAAAGATTTCACTTGGGCTTCACTTGAAGAGATAGACATAAGTATACTGTTTACATTTTCAACGTGTAAGATAGATCGAAGAGTTTCTTAATCAAGTTCCTTCTATTTATTATAATTTTATTATCTTCCAAGATTTAATCATTGATTTCACCTTAAGACCGTTCTAAGGACTCACCACAATAAGAGATTGTTGATTAGTTTACGTGGGATCACAAGGTATATTTGTTTCTCTTGTTTTCTTTTTGCTAGGTTCAAAACATAGTCCTCTACCAAACGACACATGACCAAAGGTAACCAAAGTGATGTAAGTTGATTCAAGTTTAGATAATTATAATTAGGTTGAAAATTCAAGGATAAATCATATTCTGAAAAGTGAAAATTCAACAAAGGATACGCATGTCAAAACAAGTTCATTTAATCTTATTGGCAATAATATTTCTCAAATTGACTTTCAAACGATAACAACCTACATGAGAACAATACAAAATTATAATGCAATGCCTTCTAAATAGTCTCCACAATTTCCATACGAATGTTTTAAAGCAAAAGAAAAACATTCGTACAACAGAAGTTCCTAAGAAGGCTGGAATCCACTTTCTACACGTGTTTCTTTTTCTCTCTCCTTTTTTTTCTTTTCTACTCAGGAAATCCTCCTGCACATTTGTTAGCACATGTCAGTTCACAAGAACTGAGCACGATAAAATCTATAACATTAAGACAATATGTTGTTATCTAACTGTTTCAAGGAAGAAAAGCACCATTGAAGATGAAAAATAATCCAAGAGTCTAAACAAGAGCAATTAAGAGTTGTCCAAAAGAATAAAATTTCTGAGTAAAAAGGGAGGCACTAACTCTATTTAATTATCATTTTCTCATAGGAGAAGTTAACAAACAGCATGGTGAATTCCACCCATATCACAATAATGACCATCATTTTAACAAGATAACATTTCGAAACAAAAACAATTACAAGAAGAGAATTAATTTCAAACGTGATCTGTCCCTATTTGTTTAAGTTAGTTCACCAAGCCAAGGATTCACTATGCCACAGGAAGATCCCAAACAATCAATTGACATGAGAATGTCTAAACCAACATGAATTATTAATATTAAGATGATGTGCCTATAACAGTTAATTTTATGTCAGTACCGAATAAATAAATTGGAAAGAAAAGGGATGAAATGCACAAATGACCTCGTATGGGTCACATCCTATCCTAACAATCCTTCTATTAAACTTTCTTCTAATCAAGAGAATGTCTTAAGAAAAAGGACAAACTTGGCAAGACCAAACATAACCATTATAAATCTTACAGGAGGGTTACTCAATCATTCACAAGAACACAACACAGGATACATAGCTTCCAAAGGATCTGTCGTCAACAACAAGTTGACTTAAACCTTTCTGGTCAATACATACCCATTCTACTACAATGACAGCAAGGAGGTCGTATCACAACGATCATCACAAAAACCAGTCAACCAATGAGTTTCCAAACACACCAACCTCTAAGTCACAGGAGAATGAAATTTAAGCATCTTTACGGAGCAAAACGTAGAGTAATTTCTTACGCATAAAACCAACATCCCAATTTTAAGATTTGAAAACTTCCTCACTAATGATCAAGTAGATCTCGTATCCTCCAACATGTGTGAAACAAAATCAAGGTAAGAAAAGAGTATTTCCTCTGACATTTTAAGCTATCCAAAAGAAATGTGAGTATCGTCAAAAGAAGACATTCCATAGGATCAGCTACATTCCTCAAAACATACAACAGTCACCAAGGGAGAGAAGGTGATTCCAAAGACAACAATCTCCAAACGGTGAACATGAATTGATATCAAATTATGACGATCAACCATGACACTCGAAGAATAAAATTATTTCTTCGAGTGATTCAAAACAAATAACAAAAGCAACTAACCTAGTTGAAAGTAATATCAACTTGGCTCAATTCAAAAATCAGTCAAGCTAAGCACACACCAAGCCAACCGGGAAGGGTTACTAGAACCTAAACAAATGAAAGAAAAGGATAGAGATAGGAATAGCACCATTCACCTATACACAATGCACTCGCAGTACTCAATCACCAATTTGCAAATACCCAACATAAACCAGAACTACAGATCTCGAACCGAAACAAGAATAAGAACAAAACAGGAACTATAAAGTTGAGTCCAACGACAATGTTTGATAAAACATTCAAATCGTGAGACCAACACAAAGAACTCAGGAATTTTCATCACAGGAACCCCACCTCTTTTGTTTTATTAGTCTTAAGAACAAATTTCACCCAACTAATATTTATTAAAACCCAGAAAACAATATAAAGGCTTCAACCAGTGCAATCATTTCTAATGCCAAAAAAAAAAGGAACACAAACGAGCAAGGGAAGTGGAAACCAAACAACATACCATCACATGAGACATATATATGAAGAGTAGAGTTATTTAATGAATCAGTTAAATAACAACATAAGAATCAATGGTATAGAGAATATCGTGCCTGATTAAGCTCCCGCAGTCGATAACAAGATGGATAGGGCCTGCAACAAAGCAACCCAAGCCTAATTCCATTTTCTTCAAGCTCGTTGGGCGCCCCAAACATCGAACATCTTCACGTTGGCATAGGTAGGAGTTCACGGCCAGGGTGGGTGGTCTAAAATACTTGCCATCATCCTCCCAACACCGCCCCAAGATTAGCCCTAGAACTTCTGTAGGCCCCATTTTTGACAATTGAACTTGATCCTTCGTCATTCATACAAACACCTCCACCATCTCCATATGCATCTGATTGTTTCTAACTTGGACCTCCTAACCTTGGTGTTCTCATATTAGGAGAAACCCTAGTCTGAGACAAAGCAAAAGAAGATGGCTTTATAACCAAAAAAATCCCTTGGTACAGACTCCATAACCATATAAGAGTCCCTAGACTTAGCATCCTCACCTTTTCCCTGCATCCCATGACCTGCAATCATGGTTGTCCATGAGAATACATCACTTTTATGCATTTGATCAAATACTCGGCGTGCAACTCTAAAATTCCCACATTTGCAATACATGTCTACAAGGGCATTCATTACTATAATAAACAAATCAAAGCCACTTCTTAGTATGAAGCCGTGGATCTCCTTCCCCTGATGCAAATTCGACAGGTGAGAAATTACTGGAAGAACAGTTGCAAAGGTAACATTGTTGGGTTTTGTGTCAGCCAGATGCATTTGTTGAAAGGAATCTAAACTTTCCTCATACTGTCCACTCTGTGCATACCCTGCAATCATTGTATTCCATGACACTACTATTTTCTCAGTACATGTTCCGAATCTGAAAATTATCCTGCTACCTTCATCTCCCAAGACGTTTTCTCCAACATTGCATAGATCTCCTGTGCCTGTGGGTGTGATCTGTCACCTACACAAAAAGCATGCACCTTTTTATTGCCTTTAATCCAACTACACCAAGTTCTTTTTAATTCCTCTATCCTTCATCGATCTCCTAAAAGCTCTCTTGCAAGGCAAACTGTGCTTCATGAATATTCTGATATGAAACAAATCCACCTCTATGAGATCCTCTTCCATGAGTTACATCGTAGAACAAGCAAGGTCTCAGTAGAAAATCTCTGTAATAAATTTCATCGGGTTTCGGTAACACTCTCACCGTCACTTAATCGATTTTGTGAAATGTCTTGAAGAAGGATCCTAAATTTGAGGATGCATGGATCTCGCATGAGATAACAACATAGTTGGACCTTCGCTGGTTTGGAAGCGCTCAAACGGCTTCAACCAAACCGCACATGCCCGCCGCCTGGTTATTTTCTTGTTGCAGGTCAGTCTGGTCTGCAGCGAAGATGCCAAAACCTTGGACTCCCGCTCCTAACTCGAAAGATGAGGTGAACACCGTCTCTCGGTGTCGCTGAATAATGTGCAGGCATGAATGAAAAAATAGCCGCTCATAATGAGGTGGTGAACATCCTCCCGCATTTCTGCTCGGCCAAAGCAAAGTTAGGCTTGCAGGCCTTTAATGCTGATGTAGTTGAACTCGCGCACTTCACACTTTCCTAACTCCTCACCCTCCTTAGTCTGAATCAACACCTCGCTCACCAAAACCCTTTCCTGCTCTTCTTTCACATGCCGGGACATGGGGAGTGTAGTTTCTACTCACCTTCATTAACATTAACACCTTCTTTGCATGTAGTCTGGGGGTTATGCAGCTCCATAAAGACCTTTTCATTTTCGTCATGGCCTACAAAAATGCTAGTGGAACATAGCAAAGGCATTGGAACAGACAAACAAAAAAAAAAGACTCTATCCACTCTCCTCATGTGGCTGCAAAAGGGGAATGCTCGAGCAAAACCAGACTAAAACTAAACAAACTACTCCCCAAAACAGGGGTTTCCTTCCCCCAAGACACGGCAGACAAGGGCACGAGGAAGTCAAGAAAGGTAGAGCAGTCATAAAAGATACAGGTCAGAAGTGGTTGAAGGGTCACTGGAAAAGACTGGTGGCCAACTGCTCCCCCCACTCGGCATTACAATGTGAATATATGACAAAAGAAAATCCAAAATTTCCAAATTTACCTTAATTTCTCCAAAGTGCTTGTACTCTCACCTTAGCTCTTCCTAAATTTTAGAACCTTTTACCTTAATTGTTTGCAAATTGGTAGTTTGACCAAGTCAATAATGAGGTTGACCAATCTTGAAATAGACATGAAATTTTATTTTTAGCCTTGATTCACCCCATACATATTTTTTCAATGTTATGATTAGCTTTTTTTGTAATGGAAAATAAGTCAAATTGTGTAAAAATGACTAATATTGGATTTTTCTCGAATTAGCAATTAATCCAAACCGAGGTTGAGAGTGTTATTTTTAGAAATGAGTTGAGTCAAATTTTGTTTATTTTTGCTATATGTACCCTTTCTTTCCAAGTAAGAAGGGAGACTTATTCATTCTATATGCTTAGGTTATGAAGAGATTGTACTATAGCACCTTGTTAAAGCAATATAAAGACTCATTGTCCTCTATATGAAATTTTTTGAAGTGTGTTACAGAAATATTATGGTATGTTTTAGTGAATGATTTATATCCTTTGCATTATCAATATTTTCAAACAGCTCCATTAAGTAGTTTTGTATCTTTTACAGATTATTGTAAGTGGATGTTAGCTTGTTGAATAGATTCTGTAAGTGGAATAAGACCCAGATATGCCCTCCCATCATTTGAAAACAACTTGTTATTTCCTTTTGTGAATTGTAAAATCCCATAAAAAAAATATGGAGTGAATTTTATCAGATCTTTAAAAGTTTATCCAGTGTGTTTTTGGTAAGTATAATTTTCCAAAACATTTTTTGTAGGACCTATTTTAAACGATTTCATTAAGTTTATGTTTATTTATTTCCCTTAACACTCACTATAGAATTAGTTTAGGTTATTAATCCTAGGGAACCATCCCTCTCTATAGGTTCTCCTCAACCCAAGTGACCCATAGCTCATAATATTTCCCATTGTATCAACCGAAGCAAAGATTTTCTTGCACTTCTTCATCTTGGGTGCACTTCAGATTGATAAAAAATTTGGCATGCCCGGTGGGACCATTGAACTCATATTTTTTGTAGGTGTTCCATAAAATCCTAGTATATATTCATAATTTTTCCAAGTTTGATGTGTGCTTGGTAAAATTCCATCCTTTAGAGGCATATTTTCTAAACATTTTAGGTTACTTTATTGATCCAAACAACCCACTTTTCCAAATAGAAGGTCTTATCCTCTATGTTTTCCATCTATTTTGATTTCATGAAAACACGATTCCAAATCCTCATTGGAATTCCTTTCCCCAAGAATAGAAGTATCATCTGAATCCACCTCGTTTTTACCAATATCATCCTCTAAATTATTCTTATAACCCTTATCACAATGCACATGCCCACAATCCAAATCTTTCTAGTCAATATTGTTATCCTTATTATTATTATGTTGTTTATGAATAGGAATATTTTCATTATGCACATGGATATGTAAGTTATGAAAGAAATTACATGCCTTATAATGATCTATACCATGATCATCTTTACCATTGTATTATGTACTTTTAAATCTAGTGGAGTTAGCAATAACTATAGTTAGGGCCTAGAGTTTGAATGGAAACTAGAGATTGATCTCTAACCATTCATCTTTGTCCTTTTAACTGGAGCATTGATCATCAGCAGGTCAAAGCATATAACTGTGTCCCACTTTTTTGTAGTTTTTGTACTTTCAGCAAACTATGTCTGACAACCAAAACATGAACAAACACATATAAAATGACCAAACATGCATTTTTAAGAGGCTATAAATACCAAGGTGCAGGGCATCCAAAATTTACCTGATTTTTTAAATTTTTATAGTATTTTTTAATTATTTATTTACTAGTCAGATTTTAAAATATTTATGGCCACAAAGTGGGACACACTTGTATGCTTTTACCCTGCAGCTTAAGGTGATTTAGGTTGTTGAGATGGGTTTGCATTGTCAATCGTTAGATCCTATACTAGATTATTTGAACAATTGATTTTAACTCCTTGATCGAGTTAGTTTACTTAGAGGTTAGTTAGGTGAACTAAAAAAATCAACCCTAATTGATCATTTCACTATGCAAGTTTTGGTCTACGGGTGAAGCCCTAGAAAACCTTTGTCTCGACATCATTTTTGATGATTTTGAAGATCTGCCAATGTGCAAGCTCGGTCTCCCGTGAAACTGGGTGTAAACATTTGGTTTCTCTATCACTTTTTCTTTATTTCGAGCTCTCGAGAGGTTGGCCGCCATTGTTTATCTTTGAAGAACTTATATGTGCCATTTTTGACTCTATGAGGTTAAGTGGCTCGAGAACCTGTAGTTCTCTACCATATTTTCTCGTTTCCGAGATCTTTCTCGATGTTTTTGAAATTTTGTGCATACATTTTTATCTCTTTGTCTTCATGCTAATATTTTGAGCTCTTTTTAGAAGTGTTTGAGAGGTGACCGCCATGAAAACAAAGCTTTGAGCTTAGTTTGATTTTTGTATTGTATATGCATACTTTGTTATTTGATGAGTTTGAACCGTGGCCTCCATTTTTAAGAAAAGGTGAGCATTATGATTGTTTTCAACTATGTAATCATTCCATTTTACTCAAATTAGTACTAAAATTCCTTTGAAACTTCATTTTTTCGATCTTTTAGTATCGCAACTTGAAAAATGCTCCCTGGATTTTTGCTTTTCATGCTTCAACATTTTGTTATTTGAGGGCTTAAAGATTTGTCTAAAATGGTGAGTTTTTGTTCCATTTTTAATAACTTTTGCAAAACTCTTGAAACCCAAAACGACCGTAGTAAAGAAAATAGAGTTTTCTTTTCTAAATTTGTAAATTCTTTCAAAACTTTGCAAATGGACTCTAAATCTAGTAAAACAAAATGGTGAAAATATTTCAATGGTATTCATATTATTTCCTTCATGGTCATTTGCTATTGAATTTTGTTTATTTGATGATATCTCATTATACCCAAGGTGGGTTTGATCATTTTATCAAAAAAATTCTGAAGTGGGTATTTGTTGAACTCTAGATTTTGAACTCTGCATTCCTGACTCTTTTCTTGAAGATGATAGTTGGATACTATTTGGTTCTTTAAACTCAGATCTAGGATCTCTTTTGATAGTTATAGCTTTGTATTTTTGTTCTATTGGGTTCGAGCCATTACCCAACTCATGTATGAACTTTGTATGAATGAAGGGTTTCCTGCTCTGGTTTATTTTTGTTTCATTACTGTCATGGCTGTAAAATTTTCTATATGACCCACCTACTTAAGCTCTTAGGTTTTTTTTAGCTCTCCCTTTTGATTTTATTTCCATGAGGCTTAAGCTATTCTAGATCTATGCTTTAGAATGATGGGTTGTCCATTCTTTGTAAGACTGTAGCTAAAACACCCCTATTTTTGAAGATTTAATGGATGTGTTTTTAAAACCTCTTACATTTAGTAATCAACATCTCATTTTTATTTTGTGCATTTGGTACCCTAACATGTCCATTTTACTTTGAAGATGTGGGTGCTTGTATTCTTTTCCAAAGGCATGACTTGTAGCTTTTGCCTCTAGAAGTTGACCGCATTCCTTTTAACAAAGTATGACTAGAATTTACTTTAACTTGTGTAATCTCATGAAAGTATTTCCAATAAATATCCCCTTTATACTTGTAGCATATCATCATTTATACAACTATAAAATTTGTCATTATCTAGCTCTGTATTTGGATATTTTGATTCTGTTGCAAATTTGTCAAAAATGAATGCCTTCATATTCAGATCACTAGATCTATTGCTTTTGATTTTCTCCTGAATGAGTGTTTACTAATGCCTAACATTTCTAGTATGATGATAAAATAATTGTACTTTCATGCAAAATAGTAGCTTCCAATTACATGGAATTGTACCTACTTTCACATTAAGTATTTAACTTTGTATAGATTCTGCTTTTGCATGTTTGTTCTTAACTGCAACCAATCTCAGTTAGACTCAACGCCATGCCAAGGTAAGTTGTAATACATTTTTTGGAACTTGTGGTGATCTTCATTCATTTCATAATTTTCATTGTACTCAATTTATGATGACCTTGTTGATCCCATTGTACTTTAAGATGAACCCTGCAACTTAGATGAGTTGTTTATGTTTTCAATCATACTTGCAGTGCTAAAGCAAGTATCTTCATTCATTTTGTATTGTCTTCTTACATGTCTTCTACTTGTAGATTAGTGAAGCTTTTGATACTATGTAGATTTGACCTAAATTTGGATATTTTCTATGCATGTTTGTTCCATGAAGCTTTGCAAAGATGTAACTTGTTTCTTTGAAGATTCACTACTTTGAAAATATGTACTCAACCATTGTGTTTATAAAAGTATTCTTGATGCATTGGATGTATTTATTTCTTCTTGAATGCGAATCAGACATATTTCCAAAGTGCACATGTGACATGTGTCTTGATGGTTTTTCCAAGTTGTTTAGCAAAAGTGTTTCTTCATTTGAATTTTGTACTTTACTTCTATAACTAAGTGGTATCATATTGAACACTTGTTCTCACATACTTTGATCATTGTACCTTTTTCTTAATTTGTAATGCATTATCTCTCGAAATTGCTTCTCTTTCATTTTTAGTTTAGATTCTTTGTAACTTTTCTATCATCGATTTGACCATTACCTTTTAGATTCTTGTTGTGTAGCAAAGTAATGGAAGTATGAAATTTGTTTTTTCCTTGTACAAATAGATTTGATTTTCTTTGTATACCGAGATCGAAAAATATGAACCTGTAGTTAGCAATTAAATAATTTCTTGAAAAGAGTTTACAATCTGCAATATTTTATGTGAATGGTGGCATTATGTATCTCCTTTCTTTTGAAGTGAGTATAGTATGTTGACTTGATGGTATTTGAAAATTTTTATGGACTACTACTTTTGATAGTTAATCATTACTTTCTTTGTTTCATTCGTGTTCAAGCTATGTTAACTCTTGTTGCAATTGATCAATTTTTAGCTTGGTATTCTTTATTTTTTGCACTAATTAGTAGTCTCGTGTCTGCATATGGCTACAATCCTTCACTAATTTTTACGATTCTACATTTATCCTTATCCTCAAGCTCTAAATTTGATACCCTCTTTTCAGTTGTGCAATTTCGAGTTTGTCTTGAAAGCTTGAAGTGTTTTGTATCTTACTTTTGCAAACTTAAACCATTATGAATTTGATGATTCATTTCTCTCCTTCCAAACCTTTGAAACTTTATCTTGAAGTTGGTAGTTCAATTTTGTGGTCTGAAGGGCAGCCGTAATCATGATGTAGATTACTATAATTTCAATATGTGGCTTGATATTTTTGTATCCCGCATCCTTCTTGAAACTACTCTATGCATTAATGAAGTCCAAACCAGTAATGAAGTATATTACCTTTCGATAATGTTGCTTTGAATATTATTAGGAATTTGCATTGAAAATTGTTCGTACTTTATGAAACACTTCTTAATTCTTTAAATCTTCCTTCAAGTTATAGAAAGTATTACATTTCGTAGTTTTTCTCTTATTATAAATACAACAGTTTGTATTTATTTTAATCATCTACATGTACTTGCACACTCAAGAAAAATAGTTAGAAAATAAATACGCCTTAGCCTCTCTTATTTTTCATAGTAGTTATCTTTTCTTTTGTTTCCTTTTCTTTCATGATTTTATGTATCATATGTGCTATGCAAGACACTCGTTTTCTCAATTCTATATATGTAACATTGATGTACCTTATGCCTCTTAATTTCAGAGATTCATTTTTTTAAGCTAATAGCACGGGCTTGTAGATTTAACCATGAGCTCAAAATTTGAGAGTCTTTTGTTTCTTTACAAGTACGCTAATTTAATGGAATGATGTAGAGAAGATGAAGATAAGGAGCCAAAGCTGGAACAATGAAGACCAAGAGGAAACCCCAAGGCAATGATGGGTTCCTTCTACATTCCCTTGCTTTTAAATTTATACACATGTATATCTTATTTCAGTAGAGATAAGTTATATCCCACAGACTTATGTGGGAAATACTAAATTTCTTCATGAATAAATGACATTAATTTCGGTAGCTGAGTTGTATACTTCTTTCTGTATTCAACTTTTATGATGGATATTGATTATATGATGAAATAAACTACTCAATCACATGATTAATAGCATTTGAATATGAAATAATAATGAGATTTAATGTACGTGTAACTTAAAATGAACTCTTTTGCATGAAAAACTATAACCTTGTTTTTTTTATTGAGTTTAACCTCTCACATAAACTATGATTCTCTCCTTTATTAAGGTAATGCATTGGTCGTTCAGGGATTTTGTGTTTCCTTGTTGAAGAAAAACATGGAATGGCAGCCTATCCGAGGTGTTACATTCTCAGAATAAAGACATATATAGCAGAAAATTGCATGTTGTTAATCAATTGTTAGAATCGAAAACGAAATGAAAACTATATGACTCCCCTTAGTTAGGTGCATTTCATTAATGCCTTCCATCGAAAACAAAGTTTTAAGTTGCCCATTTTTACACGAGTGAATTTTTTTTCAACATTTCTTGTGATCATGCAGAGAAAGCTACCTGTTAGCTTATAGACCAACACCTTGCTCTTGTCCGTTGGGCATGAAGTTGAAGCATATAACTAAAATATGTATTTTTCAAAACTCGAACCTTCGAAAAAAAAAAAAACTAAACTTGGGAAAGGATCTCAGTAAACAGATCACGTGCATGATTACACTTATTGAATTGAAAAACATGCAATGTGCATGAACTACTCTTATTGAAAGGGAAATCCTACTCTAAGCAAACACTTTAGGATTTTCAATAACAATGTTTAAGAAACATACCATTCAAACAAATGGGAAGTTCTTCTCCATTCATCCTTGAAAGTTAAAATACATTATGGTCTTTACAAAATGAAATCATATAAGGACCACTCCGGATAGTGTCAAACTTCTTGTAGTTTCTGGCTTTACACAATCAACATCCCATTTCAACACAATGTCTCCTTCATTGAAGACTTTGAACTTAGCCTTTTTATCAAAAAGTTTTCTTGATCTATTTTTATTCTTTTCCATATTCAGATGAGACTAATTTCTTAGCTCTTATAGCTCCATTAATTCTACATAACAAACCTTCATTGGTTCATTCTAAAGTAGTTTTATCTGATGTAGTAAATCTAATGCAGGTAACTCAACTAAGATGGGAATTCTTGCCTCTCGTTGATAAGGAAGCTTGTATGGCTAATTGTCAACTAATATTTTTGGAGTCACTCTACTAGCCCAAAGTGCTCAATTTAACATAAGATATCAAGCTCTTTGGGTTTCCTTGATTTTCTTTTGATGATATTCAAAAGATTTTTGTTAGTACTTTCAGCTAATCCATTACCTTTTGGGTAATACTTACATGAAGTACTCAAATAAATAACATGTTTGACAGCTCAATTTGTTACCTTTACACTAATAAATGTTAAAGCTTTATATGAAATGAGAATTTTGGAACACCGAATATGTAAATAATACCTTCATAAAATGATAAGATTGAAGTATCATTAGCTTCTTTCAAAACTACTGTTTCATTCCAATGTGTGAAATAATTCATAGCAGCTTAAGATCCAATTGTGCCCTTATGGAAAAGGTTGATTTATCATGCCGATGAAGTAAATAACCCATTACATGAATGGTTAATCCACTGACATAGGTTGTAGGGGAAGTGAAGCTAAACATTATTTTCCAACAAAGAAAGCACACTTCTTACACTTACTAATCCATTTGAAACAGTCCTTGAATATATTGGGACAATAGTAACCAACTTTCCTAATTTTTAAAGTTGTAGTACGTGCTAAAAATTGTCCTCCCGTAAGTTCTTCATGAAAATCAGATAATAGTTATTGAACTTTATAATAATCAATACATCGCAGAAAAATTTCATTTATATCCCTTTTAAACAACACACCATCAACAAAACGTAAGGTACGTCTTCTAACCTGAAATATATTTCTTTATTCTTGTCCATACCTTCGGATATGTACCATGTTATAGGTAATTAATCAAATCAGTCATCCATCTTGATTCCTAAAATTTTGGATTGAGTTTGGTTGTTGGTTTTCGTGTCAGTAATAAGATTTTTGATCGCTAATATGTTATTTCAGCATTTTGTAATGAATTTTTGATAGTGTAGCATGTTGTTTTTCCATATCAGAAATTATATTTTCACACAATCCTTTTACTCAAAATATTTTTGCAACACATATGTCAACATCATCATCCATAACCTTTGTAATCCAACCTTCTCTCTTCTCATTTAGTTCTTTGTTCAACAAGAATTCTCTAACACTTGGATAAGAAACTAAGACATGTATCTTTTTTTTTGAAAGCATGTAATTGAAATTATTTTAGTACTTATTTTTCAAGAAAAGTGTACCTTATCTCATAGTCATGTAATATTTTCCCAAAGAAAGCAATTTGTTGCTCAATATTTTCATCATTAACCTGAGTTAATATTGTTGAAATGGTTTCAACTCCTACAAGTTCATACATTGTAAAATCCTTATCAAAATCTAGATTTGCTAGGGTAGGAGCTTGTGAAATAATTTTCTTGATGGCTTCAAATCATTTTCTTCTTTTTCTATTCCAAGAGAAAGTTTAATCTTTCTTTAACATGGTTTTTAATGGCTTGACTAATGCTACAAAATGTGGAACAAATCTTCTAACAAAGTTGATTTTTCCAAGAAAAGATTTTAGTGCTTTCTTATGATGAGGCAAGGATAGCTATGAAATTGCTTCAATTTAAAGGATCAATAGCTAAAACTTCTTTGGGAACAATATGTCCAAGTAATTTACCTTGATGGACCAAAAATATAGACTTTTTGGGATTTAGTCATATTCCAAATTGTCTGCAAAGATGAAAAGTTTTCATTAGATGCATAAGATGATCATCTAAATTATTTTTAAATACAATAACATCATCTAAATAAACTAGTATACATTTATTTAATAGCTTGTGAAAATCTATGTCCATTGCATGTTGAAATGTTTTACCGACATTAGAAAGTCCAAAATAATTCTTTTGTAAGCATAAGTACCCCACTTTGTAATGAAAGCTATTTTGTATCTATCGTCTTCACGCACAAGAATCTGATTGTATCAGCTATAACCATCCAAAAGGGATAACCTGTCTAAATCTAAAATTGTTCTTAAAATCTAATCCATGTTGGGCAATGGATAATGATCTTTTAATGAAGCTTTATTAAGATCTCTAAAATCCACACATAGCTATATTTATCGATTCTTTTTATGAATAGGAACAAGATTAGCTACCCAACTTGAATGTTTAACTGGAAAGATAATACCTGATTCAATAGTTTGGATAACTCTTTTCTCATTAAGGGTTCAATCTTAGGATTTACAAGCCTTTGTTTTTCCTAACTGGCTTGGAATTTGGCTGCAACTCTATGGTATGCTGAGCTAAACTAGGATCAAAACCTCTTAGATCTTGGTATTTCCAAGAAAAACATCTTTGAACTCTTTACACAAATTAATAAAAGATTATTTTTCAGCCAAGGAACATACATTTTCAATAAATGGTTTATTTTCATCATCAAATAAGATCTCATTGTATTTATCTACGTGAGTCAAGATATTTCCTTTATCCTTTCATAATTGATCATCAAAACTTAAAATATCTTCTAATGTGACTAGTCCTGGGGGGTGAACTTGTTTTTCTTCAATTGAACAATCTGGTCACCATATAAATGCTACAAGTTTTCTTGATTTACTATAGAAAATCTAGTTTCTTACTGCATAAATCTGCAAATTTACTCATCATCTTCAAAACTTGCCAATTTTCCTCATTACTAAGTCTTGAAGGTATGATAATCAGTTTTATACCTCAAAGCTAGCACCAACTACCTATGCAAGTCTTTTTGCTTGTTTTTTTCAGATCTTGGAGCAGTTGTATATTAATAGCATTAAAATCCACCATTAAGTCTGAAAATCTATGTTTGTAAGATTTTAGTAATGAACTCTTACACACATTAAAGTTTATTACTTGATTAATTACTAACTTTGAATCACCAAAAACATGTAACATGTTGATACCTCTTTTTCTAGCCCATTGTAAGCCATGAATTAATGCTTCGTACTCAACTAAGCTATAAGTACATGAGAATTGTAGACTTAGAGATGAAAAATACCTTTCATTTGTAGTTAAAGTGAGCATCAAACCTGCACCTTTTGCTTTTTTGTTTTTGGCTCCATCGAAATGAACCTTCCATATCCCTTCTATTGTTTTTTCTATTTGTGACAGCAAGGGGATTAGTGCATTTTCTTCATGCAAAAATAAACACCAAATAAATCTTCTTCT
This sequence comes from Taxus wallichiana var. yunnanensis, assembly GCA_018340775.1. Taxonomy (NCBI): domain Eukaryota; kingdom Viridiplantae; phylum Streptophyta; class Pinopsida; order Cupressales; family Taxaceae; genus Taxus; species Taxus wallichiana. The sequence continues at coordinate 649,029,382 of CM031234.1, read as the reverse complement.
GCTTCTTTGAAGGGATCATAAGCATGCTCTTGTTGAGTTTTTTCATCCATAAATAGATTAGAAACACAATCTACTATAGAAATATGTGTTCTAACTTCAAAATTAGATTGATCGATGGTTGCATAATTCATTGCAGCATTTGAAACAAGAGGCTCAATATGAAATCTATCTAGAGGCTTTGAATTAACAATAAATTTAGTTCCCTACCTTGTAGTAAAGAATAAGAATGACCAATCTGAAGAAATATAACCTCCTATCTTTGTTTTAAAATCTCTTGATAAGCATAAGGAAAAGTAGGGAGGTAAATCTACAATAGTAACATCTTATAATATAGAAACATTTAGACAAGCATGTAATGTTACCTCAAAATTTTAATCACACTAACTATGTTAATTGTTGTTCCATCTAGTTGCAACACACTTTTCTCTGTAGGTTCATACTACAGGCATAATTTTTCTACAATTTCTTTAGGCATTATTGTGTTGCTTGCACCACTATCAACCATACAGCTATGAACTAAATGATCTCCAGTAATCAAATATAGATAAAAGGGTGGTGGATTTTTAATATCATGAGAATTTAAAACCTTTTTTACCATCCACTTAACCTCCTTCATGTGGTCTTGCTTGATTATACCAAGAACCGTATCTACTTTTTGAGCTTCCTTTTTGTTGGTTTTGAAGAAATTTGTAACCTAGCAAGCTCATGAGCGAGTAGCTCCTGTTGTCCTAGAATACTCAGAGCATCCCATAATGAAATATTAATATTATATTTTTTATTACCTCAAAAATATTAAAAGAAGCAACAATCTTTGAAAAATCTTCTATAATTTTATCATAAGCTTTTAACAAAACTCGACTCTGCTTCAAAGAACTTTTGAAATCTAGGGTATGAATAATCTTCTAGTGAAAATTTTTTCTTTCTCTTTAGGATTTTAATTACTTGATATTTTTAAAGGAATAACAAAGTTGTTTGCTATTTTTGACCCGTACTTACTAATTTATTAGTGACCATAGGCAAAATATGTATATTTTGTTGTTTTTCTTTATCTTGAGCCTTTTCGAGACCTAATTGTGGACTGTAATAAAGTCTTCCTCTCCAAATTTGACTAAATTTTGTTCAAGAGATTTCTAACTCTGAGCATCTTGATGCCCACCCTCCATTTTAGGCATAAATAATGCTTCAAATTGAGGTTGTGTAACAAATCTTATATTCGGGAATACATTTGGACAATTAATAATCTGAATGAGGCTGATTAAAAGGTAAAAACCACTCTTTTGAAATCATGTTAACTGGAACAAGAGTGCTATATGAACTAGGAGCCTTTGGATCAAAATGCTATGGCTGATATTGCTATCTATAGTTCTGAGTTTTTTGAAAAAGTTGCCTATTCTATTGATTTTCCTGGTAAGAAGCTTGGTAAGGCTTTCTAGGCTTAGCTAGTTTGTTTTCAATTGACGTTAATTTCATTCCCATGGTCTAAAAAGACTTAAATACATCATCTAATGGAGTTGTAACAACAGGCTCTAATATGATTATATGTTGTGGAACATGTGCCAAATTTGCCATAAGAGGCATTGAAGGCCTTGGGGCTAATTTACTAGCTTGAATAAGGTTATTTTCAGCCCTAATGGCATTATCATAAGTTTTGGGATAGTAGTTCCTCCCATAGAATAAATCATGGCTAAAATATCACCATTTAAATCTCTAAGATAATATAGAAATGCATGATCATCTTGAGACTAAACAACTGGCTGGAATTCTTTCCTAAGTTCTAGAAAATATGATGTTAAAACTAGCTATGAATCCATGAGGAACTCTTTTGATACAATAAAAGGTTGTTCTATGAGAGATAGATTATGATAATTGTCTTGAAATTTCTTAAGTAATTGATCCCCCAACTCATCCTAGGTTTTATTCTCCCTATCGGTAGAGTTTTTTACCATTGCAAAGCTTGTCCTTTAAATGATGCAGCTAAAAGTCTTAAGGTTACATCTTCATTAGTTATATTATGAACTAAAAAAGGGATGCAATATATTTAATGTGCTTTGTAGGGGTAATCTAATTTTCACCTAGTAAATGAAGGTAAACCTTTTAGGTAAGCAACAGGTATATCATGATAGACTTGAGTTACTAAATTGTTGTCATTAGTAAAGGTCACAAAATTTCTAGGTGGTTGTAGAGCCATTGGAGTAATAGGGATTTGAAAAATAAGATTAATACGTGGTGAAGGAAGAGGAGTGTTTTTTAAAATGGGCCTATTATAAGGTAAGGTATTTCCAACTCTTCTTCTTCTTTAAGAATTCAAAGGTAAAGAAATAAAATCAACAGGAAGTCCTCTTACCGATGATCTTGTAATCACTTTAGGAATGGAACATGTTACAAAGTTGGTTTGATATCAGCCTTATGGAGTTTCCAAATAAATCTTTTGATTTTTAGAATAGATTTTTTCAGCTTCTTTCTCCAAAAGTGACTTTCTTTCGCTATAATCTACTGTAAATTGTTGTAATCTGTTACAGGTCTAGTCTGTAGTCCCATTGGGCATGCCAAAAATTGTTATCTCTTTAAAGTGCACCTTGGTTGAGAGATGACAACAAGGGTTCCAATATTTCTTGATCTCTCACTTTCATAGATACAATATAAACACCTCAGGTCTGTGGGTATACCTATTGTTAAGGTGAGTCTTCGGTATCGAGGTTGGTTCCTTATTAATGTATCCTAAACTAATTGTTTGGGGTTTTGAGGGTAAAAATATGAATGTAACTAAAATTGAAATGGGTGATACACCAAACTTATTGAGGGATTTGAATGATTTTATACACAATAAAATTGAGAATTAATTTTAGATGTGCAAACCAATAGTTTTTAGTAGAATATTAAGGCAAAACACTTGTATTGAGGGTTAAATCACAACAACACAACAAGATAAACATGCACACTAAGACAATACAAAAATACCAGATTTACAGCAAGGTAAGATGATTAATCAGGGAATTAACATTCAAAAGAATTAATGGAAAGATACACACCACTGCAAATAATTAGAAAGGCCAAAACTAGTTCTCATTCAAGGAAAAATTGGCAGAAATATGCTTCAAGCACTCCTATGTCCAAAAATTACTTCTTGTTCCTTGTTAGTGCAGAAAATATATAGAAATATACTTCACCCAACCCATCCTAAAAATATAATACAGTTTGTACTCTCCCATGCATGCTAATTTTACCCTTTTATCATGAATAAATAAAGGGGTAAAAATAGACATGTTGATTACAATGAGACATTAATAGCCTTAGTTACAAAAATACACTTAGTTAAAGTGTAGTTGATTGTTCTATTTTAAATACAATTAATATTTTGGGTGAATATTCTAGCTAATATTAGTCACTTTCTTGTTGTGAATGTCTTCTCCAATGTAAGTGCATGATCTTTATCTTCTTGTGCATGATGTGACACCTGTGTTCTCTATCCTCTTGCATGGTATTCTATCTTCATCTCTATGTTTTCCTCTTTATTTTATGTAAAATAAGGTAACTAGGACTTCACTTTAATCATTTAAGCCTCTGATGTTTACATCTATATACATGTAAGAATAAGGTATCCTCCTAAAAAATAAAGAGATCATTCTCTTCCTGTAGGGACCACCTGAAACATGCAAGGATAAAATATTCTCCTCTTTTTGTAGATAATAAGGTCTTTTGTAAAAATAAGATAATTTATGTTGACCTTCTTTTGTGCATTGTTTTTACTAAGCATGGAATATGATTGTTGACTAACCCATATAGGGATCACCCTTGACCTTGGCATGTACATGATTTTTAGAAGCATGGGGCTTTTGGTTTTACATGGTATACAATTAAATAATAATTATGGGCCCCTTCATAATCATTCATATATTTTGTACTCTTAACTAAGGTTTAGATGGTAATGATTTGATTTTTGGTCTAATCATCACCAACCAAGTTATTATCACTGACCATATTATTATCATGATTTCTTAGATACTTGATGGCATATCATTATAGTTAAGACATTTTCTAAGTAGACATAATGGTTAAATGGGACTTGGTCCCTTCCAATTGAAGGTGGAGATAGATAAAAATTGATAGAAATGCCTTAAAAAATATTCAATGAACAGAGCCATATAAAGGCTACAGGTTACGGGAACAAGGAGGAGGACGGTTATAATTATCCAACAAATAACAATGTAGTAACACTAAACTAATGCTAACATTCCCCGCTTATTACATTGTTCGTAGAAACATACATTTCCTAATATTGGATGTCCCCCTTAATGAGAACACCACAAAGAGGGTCTTCACATGAGCATGCCTACATGGTCTCGATTCACATGGTTTTTCTAAGGTTGACCATAAACCTAGAGGGATAGGAACACTTTCTGACTATTCACCTCAGTGGTTTTACAGGATTACCATGAACCAAGAGGATTTAACCTCGGTGGTTTTAAAGGCTTACCATGAACCCAAGAGGATTTCACCTCGGTGGTTTAACAGATTACCATGAACCCAACTTTGAGTACCATGTGTTGCTTTGGTGCTTTTCTATTCCCCACGACACTTTTTAATTTAGAGGTCCCAAACCGGAAACTATGCACCATCTGCACTTTAAACAACAAAAGAAAACAACAAATAATATCGACAAATATTCCACATTAACTTCTAAGAATCATAGCAATCATGTTCTTAGTTATAGCCACTGATGTCGATTGTCATTTAGCCAATCTTCAACAACAAAGGAAACAAATCACTGCCACTGAATGTTGCCCTTAACTAAGTCATTTTTTCCCATAATGTGAAATAAGAACACTAAGAAATAAATTACATTAAAGAACATGCTCCAGAAAATGATGCTCTAGAATAATCCATTTTTAGCATCCGAACACAAAACAACAAAACACGGAAATAACACTGAAATTGAAATAAACTCAAACAAAAATTGAGTAGGTCCTCAATACCTTATTCTACCACAATATTTGTCTGCGGCCTCGTCAATTACGGCTTGTAAGAGGTCATTGGATTTCCTACAGCCTCTATTTTCCTCCGACCTCCTTTAGTGTTAAGCATATTTTGATAAGTTAGTAATGCTTCCTCTGTAATCATATCTCCCACTAGACAGACTAAATAGTAAGCCGACAATTCAAGATACCGCTCCCGTAACTCTTTAACATCATCAATAAATCCCTCAGAAGCAGGATCAGGAAAAAAATCTTGTGGCTTCCAAGACTTCTCAACGGGTTTTAGATGGATCAATATATTGTCTTCTGCCCAACCCTCAAGTGATTTAAAGATTTCAATCTTCTGTGGTTTATTCTACAAAGAAATTGGTAATCTCTCATCCACCAATAATTTGGTGGTTCATATGATACTTAGCCTAGGCTATGTCTGGGACATCCTTGACGTGAATGGCTCTGCTATGGATTGCCCAGAAACCCAACCATCCATTGGATGTGTGAGAGTGAAGGATATTGGAAAACTAATCACAATAAAAGGAACGGTTATCCGATCTGGTGCAATAAAAATGCTTGAAGGAGGTTGAAAAATGTTTGATGGAAAGAATTTATTAATGCAGGTCAGATTACCACACATTAATAGCAAGGTAGGATTTTTCCCTCCACTAACAGGAATCCAAGCAAAGACACAGGAAAAACCCAGAGGGTAATAAACAGGTCAATTCCTTTTCACTGCATGCTTCTCCCAAATGCGTTCGTGCATTGATTGGTCACACACATCAAACAACCATGTTTCAGGATTGTATATGCCAATGAAACAAGTCGCTCCAAAAAATGGAATGATGGATCAACCACCCAGTCTGTTTGGGATGCCAAACAGCTCACTGAAATGCAATGGTTTTTTTTTCACACGTCTAGGAATATTGTTACCTCTAAACGACTACTTTCACTACTACAGAATCTTCCTAAGAACCAATTGCAAAACTTCTAGACATGTTGTGATCTTATCCTGCTCCAAAACTCCATGCCAGGAATAGAGGAGCTATGATACGGTCAAGGCAAAGATAGATAAAAATTAATAGAAATGCCTTAAAAATATTGAATGAACAGAGCCATATAAAGGTCCGCAGCTACGGGAACAAGAAGGAGGACAGTTATAACTATCCCACAAATAAAAATGTATTAACACTAAACTAATGCTAACACCAACAACACTCGACCCTTCATGATTTTTTTAGTGGCAACTAACCTAACCATAATGGTTAGGGTTTCTGAGTCTTTAAAAGATATCCTTCCACGCATATATTTGAAACCTGAGGTAAGGTCGAGTAACTCGAGGGAAGTTATACATTGATGATATTTATCTCCATCCATCGATCTTTGTACTTTCTCGATCACGATCATCAATTTTCTAGAAAATGTGGTTTTTAATTTACATTACTTGATTTGTACTATGATCATCTTCACCATTGGATTTTTACTTTTGACTCTAGTGGAGTTAGCAGTAATTGCGGTCAGGGCCTAGAGTTTGTATGGAAATTGGAGATTGATCTCTAACCATTCATCTTCATCCCTTTTAATCTGGAGCATTGATCTTTGCATTTACAGAGAGTTGGGTTGGTGATATGGGTTTGTATTGTCAATCATTGGATCTTGTACTACATGATCTGAAATGTCGATCTTAAGTCTTTGATTGAGTTATTTTTATTGGTGGTTAACTGGGAGAGCTAAAACAAACTCAACCCTAATCGATCATTTCACTCTACATTTTTGGTCTACGAGTGAAGTCCTGAATTTTTTTTTGTCTCGACACCATTTTTTTAAGATTTTGGAGCTCGGCAGTGTGCAAAATCAGTCTCATGTAAAATTTGGGTGTAAACATTAGGTTTCTCTATCACTTTTTATTTATTTTGAGCTCTATGAGAGGGTGCATGCCATTATTGATCTTCAAATCTGTGCTATTTTTGAATCTGTGAGGTTTAGTGGCACAAAAATTGGTAGTTCTCAATCATATTTTCTTTGTTCGAGCTCTATAAGTTTTTTTTAAAACTATGTGCATACATTTCAATCTCTCTATCTTCATGCCAATATTTTTGAGCTCTTTTGAGAAGTGTTTGAGAGGCGATCGCCATGAAGACAAAGCTTTGAGCTTAGTTTGATCTCTGTATTGTGTATGCATACTTTGTTATTTGATGAGTTTGAAGTGTGGTCGTCATTTTTAAGACAAGGTGAAACTCCTGATTCTTTTGAACTTTGTAACCGTTCCTTTTTGCTCAAATTGGTACTAAAATGCATTTGGAACTTTTTGTTTTGTAATCTTTTGGCATCGTAACTTGAAAAATGCTCCCGGATTTTTGCTTTTTGTGCTTCATCATTTTTCTATTTGAGGGCTTCAATATTTTTCTTAAACAGTGATTTCATTTTCCAATTTTTGAATAACTTTTGCAAAACTCATGAAACCTAGAATGGCTGTGAAGAAAATAGAGTTTTCTTTTTTGAAGTTGTAAAATCTTGCAAAACTTCGCGAATGGACTCTTTGAATCAGTAAAAAAATGGTGAATATCTATGAATGGTCTTCACATTCTCTCCTTTGTGGTCATTTTCTATTGAATTCTATTTATTTGATGATATCTCGCTATACCCAAGGTGGGTTTTATCATTTTATCAAAAAAATTCTGAAGTGGGTATTTTTTGAACTCTTCATTCCTAAATCTTTTATTGAAGATGATAGTTTTATTTTGTTTGGTTCTTTAAACTCAAATTTGGGATCTCTTTTTCTAGTTATAGATTTGTACTTTTATTTTATTGGGTTTGATCCATTACCCAGTTTGTGTATGAACTTTGTATAAATGGAGGGTTTCCTTCTCAGGTTTATTTTTTCTTCCATACTATCATGGCTATCAAATATGCTATATGACCCATCCGCTAAGGTCCGAGGTTTTTTTAGCTCTCCCATTCCATATCCTAGCCATGAGGCTTAAGCTATCCAAGAATCGTGCTTTTGAATGATGGGTTTTCCTTTCTTTGCAAGACTATAATGAAACGCCCTATTTTTGAAGATTTAATAGTTTTGTTTTTAAAACCTCTTGCACTCAATAATAAACATCTTTTTTATTTTGTGCATTTCGTGCACTACCCTAGCATGTCCATTTTACTTGAAGATGTGGCTTCCTATATTATTTTTGAAGGAATGACCTGCAACTTTTGCCTCTATAATTTGTATTGCATTCCTTTTAAGGAAGGATGACTAGAATTTACTTTAACTCATGTAATCTCTTGAAGTTATTTCCAATAAATATCCCATTTAGACTTGTATCATATCATCATATACATAGCTACAATGTTTTTCATTCTCTAGCTTTATATTTTGATATTTCGGTTCTGTTGCAAATTTGTGAAAAAGGATTTCCTTTAGATTCAAATCTCCAGATCTGTTGCTTTTGATTTTGTCCTGAATGAGTGTTTACTAATGCATAACCTTTCTATCATGATGAGAAGATAATCATACTTTCATGCAAAATAGTAGCTTCCAGTTACATTGAATTGTACCTGCTTTCACATTAAGTACTGAACTTTGTATAGATTCTTATTTTGCATGTTTTTTCTTAACTACAACCAATCTCAGTTAAACTCAACACCATGCCAAGGTAACTTATAATACTTGTTTTGGAACTTGTGGCGAGATTCATTCATTTTGTACTTGTCATTGTACTTAATTTTTGATGATCTTATTGATCCCATTGTACTTTAAGGTGAACCATGTAGCTTAGTTGAGTTGTTTATGTTTTCAATCATACTTGCTTGAAAGATCAAGCGGGTTTCTTCATTCATTATGTATTGTCTTCTTTCATGTCTTCTACCTATAGGTTATTGGAGCCTTTGATACTCTGCAGATTTGACTCGAATCTAGATATTTTTATGCATGTTTTATCCATGAAGCTTTGTAAAGGTGTAACTTGTTTCTTTGAACATTAACTACTCACGAAAATCAGACTCAACCATTGTGTTTTTGAAATTATCCTTGATGCATTAGATTTATTTATTTCTTCTTGAATCTGAATCAAGCATATTTTCAAAGTGCACATGCGACATGTATCTTAATGGTTTTTCAATGTTTTTAACAAAATTATTCCTTCATTTGAATTTTGTGCTTTAATTTTGTAACAAAGTGGTAGCAGCTTAAACAATCATGCTCTTGTAATTTTATCATTTTGCCTTTGTCTTGATTTGTAATGCATTATCTCTTGCAATTTCTTCTCTTTCATTTTTAGTTTAGAGTCTCTACCTTTTTGCTATCATCTGATTTGACCATTACCTTTGAGATTCTTTTTGTGTAGGAGTAATGGAAGTATGAAATTTTTTTCCGTGTACAAATAACTTTGATTTTATTTGTATACTGAGCTCCAAAAGGTTGAACTGTAGCTAGAAATTAAATAACTTCTTGAAAAGAGTTTACAATCTACAATATTTGATCTAAATTGTGGCATTATGTATCTCCTTTCTATTTGAGTTGAGTATAGTCTATTGAATTGATGGTATTTGAAACTCTGTTAAGGACTACTACTTTTGATAGTTCATCATTACTTTCTCTATTTCATTCTTGTTCAAGCTATGTTGAATCTTGTTGTAATTGACATCTGTAGCTTTGTATTATTTATTTTTACACTACTTATTAGTCTCATGGCGTCATATGGCTACAGTCCTTTATCTATTTTTACAATTTTGCATTTAACCTTATCCTCAAGCTCTTAATTTGATACTCTCTTTTAAGGTGTGCAATTTTGAGTTTTTCCTGGAATCTTAAAGTGTTCCTTATCTTACTTTTTCAAACCAAAAGCATTATGATTTTGATGAGTCATTTCTCTCCTTCCATACCTTTGAAACTTTATCTTGAAGTTGGTAGTTGAATTTTTTGGTCTGAAGGGAAGTTGTAATCATGATGTAGATTATTCTAACTTCAATATGTGGCTTGATATTTTTGGATCCTACATCCTTCTTAGAACTATTTTATACATTAATGAAGTCCAAAATGTAATGGAGTATCTTTCCTTTTGATAATGTTGCTTTGAAGATTATTAGGAATTGGTATTGAAAATTGTTCGATACTTTATGAAACACTTCTTTATTCTCGTCAATCTTCTTTCAATCAGAAAGTAATACATTGTAGTAGTTGTTTTTGTTATTATAAATACAACAGTTTGTATTTCTTTTAATCAGCTACATGTACCTATACACTCAAGAAAAACAGTTAGAAAATAAATAGGCCTTAACCTCTCTTATTTTCCATAGTAGTTATCTTTTCTTTTGTTTCCTTTTCTTTCATGATTTTGGGAATCATATGTGCTACTACAAGATAATTTTTTCTCAATTTTGTATATGTTACATTGATTTACCTTATGCATCTTGATTTAGGAGATTCATTTTACTTAAACTAATAGCACATGCATGTATATTTAACCCTGAGATCAAAATTTGAGTCTTTTGTTTCCTTACAGGTACACTGATGCAATGGAATGATGCAGAGAAGATGAAGATAAGGAATTGAAGCTATAACAATGAAGACAAAGAGGATCCCCTAAGGGAATGATGGGTTCCTTCTACATTCCCTTTATTTTAACTTCATACACATATATCTCTTATTTAAGTAGATATAAGTTACATCCCATGGCATGTATGGGAAACACCGAATTTTTCATGAATAAATGACGTTAATTTTTGTAACTAACTTATATATACTCTTTTCGCATTCATCTTTTATGATGGATATTGATTTTATAATGAAATAAACAACTCAATCACATGATTAATAGTATTTAAATATGTAGTAATAATTAGATTTAATGTACATGTAACTTAAAATGAACTCTTCTACATGAAAAGATGCAACCTTGTTTGTTGTTATTGATTTTAACCTTTCACATAAACTATGATTCCATCCTTTATGAAGGTAATGCATTGGTCAATCGGGGATTTTATGTTTCCTATTTGAAGACAAACATAAAATTATATCCTATGTGAGGTGTTACATTCTATAATAGCACACATAGCTGCAGATTGTATATTGTTAATCAATTTTTGTAACTGAAAACACAATGAAAACCGTATGTCTCCCCTTAGTTAGGTCCATTTCATTAATGCCTTCCATTGAAAACAAAGTTTCGAGTTGCCCATTTTTTCCCGATCTGTAAAATTGTAAAATTTCCAACACAACCCATGGAATATAACTTAAAAAAGAATAATGTAGATAAGTTAAAAATGAGAATGTAAAGAACAAGGGATTCATCATTTACTAGTAGAAGTGATCCTCTCATGTAATCTGTTTCTCTATCTTGATTTATTGTTGTTCCGCATACCTAAAAGAGAGAAAATAGATTATGCTATAGCTCGTGGTTCCTCGCTTCATTATATTTTAATATTTGAAGTTATTTGCATTCTTTATTGAAAATGGAAGTATCTGTGAAAAATTCTTAAAGTGCATCTAAGGAAATGATTTTAGATTTTTTCTAAACATAAACTAGAAAATAATATACATTTTTACCTTATAGCACGTATTTTCTTAATATAAGTTTTATTTATATGAATGTAGTGTCCCAAATTAGCAAATAAATGTCAAAATTTGTAGTCATTAGTGCATGTTTTTAGAAAAAAATCAAAGATTTGTAACATATATCAAGTTTTGAGCAAGTTTAATTTCAAGTACAAAATCCATGGTAAGACGAGTTTAAAGGTTTATCATGATGATGTAGTAGCAAGTATAAACAATGCTAGGGTTGGTGAACTCAAATGCCCATGAAGTATAAAATTTTAAAAACAAGTTCATCAATGAAAGGTCTTGGATTTGAGAATGAAATAAAAGAAAGTCATTGAAGTCATCAAGTCAAATAGTGGAATAAAATTTTCCAACAAGTAAGTAAAATTAGGTTTCCATCAAATTTTTAAGAAAAATATGAGTTTTAGAATTGCATATTCAGATTAAAAAATTTGTTAGTTATGGCACCAAATAATATGGATCTTCAAGCAGAATGACAGAGGTATAGATTTTAAGTGATAAAAATGCAATTTTTCATTAAAAGACTTCAGTATTCACACAATATTTTCCTTAAAAATTAGATTTCAGTATATATGATTAGTGATAAAAATCATAAAAAATATCTAGGGGTATTTTTTAAAACACCAAGTTCTCAACTATTAACAAATTGAAACAGTTCACAAAAAGTCTTACCTTGTAGCATAGAATAATAAAACAAGAATGACAAGCCAAGATAATGTAAGAATGGGTAGAGTTGCATAATGAGTCAGGTTAGACACTCCATCAAGATTAGTTGAATGATAAGGAGCTATAAACAATGTTTCTTACCAAGTTGAGTTGTGTGATGTAGGATTGGCAAAGTTTAACCGATAGGGCGAACCATGCAATGCATACACACTAAGTTGACAAAGGTAATTGACCAAAGCCCATGTTGAGTTGAGTACTTATAGACTTAGCCTATGAAGTGATCTCAGGCTGAGTTGAGCCCAAGAAATGAAGAATAACATCTCCCAAAAACTAATATAGCCAAGAACCCACAAACATCCATGGCGAGCTATGAAAACGAAATGGTGAGGTAATGTAAACACAATGTAGTAGGCTCAGACCCGAGTGAGGTAACGAGTTGTATACAAGGAATAAATGTAGCTCTTATCTAGAACAAAAAATGAATATTAAATCTCAAAGGGTGAGCACAAGAGCAAACACAACATAAATACCCCTGAATGCACAACCACACAAGGTAAAAGACACCTTGTTGACAAGAACCCACTCTTGAGCTAATGATAAAATGATGCATTTTGAGTGTCGAGGCATAGCGAGTACATGAGCTGGTTGATACAAGGTTAGGATCAAGCTAGAATGGAAACTCGAACAATGAAGAGATGATATTTGTAAACCATCTAATGTCATTGAGTTGGAATGCAAACAACACACACCCAAATGAATCCAAGGAAAATCTAGGGCTCAAATGTGAGTAACAAAAAACCCCCATGATCTAAGCTCAAAATAAAGAATACCAATCTCATCTATGAAAACCCAGAAACTACCAAAATTATGAGCATACTACAATGGAGCGTGATAGCCTCCATAAATAATTATCATATTAAAAGTCTCAAAAAACCCATTTGAACGAGTTAGGTGCAAACCAAATCTTTAGTCTTCTTTAATTGCAGCTATGGAAGAAAACACATATCTCCAACATATAGATCTACAACCAAAAAAATATTCAACAACAAAGAAATTGTGATTACTATTTGAGAATGCGGGGCCATAGAGAGGAAAAACCAAAACCAACTCGGTCGACCTTTATATTGTAAAAATAGAACCCAAAACACGTAAACAGAGCTCTAAAACCAGATTAATGGTGGCTAACAGACAAAACTGATAGATTTCCTCCTCCAACAAGCTACCTCCACAAACAAGCAAATCCCAAATGAAATATTTTTAGGGTTTCTACCCTAACTGGAAGAGTTAACCCGAGGATATTTCAACTATGGTAAAGTTAACTATATTTTTAACCATATACATTTCCAAAAATATTTCCTTTCCCACATATCCACGTAGGTGGGACTTTCAAAGTGTTTTAATCAATTTTTGCATGTTGGGGTGTGATAACCAATCAGCATTGCCAAAGTCAAAACTAAACAATAATCACCATGCATGTACATATATGTCAAAAGAAAATCCTAAATTTTCCAATTTTACCTTAATTTCTCCAAAGTGCCTATATACTTACCTTAGCTCTTGCTAAATTTTGGAACCTTTTACCTTAGATTTTACAAATTGAAAGTTTGACCAAGTAAATAGTGAGTTTGACCAAGCTTGAAATAGACATGCACTTATATTATTAGCCTTGATTCACCCCCATGCATTTTTTTATAAAATTATGATTAGATTTTTGTATTGGAAATGAAGTCAAATTGTGAAAGAACGACTAATATTGGATTTGTCTCCAATTAGTAACTGAGACAAATGGAGGTTGAGAGTGTTATTTTCATAAATGGGTTGAGTTAACTTCTGTTTATTTTTTCTATATATGTACCCTTGGTTTTCAATAAAGAAGGGAATCTTATTCATTCTATATGCTTAGGTTATGCAAATATTGTACCACAACACCTTGTTGAAGCAATATAAAGATTGATTTTCCTCCATATAAAACTTTTTGAAGTGTGTTACAGCAAGATTATGGTATGTTTTAGTGAATTATTTCTTTCCTTTACATGTTCATGATTTTCAAACACCTCCATTAAGCAATTTTGTAGCTTTTGCAGATTATTGTAAGTGCATGTTAGCTTGTTGACTAGGTTCTTGAAGTGGAATAAGACCCAGTTCTCGCCATCCCATCCATTGCAAATAGATTGTTATTTCCTTTTGTGAATTGTAAAATCTCATTAAAAATAGATGAAATGAATGTTCTCGGGTCTTTAGCAATCAATCCAGTGTGTTTTTGCAAGTATACATTTCCAAAATCTTGGTGTATCACCTATTTTACATGCTTTCATTAATTTTGTGTTTATTTCTTCCCCTTACCCCTACCAAATAATTAGTATTGGGAAAAATGAGTTCACACTTCATTTTGGACAATTGATATCGATTTCGTCTTGAAGTGATTCAATTTTTCATTTTAAACATTTTTTATAGCATTTGCTAACCTTCAAATCCATAAAAATCACTTCTTTTAATCATATTTAGGTTCACTTTTGTCTAAAGCCCTTTTGTTTAGTTGGAAAAAATCCCCTTATTCCAAAAAAATCTGAAATATTCCTTCCAAGATTTCTTTTTTGCATATTCCTTACAACTTTGTATATTTTCGGGCCTCGGGAACTTTTTACAATTATGCACATTTCAGACCTAGGGAACTTTTTACAACTTTTCACATTTTGAACCTGGGGAATTTTTTGTAACTTTGCACATTTTGGGCTGGGAACTTTTGCAAATTTCCAAATTTCAGACCTAGGGAACTTCGTGTAAATTTGCACATTTCAAACCTAGGGAACTTTTTACACAATCACAGGTTTTAATGTGCAATCTTCAAATGATCATAACTTTTTATCCAGATCGACAAATGAGGAAAACTTTATATCATTGGAAAGGTCTTGTTGTATATATCTTCCCCGGGTAGATATAGACAAACGGAAGAATATGGAAATCAAAGAAACTCAGACCCCGACATTTATTGAGTCACCCACAGGTAAGAAGATGTCGACATGCAAAAATTCGCACCATGGCGTAGGTCTGAGGCACACAACAAAGAATGTCGACATGTAAATGGATGCGCCAAGGCGCAGGTTAAGGGCGCATGAAAATGGGTGTCGACATGAAAATGGATGCGCCAAGGCACAGGTTAAGGGCGCATGAAAATTGGTGTCGACATGAAAATGGATGTGCAAGGCAGAGGTTAAGGGCACATGAAAATGGGTGTCGACATGAAAATGGATGCGCCAAGGCGCAGGTAAAGGGTGCATGAAAATGGGTGTCGACATGAAAATGGATGTGCCAAGGTGCAGGTTAAGGGTGCATGAAAATGGGTGTCGACATGAAAATGGATGCGCCAAGGCGCAGGTTAAGGGCGCATGAAAATGGGTGTCGACATGAAAATGGATGCGCCAAGGCAACTCGGAGGTGGTTGGGGTAGATTTCGATTTCCTCTCTCTTCCCTCTCTCATTCTTCCTATAAATTGTAAGGAGGGGCTTCTTTCTAAAGGTTGGACATTCTTGTTTTACCCTCCCTTCTTCTCTTTGGCGGGTGAATTTTTGAAGTTCAAACCTCCCATTTAAAAGCTGTAATGCAAATTTTCCTCTTGGCATTCTGTTGTATATTGTATCAATCTTTGGAGCAAATAATGCATGTCTATGGATGATTCTCAACCCTCTCTCGTGTTTATTTGTGCCCTCCTAATCTTTCACCGCAAAAACCGGTTATCTCAGTGCATGATCTTGCATTGCATTTTAATGGTCTGTGTTTATTGGCAAGACAGGTGTTGTTCATTCCTTGGTGCATCACCTTTGTTAGTTTAGGTTTATTTTTATGCATCTTCTTACCCTGTCTCCTTGGAAAGTTAGATTAGGTTTTTAGTAAACCCTCTACATTTTTATGTGTGCATCTGAACAGAGGAATAGGAACGGCCTTCATCCAGAGAGCTTTTCCGATTTCGCAAGGTCCCACACTTTGGAAAAGCTCCATGTTATGCAATCGCACTGAGAGTCTCAACCCATCGAGTTACAGACATTCAGGGGTGTTGTGATTCACCATCAATAGTTTTGGCACACCTGTGGGACCCAGAGGTCATTCCACAAAAAATTGAAGGAATTTTCAAGAAATTTGGACTAAAAATTGCAGGTTTTACAATTTCACATTTTTCACCTTCCAAGCTAAACTTTGAAATCGATTTTCAAGGGCTTAACTTGCTCAAAACAAGTCAAAATTTCACCAGTTGATAGATCGGGGGTAATCTTCAAAAGGGTATTCTTATATTTTTGAGATTTTGACTTTCAAAATTTCATGGTTTTTAGTATTTCAGGTTTTCCCAGGTATTGAGCATGTCCCAAGTTCTGACACAGTGTATTTCAGGTTTTGTAAGTTACCTTGCATGACCTGAGTTTTTCCTGTACCTTTTGGGGATTAGTAACTACACAACAATACCCGATAACTAAATTGAAGAACTGTATCTTTCGGGTCCTTCAAAGTTTTAAATTATTTTTTAATATTGTCAAGTTTGGTGTGTAACTTGGCAAAATCTAGCCTTTTGAGGCTCACCTCAGAACACATCCTCAGCAACTCCGAAGGGATAGCATTCAAGTGGTGTAGCAACAAAAGTTGCCCGAAACATGAGAAGAATTCAAACCAGGTCTGATACTCAAGAAGAGGGGTTATTTGTCCACTTGCAACTATCACCAGGAGGAGGAAGGAGAGGAAGAAGACCACGAAGATCACCATCTCCACCTAACCGGACTTTGTCTACACCTCCACCTGGTAGACCTTTTCTTGCATCAACAAGGGTTCTCAGGTCAATTAGAATGGCGCAACCACCGAATCCCTTTGTCAATTTCACCGGCAGCAGTCCACTCACCCTCAATGCACATAATCTAGTTCCAATTGTAGCATTGAAGAACATTCCATTTTTCACTGGAGAAAATCATACCACTCTTGGTGATCATGTCAAAGACATTGCTAACGTTTGTGCAATCCATGAGATAAATGAAATGGATGTTGCTGTCAAATTGCTGGCATCTTCATTCAAAGGGAAGGCATTGCAATGGTTTAGTATCCTTACCTGGTTCTATCCAAAATTGGAATCGATTATGTATAGTCCTCCATGAGTAGTTCAGGAGAAAAGGGAGACAATTTGTCTCTACTAGAACAATTGACAACTATCAAGAGAGCTCCCAACGAGTAGTTGAATGACTTCGACTTCAGATTTCAAAGGTCTTGGGATAGAATTCTAGTGGCCGTCAGGCCAATAGCTGAAGGTGTTTTTCTATATTATCTTAAAGCTTTGAATTCTGATATTTCTATGTTAATACAATCTATGGGAGGCAAAAATTACCTGCTGCTTATAGCATTGCCATTAGGGCTGAAAACTGTCTTATTCAAGCCGGTAAGTCGGCTCCTAGGCCTCCCATGCCCTTGTGTCCAAACTTAGAAAATCTAAGCACTAGTCGAGCACCCACTTTAGCTCCTATTCCCACTCCTAGAAATCAAAGTTCAAATGAAAATTCTACTTCATCCTCTAGTGCTTCAAATGAACTCCAAGAGGTTATGAAACACGATTACAGAACCTTGAAATGAGCTGGTGACTATTAAAAGACAACAAGCTCAAAGTGCTAGACCGTATCAGCCTCAAGCGCAGTACCAGGATAGGCCACCATACCAACCCAATAGGCCACTCAATCCAGCTGTAAATCAAAGCCAAGTAAGGCCTCCCGCTAATAGACCATTTCAGCCCTATAACCCCAATGTCGTATCTACTTCTAAAGCATTAGTGCCAGTCCAAAACAACATAGCTCAAGAGTATGATTGGTGTTTCCCATGTAATGAACCTCACAATCAATCTATGTGCTTTAATGGTGCTTTGAACCAAGCCTTGATGGTGACAACTACTGGCATTGAGGGTGAAGTGAGTCAAGAAGCAAATCAGCAACAAGGGACATCTCAACAAAACACAGCTCTAAATGATACCACACTTGCGAATTGGCAAGATGAGGATTTTTGTGGCATGAATCAAACAATTTCTCAGAATGTAGCAGCTAACACAAGATCAAAGAAGAGGAATATTGGTGAAGGGAAGTCATTGGCTCCAAGTGATCTACAACCTTCCATCACTCCACAAGGTGTTGGTAAGCAAAATACAGTTCCAAACACGCAAGGACAACCCAAACCACCTTCTAAACCAACTCAAATGCCGGCTGTTGCTGCCCATGTGCAAGAAAGGAATGTGCAGCCTAAAGGACAAAGAGAGAGATATTTCATCCCCATTTAACATCATTGATCAAATGAAGAAGAAAAATGTGAATATATCAATGTGGGAATCTTTATCCATCCCAGGCCAAAGAGATCTTCTACAAGCTGCCATGAAGAATTGGTCAACTTCGAACCAGCAGGTCCATATGCAAGAGAATGTCCTCACAAATGTTGCTCAGCCTGAAGGGAATCATGGAGGACAACAAGCTAAAGTTTTGAAGCCCCCTCCATTCTATGTTTCATTTATCATTGGGGATAAACTAGTACACAATTGCATGATTGATCTCGGGGCAAGTAGTTCTATCATGCCCAAGCAAATAGCTGATCGACCGGGTCTCTAATATGAAGAAATATCTAAAGGGGTAGTGCAATTGGATGGGACAACAGTAGCAATGGTGGGAGTGATTAAAGGTTTGAATCTTATCTTGCATACATGCCCCAATGTTACCATTTTGCAAGATGTGTCAGTGATAGATTTGCCACCACTCTTTGCCCTATGTTTATCAAGGGATTTCACAGCCAAAATTGGAGGCTACTTATCTGTTGATTGGTCACACATGTTGTTCAGAACAAGATATGGTACTAAGGTCACAATCAGATCTGAACCAATTGCAAACTTTCATATTGAGCCTCATACTCCAAGCCAAATCAATGCCAACTGTTCAGCTTTTGACCAAGAAGATTATCCAAGCACAGATGAAACTGACACCAAAGTTGGAAGCATCCCAAATTTAACTCTTGATGAATGGGCAAGTAAGGTACACGCTTTTGATCCCTACCAAGAACTAGAAGAATCTGAGCTAGGAGTCTATTGCATACATGAAGAAAACCAGCCTATTCCTAGCATCACCAAAATAGACCATAAGGATGACAATGAGGTATGGCAATTATTTTTCGATGGATCAAGGAGTAGGCAAGGTGCAGGAGGAGGAGCTATGCTTGTTTCACCTCAAGGCATCAAATATTATTCAGCTTTCCATTTCTAGTTTTCCTATTCAAACAACACAGTTGAATATGAGGCCTTGATTCATGGACTTCATTGGGCCAGGAAAAAGGGCATAAAGAACTTGTAGGTGTTTAGAGATAGCGAGCTAATCATCAATCAAGTCAAGGGACAACATGCTACAAAGAATGACCTGCTAAAGAACTACAAGAACAAGGTATGGGACCTCGTTGAGGATTTCGAAGCTTTCAACATCATGTCCATACCTGGAAGAAAAATGAAGCCACGGATAGGCTCGCAGCAGTTGGAGCAATGTTTGATGTGGTTGACAACATCAAAAGGGAAAAAACGCAGCCACATATCCATGTGATTGTGAGGCCAGCAGTTCCAGATAATAACACAAGCTGGCAGGTGTTTGAGAACGATCAACAGATCGTCAATTTCTTACAAGAAGAGGCTGAATTCTCAGCTAGGAATCAAGACAGATTAGAGCAGCAGTATGGTGATCAAGTAGTGCAGCTGCGGACAAACAAGCTTCCCAAGGGTTTAGTAACATTAGAGTCTATTTTCAACCCTAACGACCAATTCCGTAAGGAAAAGGCTAACATACAGGTCAAGAGAGAAGATTCAGAGCCAATTTTGGTTGGGAAGGCAAAACACTTCAAATTGGCAAAGTGGCCACTGAGCAGGAGAAATCAGATTTCATACAACTTTTCCAAGAATTTCCAGATGTCTTCGCTTGGAGCTATGAAGACTTGAGAGGTTTCAATCCGAAGCTGGCACAACATACCATAGAATTGGATCTAGATGCTAAACCCATCAGGCAGAAGCAGAGACCATTCAACCCCCACATTGAGCCTCTAATGAAGAAAGAGCTAAACAAGCTAATAGAGGCAAGCATTATATTCCCGATCAAGCACTCAATCTAGGTTGCAAACTTGGTTCCGGTCAGGAAAAAGAGTGGAGAAATCAGGTTGTGTGTGGACTTCCGAGACCTCAACAAGGCATCTCTTAAAGACCATTACCCACTTCCTTCAATGGAACAAATATTGCAAGTGGTATCTGGTTCGGAGAGATTCTCTCTCCTAGATGGCTACTCGGGGATATAATCGGTAATGGTGAAAGAAGATGACCAGTTCAAGACAACTTTCACCACCAAATGGGGCACCTATGCCTACAAGAATATGCCATTTGGGCTATCAAATGCTGGAGCCACTTTCCAAAGGGAAATGGATATGGCATTCAAGGGATTGATCAATAAAATAGTTCTGATATATCTTGATGACATCACTGTATTCTCAAAAAATGTAGCGGATCACCTCTTTCATTTGAGGTAGGTGTTTTAGAGGTGTAGAAGATTTGGGGTATCATTAAATCCCAAAAAATGCATATTCTTGGCTCACGAGGGAAAACTTCTAGGCCATATTGTTTCAAAGGAGGGATTGACGATTGACCCAGAAAGAGTTGAAGCAATTCGAGCGTTGCCATTGCCAAGTCACAAGAAGGCTCTTCAAAGCTTCTTGGGAAGGATCAATTTTGTCCGTAGGTTTGTTCCAAACTTTGCAGCTCTCGTAAAGCCAATAACACTGATGTTGAAAAAGAGCATGACATTTAAGTGGACATCTGAAGGCAAGGAAAGTTTTGAGGCAATAAAAGAGGCTATATCTCAAGCTTCGACTCTCATCAATCCAGAATTCTCCAAGGACTTCGTGCTATATGCCTTCGGTGGTGGAGACACAATTTCTGCAATCCTGGCACAGCAAAACAAAGAAGGATTAGAACAACCAGTTGCTTTCTTCAGTCAAGGCTTGGAGGAATACGAAACAAGGTACTCTTTCATTGAAAAGCATGTCCTTGCAGTGATCAGGAGCTTAAAGAAATTCAAGCACATAGTGTCAAACAATAAGATCCAATTGTTGGTCTCTCATGCGGGAGTCAAGGACTTCCTTCTAAACAAGGATCTGAATGAGAAATGTGCAAGATGGATCACTCGTGTCATGGAATATGACATCGAGATTAAGGTCACTAAGCTAGTACATGGAAAAGGACTATGTGAATAGCTAGCTTTGAGGCAGCAAGTTGAAACAAGTGATGAAAAAGAGACTGCCTTGGTACTGCAAGATGGTCAAGAACAAGAAAATGATAATGTACCCACTCCTTGTTGGACTCAGAATATGATACACTTCCTACTGCAGCGGGCCTATGCCCTCAGAGTGAATTGAGCAAAGCAAAAAGGAGATACTTCAGATTACAAGCCATTCCATATGTACTTGTTGATGGTATTTTGTTCAAGAAAGATATCAATGGAGTTCTATTGAGGTGCATTGGGATAGCTCAAATTGAGAGGGTGTTACGAGATTTTCACAATGGAGATTTTGGAGGAAATTTCACCCCATGAGTAACAGCTCTCAAGATAATGAAGGCAGGGTATTATTGGCCAACAGTGTTTAGTGACTGCTATACATGGATAAAAAAGTGCAAGAAATGTGCACTCTTCACAGGAAAAGAAAGACTAGCAGTGCTTCCATTGCACCCAATTTTGGTTGACCAACCATTTATGTAATGGGGATTGGACTTCGTCGGGGTCATTAATACAAACTCAAGCCAAGGCCACAAGTGGATTCTCACAGCAATGAGACTATTTCACCAAGTGGACCAAAGCGGTAGTGCTCAAAGAAGCAAATGAGTCTAACATACTAGACTTTTATGAAGGAATAGTGACTAGGTTTGGTGTGCCGGCCACTATCATATCAGACAATGCATTGGCATTCATAGGTTCCAAGATTACTAGAATGGGCTGTCAAGAATGGAATCTATTTGAGCACCTCTTCAAATTATTACCCGTAGGGTAATGGATAGGCAGAGTCCATGAACAAGAATTTGCTACGAATCATCAGAAGGACTCTAGATGAAAACCAAAGGACATGGCATACCAAGATAAAATCAGCGTTATGGGCTGACAGAATAACGCCAAAGAAGTCTACAGGTAATTCTCCGTACAAGTTGGTATATGGTAAAGAGGCAATATTACCTATATCATTAGAATTGCCAACATTAGAGCTCATGAAGCAGTTGGAGTTGTCTAAGTTTAAACCAATGGAGGCCAGGTATGCAGAGTTGATGGAATTGGAAGAAATCAGAGAGCATGCAGTTCAGGTGATTGAAAAGGACTAGGCCTTAGTAAAAAGATGGTTTGATAAGAAGGCAAGAGCAAGGACCTTCCAGGAGGGGGACCTAGTTCTGAAATGGGATGCAGATCGGGAAAAACCAGGAAGGCATTCCAAGTTTTATGCCATTTGGAGTGGCCCCTACATGGTCACGGGATGTAAAAGTAGTAATGCCTTCCAATTGTCTACATTGGATGGAAAAGAACAACCGATTAAGTTAATGAGAATCTATCTTAAACATTGCTTTACTAAAAGGAAAAGGTTTACCCTTGTAAATATTAGATTAGTTTTCAATTCCTCTAAGTGTGTATGCACATTGTCTTGTTGTAGTTAGGTTTCAATTTCCCTAAGTGCTCTGGCACAGGTTTTGGCTGCTCTCAGGTTGTTTTCTACAGTTCAGAGTGCTGTCAGAGAAGGAGTTACAGCATCAGGCTCGGGATCAGGTATCAGGTTGGTTTCAGGTATTGCTTATGACTCCATGCCCAATGGATTGCTAAAAGGCCACTGATCTTCTACCTAGCAGGAAGGTGATCCCATTGAGTCACCAAATTGTTGTATATATCTTCCCCTCGGGTAGATATAGACAAACAGAAGAATATGGAAATCAAAGAAACTCGAGACCCTAACATTTATTGAGTCACCCACAGGTAAGAAGATGTTGACATGCAAAAAGTTGCGCCATGGCACAGGTCTGAGGCACACATCAAAGAATGTCGACATGTAAATGGATGCGCCAAGGCGTAGGTTAAGGGCACATGAAAATGGGTGTCGACATGAAAAGGATGCGCTAAGGCGCAGGTTAAGGGCGCATGAAAATGGGTGTCAACATGAAAATGGATGCGCTAAGGTGCAGGTTAAGGGCACATGAAAATGGATGTCGACATGAAAATGGATGCGCAAGGTGCGGAGTTAAGGGTGCATGAAAATGGGTGTCAACATGAAAATGGATGTGCCAAGGTGCAGGTTAAGGGCGCATGAAAATGGGTGTCAACATGAAAATGGATGCGCCAAGGCACAGGTTAAGGGCGCATGAAAATGGGTGTCAACATGAAAATGGATGCGCCAAGGCACATGTTAAGGGCACATGAAAATGGATGTCGACATGAAGGTGGATACGCCCATGGTGCATAGCAAGAGGTGTCGACATAAAGATGGATCCGCCATGGCGCACCTTCAGGAGGCGCAACATTTTGAGCACTGACAGGAAGTAGACCCTGGCGCAGATATTCAGATGGCCATAACTTTTGACAGGGAGCTCGGATTCATGCAAGGTTAGACTTTTTGGAAATCTTACAAGTTCTTAAAAATTCAAAATACAATTCCACTTTTTGGGTTTTCTGGGCTCCTCACCTACCACCATAATGAGATGAATTAAATGCAACTTGGAGGTGGTTGGGGTAGATTTGGATTTCCTCTCTCTTCCCTCTCTCATTCTTCCTATAAATTGTAAGGAGGGGCTTCTTTCTAAAGGTTGGACATTCTTGTTTTGCCCCTCCCTTCTTCTCTTTGGTAGGTGAATTTGTGGAAGTTCAAACCTCCCATTTAAAATTGTAATGCAAATTTGCCTCTTGGCATTCTGTAGCATATTGTATCAATCTTTGGAGCAAATAATGCATGTCTGTGGATGATTCTCAACCCTCTCTATGTTTATTTGTGTCCTCCTGATCTTTCACTGCAAACCTGGTTATTTGTGCATGATCTTGCATTGCATTTTAATGGTCTGTGTTTATTGGCAAGATAGGTGTTCTTCATTCCTTGGTGCATCACCTTTGTTAGTTTAGGTTTATTTTTATGCATCTTCTTACCCTGTCTCCTTGGCAAGTTAGATTAGGTTTTTAGTAAACCCTCTGCATTTTTATGTGTGCATCTGAACAGAGGAATAGGAACCAGCCTTCATCCGGAGAGCTTTTCTGATTTTGCAAGGTCCCACACTTGGGAAAAGCTCTATGTTATGCAATCAAAATGAGAGTCTCAACCCATCAAGTTTGAGACATTTAGGGTGCTTTGTGATTCACCATCAATGGTCTTGAAGAGTAATACATGATTAATGCATTTATTGGCCACATTAAAGTGATTTTTGTGTGAAGTAGAAAAAATGTGCTCGGGGTCATTTTTCATGTACATGCTCTATAAAAAAATGATGATTCCCATGTTGGGTCTACAAAATTTAATGTTGATTAGTCTTGGGTGGTTGAAGAAGTGGTTGGGATCTTTAATTTCAAGCTCCCTCTCTTTTCCCTTGCTCTTTCTCTCATTATGATATACAATGAAAAATATCTCATTCATAAAAGGGGGTATTTTTATTGTAAAGGAAATCTGTAAAAATGGTTCTAGATCAACTGTGAGTTGCAGACTTGAGATTTGAACATCTTACGTGGTGATCCTTTCCTTTTCTCCTCTAATGTAATGAATTGTGCATTATTCAAGTAGTAAAATTGTGTTTTGTGGATCTTTTCTTTCCTTTCTCTATTTTATTTCATTTTTCTTTCCTGTCATTGCATCTATAGGTGTTTTGTGCATATTTTTTATCTCTTATAGGGTTTCAGATTTATTCTTCTCTAGGAAAATGGTGGTGTGAATGCTACTATGGATTGTGGATCTCTTGTCTACCCTCTCCTTCACCATTTTCTCCCCATTTTTCACTCATTGGAATGTTTCCACCCCCATTTTATGGTGTTATCCCTATTTTAGTGTAGGATTTCATTTTCATGCATCTTTCTAACCCACTATCTCTCCTTGTCACTTGGCATTGTTATTTTAGGTTTCGATAGCTATATTTCCTTCCTTACGACTAGTTTTAGCATTATATTAGGTAGAGTAAGTAAACCTTTTTGGAGTTCCATCATAAGTATCAAGTCTCATAAGTTGAGAGATAGTCCCATGTAATAAAAAATTAGGGATCTATAATGTGTAAATCATAGGGTGCTACTTTTTGTGATAACAGTTTGGGCATGCCTGGTCAGACAAAAGTTTGACTTTCTTTTCAAATTAATACCAGTAAAGTTGATGTGTTTTTTATGGTATTCATCCTGTGGAGGCATTCTCTTAAGCACATCTAGAAACTCCATTGGTCTAACAAACCCATTTTCTCATTCAGAAGACCATTCTCTTTGCTTCTATCATTTCATTTCTATTTCCCATGAAGTTGTGCAATCATGAATTCATTTCCTCAAAGAATTCCACACTTTCAATAGCAATACCATTTAAATCCACCTTTAACCTTCAAAAATCCATCTTTAAGTTGTTATAGCACACCTCCAAATCAGTTTTATGATGAAAATCAGATGGGGTATGCATTATTTTATGAGCCAAATGAAGACTTTAAAGGCCATTCCACACATGAAGATGATTTTTAAGGGAAATTTCATAGGATGGAACAAATCTTGTAGGTTTTCAAGGACAAAATATAAATATTTAAAGCTAAGAAACATGGTTTTAAGCAACCACGTGCATGGGGAGGTCCTATACCTATTTATTTTAGCTGACAACAATTGTTGGAGGTAATGAGTGAAAATTTCACTCAAATGGTATATTTTATTGCATCTTTATAGGAATTAGAAGCTAATGAGAATAAGGTTGAGGAAATTTATCAATGGGATGCTAACACTTACCTTTCCTATCAATGTATAATACCCATTCCTTATCAACCATCTCAAACCAAGTTTAAAATCCCTAGCTTCCTCAAAGCATATCCTTCCATCTCCACTCTTCCAAAAGAAGATTTTTGCCTTCCTCCTCATTGTATCTATTAGCAAACCAATTTGACTCCCAATCCATGCCTCCTCTTGCATTCCTAAATCCATTTTTGGAAAAAATAATCATAAAATCAGTCAAGCAAGGAAACCAACTAAATAACCCAGCAGAGAATAACTTTTGAAAAATTTAAAGGATTTGGCTTCAAATTTTGAATCCAATCAAATGCCACATCTGGTTAAACCTTAATTTAAGGTTAGGATTGAAGAGCATGTGAAGGAGGCTAGTGAATTTTCTTCAAAAAAATTAGAAATGGATGATAAATTAGACTCTAAAGACTTGGATGAAGAAGATATCATAGAAAGATTCTTACTTTCTTTTGATGGTAATAATTCAAATCTATCTTCTCCTTTATCCTTTGTAGAATATGATTTTTGTGATGAAATTTCCATGGAGGAGAACATCAAAGAATAACTTGTTTCCCAAAATCCTCACAGGGAACAAACATAGGAGTTTTATCTTTCAATCATGCATGTTTGTTCCATGAAGCTTTAAAGATGTAACTTGTTTCTTTGAAGATTCACTACTTTGAAAATATGTACTCAACCATTGTGTTTCTAAAATTAGTCTTGATGCATTGGATGTATTTATTTCTTCTTGAATCTGAATTAGACATATTTCCAAAGTGCACATGTGACATGTATCTTGATGGTTTTTCCAAGTTGTTAAGCAAAAGTGTTTCTTCATTTGAATTTTGTACTTTACTTCTATAACTAAGTGGTAGCATCTTGAACACTTGTTCTCATACTTTGATCATTGTACCCTTTTCTTAATTTGTAATGCATTATCTCTCGAAATTGCTTCTCTTTCATTTTTAGTTTAGATTCTCTGTAACTTTTCTATCATCTGATTTGACCATTACCTTTTAGATTCTTGTTGTGTAGGAGTAATGGAAGCATGAAATATTTTTTTCCTTGTACAAATAGCTTTGATTTTCTTTGTATACTGAGATCGAAAAAGATGAACTATAGTTAACAATTAAATAACTTCTTGAAAAGAGTTTGTAATCTGCAATATTTGATGTGAATGGTGGCATTATGTATCTCCTTTCTATTTGAAGTGAGTATTTGAAACTTTTTATGGACTACTAATTTTGATAGTTAATCATTACTTTCTGTTTCATTCGTGTTCAAGCTATGTTAACTCTTGTTGTAATTGATCAATTTTTAGCTTGTTATTCTTTATTTTTTGCACTAATTAGTAGTCTCGTGTCTTCATATGGCTACAATCCTTCACTAATTTGTACGATTCTACATTTATCCTTATCCTCAAGCTCTAAATTTGATACCCTCTTTTCAATTGTGCAATTTCGAGTTTGTCTTAAAAGCTTGAAGTGTTTTGTATCTTACTTTTGCAAACTTAAAGCATTATGAATTTGACGAGTCATTGCTCTCCTTCCAAACCTTTGAAACTTTATCTTGAAGTTGGTAGTTGATTTTTTTGGTGTGAAGGGCAGTTGTAATCATGATGTAGATTACTATAAGTTCAATATGTGGCTTGATATTTTTGGATCCTACATCCTTCTTAGAACTACTCTATGCATTAATGAAGTCCAAATCGTAATGAAGTATATTTCCTTTCGATAATGTTGCTTTGAATATTATTAGGAATTTATATTGAAAATTGATCTGTACTTTATGAAACACTTCTTTATTTTTGCAATCTTCCTTCAAGTTGTAGAAAGTATTACATTTCTATAGTGTTTTCTCGTTATTATAAATACAACAGTTTGTATTTATTTTAATCATCTACATGTACCTGCACAATCAAGACAAATAGTTAGAAAATAAATACGCCTTAGCCTCTCTTATTTTCCATAGTAGTTATCTTTTCTTTTGTTTCCTTTTCTTTCATAATTTTATGTATCATATGTGTTATTGCAAGATAATGTTTTCTCAATTCTGTATATGTAACATTGATGTACCTTATGCCTCTTAATTTAGGAGATTCATTTTCTTGAAGCTAATAGCACGGGCATGTAGATTTAACCCTGAGCTCAAAATTTGATAGTCTTTTGTTTCCTTACAGGTACACTAATGTATTGGAATGATGTAGAGAAGATGAAGATAAGGAGCTAAAGTTGGAACAATGAAGACCAAGAGGAAACCCCAAGGCAATGATGGGTTCCTTCTACATTCCCTTGCTTTTAAATTTATACACATGTATCTCTTATTTCAGTAGAGATAAGTTATATTCCACAGCTTATGTGGGAAATACTGAATTTCTTCATGAATAAATGACATTAATTTCAGTAACTGAGTTGTATACTTCTTTTTGTATTCATCTTTTATGATGGATATTGATTATATGATGAAATAAACTACTCAATCACATGATTAATAGCATTTGAACATGAATTAATAATGATATTTAATGTATGTGTAGCTTAAAATGAAATCTTTTGCATAAAAACTATAAACTTTTTTTTTTATTGAGTTTAACCTCTCACATAAACTATGATTCTCTACTTTTCAAGGTAATGCATTGGTCCTTCAGGGCTTTTGTGTTTCCTTGTTGAAGAAAAACATGGAATGGTAGCCTATGTGAGGTGTTACATTCTATAACAACACACATAGCATAAAATTGCATGTTGTTAATCAATTGTTGTAACTGAAAAAAAAATGAAAACTATATGACTCCCCTTAGTTAGGTCCATTTCATCAATGCCTTCCATCGAAAACAAAGTTTCAAGTTGCCCATTTTTACACGAATGAAATTTTTTTCAACATTTCTTGTGATCATGCAGAGAAAGCTACCTATTAGCTTATAGACCAACACCTTGCTCTTGTCTGTTGGGCATGAAGTTGAAGCATATAACTAAAATATGTCTTTTCTGAAAAACTGAACCTTCTGAAAAACAAACTAAACCTAGGAAAGGATCTGGTAAACTAGATCACGTGCATGATTACACTTATTGAATTGAAAAACATGCAATGTGCATGAACTACTCTTATTGAAAGGGAAATCCTACTCTAAGAAAACACTTTAGGATTTTCAATAACAATGTTTAAGAAACATACCATTCAGATGAATGGGAAGTTCTTCTCCATTCATCCTTGAAAGTTAAAATACATTGTGGTGTTTGCAAGATGAAATCATATAAGGACCACTCCAGATAGTGTCAAACTTCTTGTAGTTTCTTGGCTTTACACAATCAACATCCCATTTCAACACAATGTCTCCTTCATTGAAGACTTTAAACTTAGCCTTTTTATCAAATGTTTTCTTGATCTGTTTTTTATTCTTTTCCATATTCAGATGAGCCTGATTTCTGAGCTCTTATAGCTCCATTAATTCTACATAACAAACCTTCATTGGTTCATTCTAAAGTAGTTTATTTTGATGTAGTAAATCCAATGTGTGTAACTCAACTAAGATGGGAATTCTTGCCTCTCGTTCATAA
The DNA here is from genome assembly GCA_018340775.1 of Taxus wallichiana var. yunnanensis. Lineage (NCBI taxonomy): Eukaryota > Viridiplantae > Streptophyta > Pinopsida > Cupressales > Taxaceae > Taxus > Taxus wallichiana. Next base: position 648,999,659 of record CM031234.1, on the reverse strand, counting down.
ACAAGCTTGTATGGTGAATTGCCAACTAATCTTTTTGGAGTCACTCTATTATCCCAAAGTGCTCAATTTAACATAAGATATCAAGATCTTTGGTTGTCCTTGATTTTCTTCTGATGATATTCAAAAGATTTTTGTTAGTACTTTCAGCTAATCCATTACCTTTTGGGTAATAATTACACGAAGTACTCAAATAAATTACATGTTTGATAAACATAATTTGTTACCTTTACACGATAAATGTTAAAGCATTATATGAAATGAGAATTTCGGAACACCAAATCAGTAAATAATACCTTCATAAAATGAGAAGATTGAAGTATCATTAGCTTCTTTCAAAGCTATTGTTTCATTCCAATGTGTGAAATAATTCGTAGCAGTTAAGATCCACTTGTGCCCTTATGGCGAAGGTGGATTTATCATGCCAATGAAGTAAATAACCCACTACATGAATGGTTGATCCACTGAAATAGGCTATAGGGGAAGTGAAGCTAAACTTTATTTTCCAACAAAGAAAGCACACTTCTTACACTTTATAATACATTTGAAACAGTCCTTGAATATATTGGGACAATAGTAACCAACTTTCCTAATTTTTAAGGTTGTAGTACGTGCTAAAAAGTGGCCTCCTGTAAGTTCTTCTTGAAACTTAGATAATAGTTATTGAACTTTATCATAATCAATACATCATAGAAAAATTTCATTTATATCCGTTTTAAACAACACACCATCAACGAAAACGTAAGGTACATCTCCTAACCTGAAATATATTTTTATTCTTGTCCATACCTTTCCGGATAAGTACCATGCTATAGGTAATTAATCAAATCATTCATCCATCTTGATTCCTAAAATTTTGGATTGAGTTAAGTTGTTGGTTTTCAGGTTGTAATAAGATTTTTGATCGCTAATATGTTATTTGGTTTTGTAATGAATTTTCTAATTGTGTAGCCTGTTTTTTTTCCATATCAGGAATCATATTTTCACACAATCCTTTTCCTCAAAATATTTTTGCAACACATATGTCAACATCATACTCCATAACCTTTGTAATCTAACCTTCTCTCTTCTCATTCATTTCTTTGTTCAACAACAATTCTCTTACACTTGGATAAGAAACTAAGACATGTATCTTATTATTCAAAAGCATATAATTGAAATTCTTTAATCCTCTAACTATATAAAGTACTTATTTTTCAAGAAAAGTGTACCTTATCTCGTAGTCATGTAATATTTTCCCAAATAAAGCAATTGGTTGCTCAATATTTTCATCGTTAACCTAATTTAATATTGTTGAAATGGTTTCAGCTCCTACAAGTTCATACATTGTAAAATCCTTATCAAAATCTAGATTTGCTAGGGTAGGAGCTTGTGAAATAATTGTCTTCATGGCTTCGAATCATTTTCTTCTTTTTTTGCTCCAAGAGAAAGTTTAATCTTTCTTTAACATAGTTTTTAATGGCTTGAATAATGCTACAGAATGTGGAATAAATCTTCTAACAAAGTTGATTTTTCTAAGAAAACATTTTAGTGCTTTCTTATGATGAGGCAAGGATAGCTATGAAATCGCTTCAATTCTGAAAGGATCAATAGCTAAAAATTGTCTGGAAACAATATGTCCAAGTAATTTACCTTGATGGACCAAAAATATAGACTTTTTTAGATTTAGCCATATTCCAAATTGTCTATAAAGTTGAAAAGTTTTCCTTAGATGCATAAGAGGATCATCGAATTATTTTTAAATACAATAACATCATCTAAATAAACTAGTGTACATTTATTTAATAGCTTGTGAAAATCTATGTGCATTTCATGTTAAATGTTGCACCGACATTAGAAAGTCCAAAAAGAATTCTTTTGTTAAGCATAAGTACTCCACTTTGTAATGAAATCTATTTTGTATCTGTCGTCTTCATGCACAAGAATCTGATTGTATCAACTATAACCATCCAAAAGGGATAACTGTTTGAATCTAAAACTATTATTAAAATCGTATCCATGTTGGGCAATAGATATGATCTTTTAATGAAGCTTTATTAAGATCTCTTAAATCCACACATAGCCAGATTTATCCATTCTTTTTCTGAACAGGAACAAGATTAGCTACCCAACTTGAATGTTTGATTGGAAAGATAATACCTGATTCAATCAGTTTGGATAACTCTTTTCTCATTAATGGTTCAATATTAGGATTTACAAGCCTTTGTTTTTCCTAAATGGCTTGGAATTTGGCTATAAATCTATGGTATGCTAAGCTAAAATGGGATCAAAACATCTTTGAACTCTTTACACAAATTAATAAAATATTCTTTTCCAGCTAAGGAACATACTTTTTTGATAAATAGTTTATTTTCATCATCAAATAAGATCTCTTCATAGTTATCTACATGAGTCAAGATATTTCCTTTATCCTTTCATAATTGATCATGAAAACTGAAAATATCTTCTAATGTGACTAGTCCTCGGGGGCGAGCGTTTTTTCTTCAATTGAACAATCAGTCACCATATAAATGCTACAAGTTTTCTTTATTTACTATAGAAAATATAGCTTCTTGCTGCATAAATCTACAAATTTACTCATCATCTTCAAAAACTTACCAATTTTCCTCATTACTAGGTACTAAAGGTATGATAATCAGTTTTATACCTCAAAGCTAAAGCACCAACCGCCGTAAGTCTTTTGCATGTTTTTTTCATATCTTGGACAGATTGTATATTAATAGCATTAAAATCCTCCATTAAGTCTGAAACTCTATGTTTGTAAGATTTTAGTAATGAACTCTTACACACATTAAATTTTATTACTTGATTAATTACTAACTCTGAATCACCAAAAACATGTAACATGTTGATACCTCTTTTTCTAGCCCATTGTAAGCCATGAATTAATGCTTCGTACTCAACTAAGTTATAAGTACATGAGAATTGCAGACTTAGAGATGAAAAATACCTTTCATTTGTAGTTAAAGTGAGCATCAAACCTACACCTTTTCCTTTTTTGTTTTTGGCTCCATTGAAATGAACCTTCCATATCCCTTCTATTGTTTTTTCTGTTTGTGACAGCAAGGGGATTAGTACATTTTCTTCATGCAAAAAATAAACACCAAATAAATTTTCTTCTACTTATTTGAAGGGATCATAAGCATGCTATTGTTGAGTTTTTTCATCCATAAACATATTAGAAACACCATCTACTACAGAAATATGTGTTGTAACTTCAAAATCAGATTGATCTATGGTTCGCATAATTTGTTCATAAAGATTTGAAACAAGAGGCTCAATATGAAATCTATCTAGAGGCTTTGAATTAACAATAAATTTAGTTCCAGACATTGTAGTAAACAATAAAAATGACAAATATGAAGAAATATAACCTCCTATCTTTGTTTTAAAATCTCTTGATAAGCATAAGGAAAAGTAGGGAGGTAAATCTACAACAATAACATCTTCTAATATAGAAACATTTAGACAAGCATGTAATGTTACCTTAAAAGTTTAATCACACCAACTATGTTAATTGTTGTTCCATCTAGTTGCAACACACTTTTCTCCGTAGGTTCATACTATAGGCCTAATTTTTCGTTAATTTCTTTAGGCATTATTATGTTGCTTGCACCACTATCAACCTTACAGCTATGAACTAAATGATCTCCAATAATCAAATATAGATAAAAGGGTGGTGGATTTTTAATATCATGAGCATTTAAAACCTTTTTTACTATCCACTTAACCTCCTTCATGTGGTCTTGCTTGATTGTACCAGAATTGTATCTACTTTCTGAGCTTCCTTTTTTGTTGGTTTTGAAGAAATTTGTAACCTAGCAAGCTCATGAGTGAGTGGCTCCTGCTGTCCTGGAATACTCATAGCATCCCATAATGAAATATTAATATTATATTTTTTTATTACCTCAACAATATTAAAAGAAGCAACAATCTTTGAAAATGCTTCTATAATTTTATCATAAGCTTTAACATTAATATTATGGGGTATGAATAATCTTCTAGTGAATTTTTTTCTATTTCTCTTTAGGAGTTTAATTACTTGCTTTGTTTAAAGGAATAAAAATTTGATTGCTATTTTTGACTCGTACTTACCGATTTATTAGTGACCGTAGGCAAAATAGGTATATTTTGTTGTTTTTCTTTATCTTGAGCCTTTTCTTGAGACCTAATTTGTGGATCTGTAATCAAGTCTTCCTCTCCAAATCTGACTAAATTTTGTTCAAGAGATTTCTAACTCGAGCATCTTACGCATAAATAATGCTTTAGATTGAGGTTGTGTAATAAAGCTTATATTCAGAATGCATTTGGACAATTAACAACTTAATGAGGCTGATTACAAGGTAAAAACCACTCTTTTGAAATCATGTTAACTTGAACAAGAGTGCTATATGAACTAGGAGCCTTTGGATCAAAATTATATGGCTGATATGGCTATCTATAGTTCTGATTTTGTTGAAAAAGTTACCTATTCTGCTGATTTTGCTGGTAAGAAGCTTGGTAAGGCTTGTTAGGCTTAGCTAGTTTGTTTTCAATTGACGTTAATTTATTTCCCGTGGTCTGAAAAGACTTAAATACATCATCTAATGGAGTTGTAACAATAGGATCTAAGATGATAATATGTTGTGGAACATGTGCCAAATCTTCCATAAGAGGCATTGAAGGCCTTGGGGCTAATTTACTAGCTTGAATAAGGTTATTTTCAGCCCTAATGGCAATATCATAAGCTGTTGGGATAGTAGTTCCTCCCATAGAATAAATCATGGCTAAAATATCACCATTTAAATCTCTAAGATAATATAGAAATGCATGATCATCTTGAGACTTAACATTGGCTGGAATTCTTTCCCAAGTTCTAGAAAATATGATGATGAAACTAGCCATGAATTCATGAGGAGCTCTTTTGATTGTATAAAGTTGTTCTATGAGAGATAGATTGTGATAATTGTCTTGAAATTTCTTAAGTAATTGATCCCCTAACTCATCCTAAGTTGTTATTCTCCCTATCGGTAGAGTTTTGTACCATTGCAAAGCTTGTCCTTTAAATGATGCAGCTAAAAGTCTTAAGGTTACATCTTCATTAGTTATATTATGAACTACAAAAAGGGATGCAATATCTTTAATGTGCTTTGTAGGGGTAATCTAATTTTCACCAGTAAATGAAGGTAAACCTTTTAGGAAGCAATGAGGTATATCATGATAGACTTGAATTACTAAATTGTTGTCATTAGTAAAGGTCACAAAATTTCTAGGTGGTTGTAGAGCCATTGGAGTAATAGGGATTTGAAAAAAAAGATTAATACGTGGTGAAGGAAGAGGAGGGTTTTTCATAAAGGGCCTATTATAAGGTAAGGTATTTCCAAATCTTATTCTTCTTAAAGAATTCAAAGGTAAAGAAATAAAATCAGCAGGAAGTCCTCTTACCGATGATCTTGTAATCACTTTAGGCATGGAACATGTTGCAAAGCTGGTTTGAAATCAGCCTTATGGAGTTGCCAAATAAATCTTTTGATTTTTAGAATAGATTGTTGTAGCTTGTTTCTCCAAAAGTGACTTTCCTATTAATGATTTTTTCATGCTTTATGTGCTAATTTTTTATGTCCACAGTTTTTTGATTTATTTTTCAGCTTGCACCTCAAAGAGATTTTCAGTGTGTGACTTGGAATTTTGTTATTACTGAGGATTTTTGGAGGAATTTTATCCCTCACTTTTCCCAAAAATTTTATTACCATGTAACTCAACCTCCTCCCCAAAGTATGCATAGGTATCAAGGTCAATGTAGAAGACCTTTTTATTGTCCCCAATAGGAATACTATCATGAATACCGATGAATTCTGCAATTTCATCATAATTTTCAAAGAGTTCCATACACGAGTGAAGTTTTTGATACCAATCAACAAGATTAGGATAACAAATGTTAAATTGGTGTTTAGTGGGTGTTATGGTAAACATAATGGTATCGATAAATATGTTCATAGAGAAAAGATCCTTGTATTGGCTATGACATGATTTCGTGTCACTATCTGAATGAGAAGAGCTATCCTCACATTTAGAAGAGGTAGCATATTTCTCCAAGGGGTGATATCCATAAGGTCTAATTCTGATGCTATAAATTTCAGTTTTAAAGTGTGTAATTAGAATGAGATCTCCTATACCTTGTTCATTTTTACCACACATGAGTCCTTGTAGTGCATGGAGTACATAATTCTTCTCGATTTTGTGTACTCTACACCAAAACTGTTCCTTCACGGACCTAAATTGTGGGAAGGTGGAACAATTTTGCTTCTGCTAATAAGCCACCAGGTAGGAACTTCCCTATAACTTGCTCATCTTTGGGTCATTTATATCGATAATTGGTCTTTCCTCTTATCTTGGGTGAGAAGGATGGATCGTAAAATAATAAGACATGATTTCTATCATTCCCGCTGAAGTTGTATTTAAGAACCTTCATCTCCCATGAATCAAAGGGAGAAATAGATATAGAAGCATCGTGGCCACAAGAAATTAGTGTGTCAGAATTCACATGTGAGGTGAGAGATTTAGATTAAAGAGGTATACAAATTTTGGTAGAGGGACAATCATAAGAACCGTTGCATGAAAATCTATTCAAATATTTGCAGTGAGTAAAGGGTTGCATATCTCCTTAAATGGTAATGGTCTATCCCTCATGATTTAGTTTAATGCACTGATGAAAGGTTTATGGTATGACCTATATGGCATGAATCTATTAGCGGCCAAGAATCATGTTATACGGAAGCTCCAAGTCTAGGACATGGAACTTGGTGTTATAACAGGAAGGTTTGACTTCCATCGACAATGTTATGGTGAAAGAAGATTCACGCTCCGCATTTTCATATGTTGTGATTGTGATGATGTGGGATTCTATATCTGATTTTATTCATCCCAAATATTTGATTAGTTTCAAGGTACATATGTTCAATCCAAACCCGTTGTCCACAAACACTCTCTTTATATTTCTTTGGGTGACACATAATTCTACGTAAAGAGGTAATCAATGGTTTTGATCGTTTTTTTGGGATCTTATTATGAATAAAGGTGATATGTTGCTTGGTGAGAGATTTTCCACTATAGTTTGAAGGTTGGAAGGATCTATATTTAATGAAACTCCTAACCCCGAATTATTTGGTAAATTATGTCTTTATGTACATTTTTTATCTTGAGATGATATATGAGTGACATCTTAGTAGTAGTCTTCGGAGTTGTTCTAAAATATCATACCTTGACTAAATGGAGGGGTAGGTAGAAGAGTTCTTGAAATGAGAGGCTAGTATGTTGTGTTACCAAAAATAATATCTAATTTTTATTCTAATCATATTAACATGCTCATTATAAGAACAAAAATGTCCAATAAGTGATTCAAATAGATTTCTCGGCTTAGGTGTAAACATTATAATAAGTTTTATAACTATTGGAAGACCGACCATGATCCACTTATTTTCCACTTGTTTATCATTCTTATGGCAATATTCCTTGAATATTCCCATCTTTTGATTAGGTGTTTAGTGGGGCTTAGGTGATTACATCTCAATTTCTCCACCGTTAATGAGGTCTTGGAAAAAGTGTCTAAGTTTTAGGAACTTATCTGCTTTGTGGTCTTTGACACAATGGTACTCAAAATTTTCATGGTCTTTATACAATGATGGTTTGGGTGTGTCATCACAAAATGGTGTAATGGGTTACTGGACCATGTTCACTACGTCCAACTATTTCAAAATCATGGATAAGGAGTCCATGAGTGGATTGAACACTTGATGTTTGATCGAGGTTTAATAGGCCTTTAACTACGTTTGAAAGGAGGACCTATTTCAACTTCCCGTATATTCTTAGAGTATGTCCTACTATCTCCTACGAAATTTTTATTTTTGTTAAATAAATTTGATTTTCTCATAGTTTGGATGTTTTATTTTCTTCTGAAAAGGGTTTCAGTTTCCCTTTATCTATCAAAACCTCTTCAATATGGCTTCCTTTTTCTATAACTTCCTCAAATTTATTGAAACAATGCATCTATAAATGGAGAGTAACGTCAAGATTTAAATTGGGGATGAAAATGTTGACCAATTACTTTTTCAGAATTGAACAAGGGAAGCAGATAGCTAACCCCCACCATCATTGTAAGAAACTAGCCATGGTCTCATTAGGTCTTTTTTTTGTGCTACATAAGTCTACCATGGTAACATCAATGTCTACGTTGAATGAGAAATGTTGTGAAAATATTTTAGCTAGTTTAACAAAATTTAAGATAGACCCTTTAGTTATGTGAAGGAACCATTCCAAAGCTTGACCCTTTAGGCTGCATGTGAATAAGATCCTAAGGTAGTTATCACTATAATCCACTTTCCCGATATGCCATGTAAAAGTCTTTAACATGATCTCGTGGGTCACCTTTACCTTTATACATGTCAAATTTTGGGTAATCAAAATTTTTAGGGAATTACGTGTGTAACATACCTCTATCAAAGGGGTAAGGACATAGCTCTTTGTATTTCTACTTTTTACTATGTCCGACATTGTTTTCCTTAAGGGTCATGAGTATAGTTTTCATATATTTCAACTCTTGGATGAGGAATTGATCTTTGGGAAAGAAAATTTTGCATGTATACCCGACTATATTTTGGTATTTCATCCCCTTGATTTTCAGTGTGAAATTAACTATTATTGGCCTTAGGTTTCTCTCAATTTGTTTTTTTGGACGTTTCCTTTTGTACATGGGAAGATAAATAAGATAATTTTCTACTAAGGATTTGTATTTGTTGTTGCATAGTTACTTCATCATTTTGAGGTCCAAATTAGTTCTCATATGGAGGAAGTTACTCTGTGTGTTCATGATCCACTCTAACCTTGCACGGTATTTTGGTAAGTGGTAATTTATAATATCATGTTTTGTCATTTTGAGCGTTTAAAGTAGAAGCTTTTCCATTCCCTAAAATTTCATCCATGTTAATAAGGGGACATTGTGGCTATTCTTCGTCACGGAATTTTTGGTAGGTGAAACGAATTCATGTTCATTTGTCATTTTGGAACCTAATTCTACAATTGATTGGGCTCAAACTCGAACTCCTCCCATGGTGATTCTACTTAATCACCACTATGATCAATCATGTCCTTTGTTTCCTTTTTATAGAGAAGAGGGGTCATAAACCATTACCAATGAAAGGATTGTATCCTTGTTTGTTAGATGTTTTGCATTCTAGTTTTTTAGATGCCATCCTTGTTAAAGATGAAATAAAAGGATTTTTTTTCAAATGTGATCAAGGATACAATAAACCTAAGTGAAAACCTAGAATGCCATCATTTGAGGGTCGAAAAATCTTGTCAACAATGGTTAAAGAATAGTGAATGATAAATTATAAAGGAATCAAATAGGATTTTTCTAAAAATATAAGTCAATATGATAAATAATCATAAGGGACAATCACGCAAGTTCTGTATGCCATTCCAATGAACAACAAACTACTACCTATAGAAATTATTTTCCAATGGTAGTTCGATGCAAGATGATAAAGTAAATCTCAACACTTAAGTCAAGTTTAATATAAACAAGGCATAATTATTAACAACATGTTGATGTGACTTATAAATAAAGTATAATATAACTTGTTCAAATACAAATAAGGCCTAAATCAACAAAATTTGTAGTTACAAGTGCAAACAATGTAACAATACCACTTGGATATGTTAACAAAGCTTTCTAGAAAATATAGATATTAGTATCGAAATAATATTGTTACGACACTAAAAACTAACAATAACACCGTATGAATGAAAAGTGACATGCGAGCATGGGAATCTACAAGTAACTCTTCCTCACACCCGACCTCCCGAGGTCATGCCGAGACAGCCGGTGGGTATGGAATATGTATGGGATGCAGAAAAAATAGTTAGGCAATCTAATGTCTTCAATACGCACTAGTGGAATTTGTGAATCTAAGGCGAAGAAGGCCCTTCTAACCCGAATCGGTGTGATAGATCGATTGGGAAGGATGACTGCTCAAGGGTTTAATCAATAGCAAGTTCTCGTGTGATTCGATCTATGGGTTGTGGAATACATGGAAAATGACCGGGATAGTTTCGTGTATGTCTCAGATAAGGTCATATGGTGGATAGTGAATATAGTTGACTCTATGGACGATTCTCTGGCCTAGTCCAGAACTCTCTAGCTTTGTTAGCTGCTATATCTAGTAAGAATAACTATTCAATGATGATAGGTGGAAGTGGAGTGGATCTCGAATACTAATGTGCGTAGGCCAATGTGTATGTCCGATTGACTTACTTGGATTCATTGGGTTGTGGGATTTGTGGATCGCAACCGTAGACTCTTGTTTGTTGCTGCGGTCCCGCTTATGGTCATGCATAGAATTAGTTCCTAATCCCTAACACTCAAGAATCATATGCCTTTTAGCCTTTATATTCAAAACTACTAACTCGCGATCTTCTCAGAGTGCCTCACGGGTGTTCTCGCAACTTGAATTCTTAAGCCGGTATCTATGTCCTGTAAGAATGTCTCCTCGCGCTCCGGTCATGTGGGACCAAAGGATCACAACCAAAGGTTTGTTCTCTTTCAATCCCTTCTACTACCATATGAATGTTGCCTAGGTAACTGTAATTTGGTGATTTGACCAAAATGTATGTGCTCGGTCATTTTCTATGTTTAGCCCGCTCAACCGGGAATTGATTTGTTGCAGCTTACCATTGTTCGGAAGACTTAGATCCTAAGATTTTGATCTATATCAATTATCACCGTGATGATATTGGGCCGAGGCACGATTGGCTTGAACACGTATTCCCCGGGCTCTCTAGGTCCCATGATTGTCATGCAAAAGCAACAATATAAAACAATATAAAATGAAATTTAACTATGTGAAATATATCTATAGCATATATGATTCCCCTATCTATTTTTTTGTGTTTTCTGACGAACTTTATGAATTTAAGAAAGTAGCTATTTAAAATATCTAGAATTGATAGCTAAGATAATAATTAAAAACAAACAAGATAACCGAGTATAGCTATTTGTCTGTGTAATTTGTAGATCTATTCTAAACAATGAAATAACTTATCTAATTTATTTGCAAGACTCTCGATCCTACCTCAGAAGTGAAGAGTGAATCATAGTTTCTCAGAAACTATCAATCCCCACAGCTTCCCGGCAATATCGAGAGTAGAATTGACTGAAATAAAGAAATTAACTACTCTATTTGATATGATTCTAACTAGAACTTTGAAAGCTAGAACCTGGATTCTGCAGAATAGTGGCGAATCCAATAGTGTGTGTGATCTTGTCCCCTTAGTGTGATCTCCCCGTTCTTTCATGTTCACATGGATCAAGAAAAGCATGTAATGCTAGCATCAACAGAAGTAGATATTGGGATAAAGGTAGCTTAGAATAGTAACTGAATACAATGCGAGTAGGAGAGGGATAGCGCAAGAGTACAGAGCTTGGCTTATGCAATTCCTAGCGAGATCTATTGCGAGTCATGCAACATAAAGCGTCCAAAACCTAAAACTATCCTGTTTGAGGAGAAAAACCTCGTAACTTTAATGGCTTCCTAAGATACTCTACTCCAATGGATTGGATAAAATAACAAAGCAGGCTTGCACAAGATGGATATGTGGCTTACTAATAGTAAAACAATGCTAACTAAGCATGCAATGAAAGAAATTAAGCATTCTAAGCAAAATGAAAACTAAATCTATTGCAAAGAGAAATCAGAGGCAAATTTGAGGGGCCATTTGCTTGAGCACAAGCCAACTATTTATAGCATTTGCATTTACCCAAGGTAAAAGCCAAATAGAACTCTTAAACTATAAAAATGGCAAAACACTATTCCAGGAACCAGTAATCATAAATGCAAGTTATGGTGGTGAAAGAAAGTTGGTAAAATGTTGAATTTACATGAGTCATGTTAAAAAGAGCTGGAAAATGTGTAAAGGACCACCGCCCGAGAAGGGCGGAGGTTATAGGACCGCCACCCGTTTAGAGTGGCGGTCACATGAGACCGCCGCCTGTGCAGCAGGCGGCGTGGTTTGTCACATCAAGAGAAAAAGGCCAAGAAAAGAGGGGAAAAGGGAAAACAAAGCATGTAGGGGCTAAACTGGGGCATGCGGGATGTTAAAGCACACTTAGAGATCTTTTCTCGGATCCCGAACACCTCATGAGGAGACTTGTATCATCATTGGGGCACGTGTTACGTTGTTCTTACAGTACAGTACCTTACAATTTTGGGTACGTACATATTGCCCCCTCGGAGAAGAATTTTAGCCATGAAGAGGTGTAAAATGGTGGGTCCGAGTATGGAGGTCCCGAAATGGGAAGTTAGAAGTTATACCTGATACATCCGTGTGTTGAAATGACACCGTCCAAAATTCCCGCTACCTGCAAAACAAAAAGAGAACTCAAGTGCAGATAGACACAATAGTTTGAAAAATAAACGCTAAAATAATAGGGAATGAGAATGTACCATTTGTGCGGGAAGGAACTTACCTCCGGCGCTGCTCCAAACCCGTGAAAAGTCATTTAAAACTAATCGTGAGCGCTATATATATGAAAGTGGGCCCATTTTCCTATTCATTTGTGTGAGTTGATTTGATTGATTTTGAGCTCTGGGACCCATGGTGACAGTTTCTTGCGTGAGTAGAGTCGAAATGTCTGTGACAAGATAGCAATCATGCTCCACATGTGGAACATCGACCCGTGAGATCACAAAGTTAGTTTTCTTCGGTTTATCCTTTTTAACCCCCTTAAATTTGAAATGCTAAATATTTTGTCATGGGGGGGTAATTTTTGAAAATGTTAGTGTTAAAAGGTCCACCTAGGGGGGGCGCCTACTGGGTAGGCTTTGTTTTTAGGTAAAATGGTCATTTTTTGCACTTTTTAGGCTTTTTAAGTTTAAAACCCACATGGGTTTTGGACCAAGACCACCGCCCTACCTGTGGCGGTGGTTACATGACCGCCACCCTATTCAAGGCAGCGGTTACATGACCGCCACCCTTAAGGTGGCGGTTACAAAACCGCCTCCTGCTGTGGTGGGTGTTTTTTGCATGTAATGTAAAAGGATCATCTTTTTGAAATTATTTTTACTTTTCTAGCATTTCTATGTGTTTTGTGACTTTTCCAAAGTGTTACTCGGATGCTAACTTGCTGTTTTTGTGTGTTTTTGGGTGTATGCAGTGAGAGAGGAGTATATCCGGTGGAGTAGAGAGAGGGAGTGTGATTGGCTCCCTGTGGGTACTAGATGCCCTCTCACAGATGAGGAGGACACTTTCAACAGATCGGGATACTACATTTCACGTGTGCCCCATGTTACACCATCTAGCCACATCCTTTGTGACTTTTCTCATATGGGATGTAGATCGGAACACCTTCCGATCGCTGTGGGTCCGCGGTGAGTGGACTATTACATGGAGGATGTATATCACATTTGGGGGTCCCGATTATGGGAGACGACTCACCTTAGAGACAAGCAGTTCACGGGCATAGATTTCATAAAGGCTACATATATGGGAGATGCAATCATCTCCATGGGTCAAAGAAGGGGGTTAGAGTTCGATCCATTCCTACTTTACCCATCCCCTTACTTCGCCAAAGCTATCATGGGGATCCTTGCCTCGAGACCGATCGGGACAAGGGAGGAGATACTTTGTTATACCGCTGGTCCCCTATTATCACACGTAAAGAGGGACACGATCGGATATATGCCCGGGGAGAAGACATTCTGGGACCACCTACCATGACTTATATAGGGTAGTCCGCTTACAAGGGCAGTCCTCGAGCCACCCGACCCTCGGTTATGAGTTGGGTCTATGAGCACTTCATCCCCTACGGCAGAGAGGTAGAGGTGACAGACTGAGCTATGAGGGAAGCCAGATGGACAAACATATCGGTGCTTAGAGCACCTCACTAGCCTACTTGCCTCCCTGACTACTGCCGAGATGGAGGCCACACCATACCAGACTATGGCAGGTATATGGGGCGAGGAGGCTCTTACCTTGATCTCCCGCTCTACCACAGGCAGCTTATGATAGAGTGGGCGAGTGGAGATGCACCCCTTTGGCCGAGTTCCTCAGCAGTTTGGCTTACCATACATGGGTATGCTTCCCCTGGCACCAAAGATACGATTAGTCCGAGAGGCCGAGGGGGCCTAGAGGCTGGGGTTAGACAAGGGTTACTCTTGGCATTCCTATTATAGCCAAGAGGATAGTACGTGCCAGAGGGAGAGCCGGGTGCCTCAGGCACCTTTGCTTCAGATCGCTCGTGGGTCCTACCCATAGCAGCGATGACCCCATTGAGGTAGACTCCGAGTCTAAGGAGTTTAAGGTGGGGAGAGACAGAGGAGGAGACCGAGGATAGTGATCCTGAGTGGCACGACACCCGTGATATCAGCGCAGTGGAGAGGGCCGAGCAGAGTGCGAGAGGGTGACTGGTTTCGTGAGGAGCCACTCTCCTGTGGCCATGGGGAGGATGAGTCTGCGGGGTGCTACATTGCTCCAGCCACAGGAGCAGCCCCTCAGTCGGCAGTGGCATCCGTGGTGGGCGCTGATCCCATAGATCCATCTTGGAGGCCTAGTGATCCGAGTAAGTTACCCTCTCTCCCTTTTAATGTTCATTTCTTTGTTAGGATCTCCTTAGTTGCTATCTTGTATTTTTAATTTCTTGTTTGGTTTCTAATTTGTTTTCTCCTTTGTTTGCAAAGACCGCCAATGAGTGGCGAGATTTGATTCGTAGGGTATGCACTGATACCCTGATGATCCCCATGGAGAGGACCCGCAGAGCTGTCCGTGGACGCTCGGGAGCCTTCAGCAGCCGGTAGACATACTGATTTCTTCACCCTAGTCTGGCATGTGGCCAGGATGGTATCAACTCTCCGCACAGAGTTAGGGGTATAGGACGGCCGAGCACCTGATGAGGAGCCATTCTCATGGGTGAGACTGCGGCTGCCCTCGGGATCCCGAGCCCTCTCGTGCACTCGAGAGCGCCGGCGTAGCCGAGTCCTAGGCATGGGCGTGTGCCTTCGTGAGGGGTCTCGTAGGGATTGAGAAGCCACTTGGCTCTCGAGATTTTTGTACAATACATTCTTTTGTATATCCCGGCTCTTTGAGCGTTTTGACCATGCTTAGTGCATGATGGCATTGTACATAAATGTTGATCATTTATATATATGTATATTTGTTCTGGATCAAATCCTTGGCATTCATAGCTTGCCTTCTATTTCCAGTTTCCTCATGTATACCATGATGTATGTTTATATGTTTTTAGAATGTATGCAATGATGAACAAATGATGCAAGTGTTTTACTTTCCTTTTTTGTATTTCATGATGCTGATATATGATGATGTAGATATAATGTGATTTTTTAATCTTAGTTTCTGTAAGCAATTTTGGATACTTCATATTTGTTTTGGCAAAGTGATGAAAATAAACTCAGTATGATGAATCGATAAACTGCCCCTACCCCCAACTCCACGCAACTAGTAAGATGTGAGGGCTTATCACCAAGAGTTGGGAAGGGCACAAGTTATGAGATGTGTTTGAAATGATACTGATGAAGACAGACAAAACTTTGGCGGAACCAAATTAGGATATCATAAGCCCACTCCACTCGAGTGACCTCATAGTTTAGAATGCTACTTACTTTGCACTTTATCCAGACTTAGATCCTTAGATGGCCACATAGTAGACAAAATCTGGGTTTTTAGGATTTTAAGTCTCTTGGGATTTTGAACATCTGATTCATTTGTTGTTGACTCAAAGCTTCAAGGTTTGAATTGTTTATGTTTGACCTTTTGCATTTATTTGTCAAG
This sequence comes from Taxus wallichiana var. yunnanensis, assembly GCA_018340775.1. NCBI lineage: Eukaryota > Viridiplantae > Streptophyta > Pinopsida > Cupressales > Taxaceae > Taxus > Taxus wallichiana. The sequence goes on along the minus strand of CM031234.1, from coordinate 648,983,843 downwards.
AGGACCCCCTACACTTTGCCCCATGCTACTAGTAAGAAGCATGGGTTTATCACCGTGGGCAAAGCATAGGTGAGTAAGGGCATTTCCATCCTTTCCCAACCCTACGTCACTAGTAAGAGACGCAAGCTCATCACCAAAGGTTGGTGGGGCAAGGAAATGTGTAAAATTAAAATTTTCTGTTTGATCAATGTTTGACTTGTTTATTTGAGTAAAATGTCAAGTATGTGTTTATTTCCAAAGAGATATACATATGGGACAGATGTGACACCATGAAGCTTCTAGAATAGACCATAGGTAAGACATCTACCCTAAGAAGAAACCAAAAGTGAGAATAAACTTGCAGATCTTGGTATGGTTACCGTTAAGACTTTGTCATGTCTAGCTTTATTTGATGACATGATTCCGAGATAATTTTATGATATCATGAAAAGGAGAGGTATGATTAGAAAGTTTATGCCAACAACATCATGAGTTTGTAATGAATTTATTTGAGGATAAAATTCATTGATCACAATTTTTGTACGAAACAAGCAGACAAAATGATCTTAATCTATATGAAGATACAATGTAAATATATATAAGTAGTGCTATGCTTATGTGTAGAACCGGTTGAGGTGCAGGGAATTGACTGTTTCGCCAAATTCCTCACCTTCTAGTGTACATAGGAGGTATGCACCGTTTCCATAGTCCTTCATGACTCGGTATGGGCCCAACCATTTAGGCCAGAACTTCCTTCCTTCGCCGGTCTTCTTGTCGATCTGGCTGTCTAATCTTAGAACTAGATCACCTTCATATATGTCACGTTCATAGACCTTCTTGTTATATTGCTGGCACATCCGGTTAGCATAGACTCTATGCCGTTGTTCAGCATCTAACCTAGTTTCATCTAGGATTTCTAGTTGGGAAAGACATGCTTCTCTATAAGCGTCTTCATCCAGAATCCCTTGTAATGAAATGTGGAGATCGGGTATTTCAACCTCAAGTGGGAGAACTACTTTTCCCCGAATACTAGCAAGAAAGGAGTTGCTCCCGTTGGTGTTCTTATTGAGGTTCGGTGGGCCCATAAGGCCAGATATAACTTCAGGTGCTAATCTCATTTGTTTTCTTTCACCATTTTGAGGAGAATGGCTTTTAGTGTTTTATTTGTTGCTTCAGCCTATCCGTTGGCTTGTGGATAATACAAGGAAGCCGTATGATGGCTTATTTTAAATTTATTACACAATTCGCGAACTTCATCATTCTTAAAAGAAGTCCCATTATCTGAGATAATGACTTGCGGGACACCGTACCTGTAAATGATTTGGTTCAAAATGAATTTGGTGATTACAGAACCTGGTACAGTAGTAAGAGGCATAGCTTCTACCCACTTGGTGAAATATTCGGTGGCCGTGATTATAAAATTATGGCCATCTGTAGACGAGGGAGAGAATTTCCCTATCAAGTCGAGACCCCACGTAGAAAAGGGCCATGGAGTAGCAATTGGTTGTAGAGTTTGTGCTGGCATGTGGATCTCATGGGAGAACTCTTGGCACTTATGACACCTGCGTACAAACTCTACTGCATCGTGTTCTAGAGTAGGCCAAAAATAGCCCATTCGATGTATTTTACGAGTGGTGGCATGGCCACCGAAGTGGCCTCCACACATTCCACTATGAGATTCATGGAGAATCTTCTTGGATTCTTCTGCGTTGACACATCTTAGAAGCATTCCATCGAATGCTTTTCGATAGAGCACTTGCTCTATAATGACGTATTTTGCTATGATAATGCGTAGCTGCCTTCTGTGTTGTGGTGTAGCCCCTTCTGGATACGTATGGTCCATGATATAATTAATGATATCAGTGTACCAGGGACACTCAGAGATAGAAGGTCAGATTTTGATGTAGTATACACACTCATCTGGAAAATCTAGATCTACTAGATCGCCTCCATCTAATGGGTTATCAGCTAACCAATCTGCGATGATTTGTCCCTTGACTGATTTCTAATTTACAAATGTTAATTCGAATTCTCCCATTAAGGTTATAAAACGTCCAACCTTCTTAGATAAGGACCCTTGCATGAGAAAAGTTCACAAATGGTCCGTTTTTACCATCACCCTTGTTTCTTGATTCAGCATATAGTGTCTTAAGCGTTTGGTTGCAAAGACTATGGTGAGGCATTCTCGTTCTGCTTGTGTATAACATGTTTCATAGTTGAGCAACGTTTGGCTAATGAAATAAATCACACGTTCTCTCTTGCCATCATCTTCTTGAGCCAAAGATATAGCTAGTGAGACATCGGTAGCTCATGAATATAAAATTAATGGGTGGTCTAGTTTAGGTGGCATTAGCGTAGGTGGTGACAACAAGAAACGCTTAATCGTGTTGAAAGCTTCATTGCAATCTTCAGTCCAATCAATGCTATAATCCTTAAGTCGATGAATGGATGAAACTTAAGTCCGGATGAATCTCGGATTGCACCAAGTTTTCCAAGAAATGACCCGATTCCATATTCATCCGCAGGTGGGACATTTCAAGGATTGCCCTGAATTTTGGTGGGTCAACATCTATTCCTCGTGACGATATGATGTAACCTAGGATCTTCCCTCTGTTACACCAAAGACGCATATTTTTATAGATTTAACATGACTCGCACTCAATCAACATGAAAGAATGACGCGGAGTACTTCCGGATGGTCACAACGCTTCTTGGCCTTAGCCAACAAGTCATCTACGTAGGATTCCATGATTTTATGAATTAGATCGTGGAATATATATGTCATAGCTCACTGGTACGTAGCACCAGCGTTCTTAAGACCAAATGGCATAACAACATAGCAATAGGTTCCCCAAGGAGTTATAAAAGTAGTTTTAGCTTGATCTTGTTTAGATATTTTAATTTGATTGTATCCCGAGAATTCATCCATGAGAGACAAAAGTTCAAACCCAGCTGTTGCATCAACAATGACATCAATGGATGGCAATGGGAAGTCATCTTTAGGAAACGCTTTGTTGATGTCTCAGAAATCTATGTAGATGTGTATCTTCCCATTCTTCTTGAGAACGGGAAAGATATTAGATACCTATTGGGAGTAATCGATCGGCTTGATGAATCCTACTGGAGGAGTTTTATTACCTTCTCTTTTACCATGAGAGCTACCTTGGGTTTCATGGGTCTCGATTTTTGTTTAACTGGCTTTGCATCAGATTTAGTGACAAGGTTGTGCACCGTAATGTGGGGTGCAACTCCTGTCATTTCCTTATAATTAAATGCGAAAGCCTTCTGATGTTCTCTGAGAATTTGAGTGTGTATTTCTATTTCCTCTAGGGTTAACGAGGATCCTAGTTTCAATATCCTTGGTTCATCTTCTGTTCCGATGTTAATATCAATCATTTCTTCGATTAGAGAGGTGTTACCTTCTTCAAACTTAGGTGGCACTGGAGGTAAATCCAAATCATCCCCATTTTCTACTGTGTATATGCTAGGTTCCATTTCTGAGGGAAGATCCATCATGGGATTTTCGAAGTAGGAAGATGAATGTGGGATTAAGGACAAATCTATAATATGATAGGAGAGATGTATTGCCGCATAGGCATTTAAGTAATCCAGAGTGGCCATATCACTATCAACATGGTCTAGGATAGTAGATTCATTTCCGTTTAAAAGAGAATTCATCATTGTTTTTATCAATGGTTCATTACGAAGGGATACCATGAAACGGGTATCCTTTAACTCATTGCTTGGAGTAAAACGTGATGTTGAAGTTGCTATTGAATTGGCGAGAATATTTTTCTCTCGTGAGATTGCTTAAATTGATATGAAGTCAAACTCCTTTCTTAAATCTAATACAGCTGTTTTGTAAAGTTGTAAGTGCTCGGATTTGGTTTCATATACCTCAGAGACTTGGTTTGCTACTAATTGTGAGTCTCCTAAGACTCTGATGTTATCAACACCAATTCTCTTAGCTAAGATGAGGCCAAGGAGGAGAGCTTCATACTCAGCATCATTGTTTGTGCACTTGAAATTTAGTTTAAAGGCAAAAGGTAAGACTTTTCCTTCAGGGGAAGTAAACATGACACCTGCCCCCACTCCGTAACGGCATCTAGCTCCATCAAAATGGAGTGTCCAATATTTAGCTTGGAGTATAGATGTTGGGGCATTTGCTATGTTTGCGCATTCTACTTCCACCATGCAAAGATCCTCTGCTGGAAGAGAACCAACACCTAGGGAATATCCTATGCGCGCAGAGTCAAATGGTAAGAACATTCGTAGATCTTGTTCTTTTAATTCAATGATTTTTGTAGTAGTTCCTAATGATACTGTTTCTATGGTGCTAGCCTCATCTTTGGGGGTTAGGGTTGCCTTGGCTGGGCTCATAGTTTCAAGATCTGTCGTAGGTATCAACTTTTCTTTTGGTTTTGGGTCAGTAGGTTTATTAAGTTGGTTTGTTGAGAGTTCAAACTTCGAGTGCATGCTTGGTATTTTCTTTAAGTCAGCTAGGTGTACATCAAATGGTTTTGGATCACCTTTGGCCACAAATATCTTTCCTAAATGTAAAAACCTTACTTCTTGAAATAGCGTAGAAGGGATTGCCTTCATACGGTGTATCCATGGTCGGCCGAGGATCATATTATAGTTAGTTTCCCGATCTATAATATAAAACTCAGTCAAAATGGTTTTGGGTCCTAAGGTGACCGGTACTATTATAGTTCCAACCGAGGTGGCTTTAAGGCTATCATAACCCCTTAGTGTATTTCGAGTTATGGAACAATTGGTTTCTCCATACCCTAACTTTTGAAGGAAAGAGAAGGGGACTATGTTAACTGTTGCCCCATCGTAAACCATTGCACGCTTTACATAGTTATTATAAACCCATACTTGTAAATGTAAGGCTGGATCACCTTGGCATGTGATCTCAGCATCTGTCGGCATTTTGTTTATCTCGAATATGAATTTGATGTCCCTATCCGCTTGCCCCGGGGGATGAACATCAAAGTCCACATGATTTACCTGTGTTTCAGGAGGTGGAGTGATGTTAATTAAATGACCTAAACCTAATGCTTCTAAAAGAGCAGCCCTGTGAGAAAGAGAGTTCTTTAGTAAGTCTAAGAATGAAATGTGCGAGAAGATTTTTGTTAGGTCATTAATCAAATCATAGGCACCCACAGGTTTTGCTATGATTTATTGGATGTTATCCGCCTCGGCGCAGTGGCTTGGACTTGTTTGAGAGAAATACTCTCGTGTCTCTTGTTTGACTTCGATGGGTAGCTCAAAGATCTAACTCCACTAAACCGACTACCTTAGGTCGTGGCTGACTTCCTAGTTGTGGTGCAACTAATGGATTTAGCGAGGTCGAGGCTTCATGATCATTGTTTCCTGTCATTACACCCTTGTTCGTCCCTAGTTAGATTTAGCCTGTTGTTATCGTGATTTGGGAGTGGATCATTAAAGATCTTCAGGGGTGCATTTTGAGGGGAAACTGCCCCTGAAAAGGTATTTGATGTTGGTAACGTAGGATCTGCCAAGAACATATCCATGAAAAGTTTTCTTTGTTCATCTGGCAAGCATTGTATGAATTTGTTGTAGTCACGACACGTTCTAGTGTCATGGCCCCAAATTTTGTGGAAACCACAATACGAATTAGGATTGTAATTCCTAGTTTGTTGGTTTGATGTGTATTGTGGCCCAAAATTTTGATCAAACCGTTGTCTATTAAAATTTTGCATTTGTTGTTTTTGGTTTGAATTCTGGTTTTGGTACCTAGTTGAATTTTGGCTCGGACCTTGTATGGGATTTTTCCATTGTTGTTGTTGTTGTGGATGGTTAAAATCCACTGTATTGATTGTCGGGGTAAAGTTGTTATTTCGTTGGTTGTTTATTTGTGATGGAGTATTGACAACATTTACTTTCTTAGGATGGTTAGTTACTCCGTCTGTTGTTACACCCTGATTTTTACTAAGGATTTTAGGTCCTTGATTTACGTTTGTGGTATTAGGATAAGTTGTGGTGTTCTGGTTGGAGGTGACTAACCTCCCATTTGCTCCATATGTTTTGCGACCACTATCAATTGTTGCTTGATCTATTCGAAGAGCACTTTCCAAAGACTTCATCGTAAGTTCTTAATGGGAATTTATGGACTTCTTCCTTCACTTCTCTCGCTAAGAGAATGAAGGAATAAATCACATAGTTCCATTTGATCCATGTTTGGAGCATTTGCCAAAGAATAAAGAACTGTATGCCACCTTTGGATGAAATGGGTGACAGATTCGTTGTGTTCTTGTTTGATGTGTAAGAACTCTCTGATTCCTGTTCTTAAAAATTTGTTCATGTCGAAGGCCTTGATGAACTCTAACACGAGTTGTTCTGAATGAATGTATGGAAGCCTCAGGTATTCTATAATACCAATCGAGAGCGATGCCTTCCAAGGTTTTTGGGAATATTTTAGCAACAACCCCATCCCATGGGAGTAGTTCTCGAATGGCCGTAGCGTAAGCTTTGATATGTGCGTTTGGATCTCCCTCACCTTTGTATTTGGGAAAATCAGGGAGAGGTCTTGGAAGCATGACGCTTCGTATGGTGAAATCCAAGGGCTCTTTCAAATATTTTGAGTAAGTCCCTATCGCATATTTTTTGACCATTGATGGTGCCTGTTGAGGGAGCGGTGGTGGAATGGGTTGTTGATATGACGTTGCGTATGTGTTGGTAGGGGCATAAGGGAACACCTGTGTTTGAGAAAACATGCCGGGAGAGGAGAACATATCCCCTTGTGGTGATTTGGAGTATATGTTTAAGTATGACTGGGGTAGTGTCTAGGAATGGATTGTTTTGTACTAGACCAGGAGGAACAGTGTTAGAGATGGTGTGTCTAGTTGGCATTTGTTGTGAATACTGAGGAGTCATGCCTACTCCTGTGAGGAGATCTACTTGGATAGGATGGTGTGGAGGATTGGAACTTCCCGCTTGCATGAATTACGAATTTTGACTTGCTTGGGCAAGTTCTAACCCTCTAACCTTGTCTATTAGAGTTGAAATGAATTCATTTGGTGAAGTCACGGTGTTTTTGCAGTAGTGGCATTTGTTGTATACCATGGTGTTGTATAGGCATGTGATATCCTGCTATGAACTGATCGCTATCTTGCCAAGTTTCTCCGAGGGTATTTCCTATATGCAGTGGCATAGAGGTATTTTCTTGAAAAGAGACCTCGGGTTGTGTTTGTAAACCTCCTACAGGTGGATACATACTTCAAGAACGTTGGTCGTTCCTGGCATAACGTACCAAATATTCATCGTCTAAACCTCGGTATGAGTTTGATTGTCTACTAATTTGTGGTCTAAGCAGCATCTGAGGAGATGAACCAGATTCTCCGGTGAACGTCATGTTATTCGAGCTGAAGGCTCTGTTTGTTGCGTTTGAGCAAGCTGATCTAACTCCTTAGTTTGAAATGATGAGTTATATCTGATTCTCGAGTTTGTGTTGACAACTGGTTAGTTGAGTAGTTGTCACCCCATACTGAGAGTGAGGGTGATGATTGTCTATTTTGCTTTGGGCGTAGTATGCCTCAAGACCCAAGCGGGGTCTGCCATATGCATCGAATCCCGACATATTCGGGGGGTATATGAATACCCACATAATAATGGGAAGGAGCGAAGGTGATGGTGAAATCCAATGAGGCGGAAAAGATGAAAAGTATACTAACTTTGGAAGAACACGTAATAATATGACTCTGAACTAGAAAGTAGGAAGTTTCACATCGGGTTCACCAATTTTGTATGATGGAAAAGTGACATGCGAGCGTGGGAATCTACAAGTAACTCTTCCTTGCACCCGACCTCCCGAGGTCGTGCCAAGATAGCCGGTGGGTATGGAATATGTATAGGATGCAGACAAACTAGTTAGGCAATCTAATGTCTTCAATACGCACTAGTGGAATTTGTGAATCTAAGGCGAAGAAGGCCCTTCTAACCTAAACTAGTGTGATAGATCGATCAGCAAGGATGACTGCTTGAAGGATCCAATCAATATTGAGTTCTGGCGTGATTCGATCTATGGGTTGTGGAATACGTGGAAAATGACCTGGGATAGTTTCGTGTATGTCTCAGATAAGGTCATATGGTGGATAGTGAATATAGTCGACTCTATGGAAGATTCTCTGGCCTAGTCCAGAACTCTCTAGCATTGTTAACTGCTATATCTAGTAAGAATAACTATTCAATGATGATAGGTGGAAGTGGAGTGGATCTGAATACTAATGTGTGTAGGCCAATGTCTATGTCTGATTGACTTACGGATTCGTTGGGTTGCGGGATTTGTGGATCGCAACCGTAGACTCTTGTTTGTTGCGGTCCTACTATGGTCATGTGTAGAATTAGTTCCTAATCCCTAACACCCAGTAATCGTATGCCTTTCTCAGCCTCTATATTCAAAACTAGTAACTGTGCGATCTTCTCAGAGTGCCTCACGGGCGTTCTTGCAACCTGAATTCTTAAGCTAGTATCTATGTCTGTAAGAATGTCTCTTGCGTCTGGCTGTGGGACCAAAGGATCACAACCAAAGGTTTGTTCTCTTTCAAGCCCTTCTACAGTCATATGAATTTTGGCTAGGGTAATCTGTAATTCAGTTGATTTGACCAAAACGTATGCACTCGGTCATCTTCTATGTTTAGCCCGCTCAAATGGGAATTGATTTGTTGCAGGCTTACCGTTGTTCAGAAGACTTGGATCCTAAGATTTTGATCTATATCAGTTATCACTATGATGAGATTGGGCTGAGGCACGATTGGCTCGAACACATATTCCCTGGGCTCTCTAGGTCCCATGATTGTCATGCAAAAGCAACATTATAAAACAAACTATAGTAAAATGAAATTTAACTATGTGAAATATATCTATAGCATATATGATTCCCCTATTTTTTTTGTGTTTTCTGACGAACTTTATGAATTTAAGAAAGAAGCTATTTAAAATATCTAGAATTGATAGCTAAGATAATAATTAAAAACAAACAAGATAACCGAGTATAGCTATTTGTTTGTGAAATTTGTAGATATATTCTAAACAATGAAATAACTTATCTAATTTATTTGCAAGACTCTCGATCCTACCTCAAAAGTTAAGAGTGAATCATAGTTTATCAGAAACTATCAATCTGCACAGCTTCCCTGGCAATATCGAGAGTAGAATTGACTGAAATAAAGTAATTGACTACTCTATTTGATATTATTCTAACTAGAAATTTGAAAGCTAGAACCGGATTTTCAGCAGTAACGTGTGGCGAATCCAATAGTGTGTGTGATCTTCTCCCCTCGGTGTGATCTCCTCGTTCCTTCATGTTCACGTGGATCCGTAAAAGCGTGTAATGCTAGCATCAGCGAAGTACATATTCGGATAAAGGCAGCTCATAATACCGATTGAATACAATGTGAGTAGGAGAGGGATAGCGCAAGAGTACAGAGATTGGATTATGTAATTCCTAGCGAGATCTATTGTGAGTCATGCAACATAAAGCGTCTAGAACCGAAACTATCCTATTTGAGGAGCAAAACCTGCAAGTTTAATGGCTTTCTAAGCTATTCTACTCCAATGTATTGGATAAAATAACAAGCAAAGTGCTTGCACAAGATGGATATGTGGCTTACTAAGAGTAAAACAATGCTGACTAAGCATGCAATGAAAGAAATTAAGCATTTTAAGCAAAATGAAAACTAAATCTATCACAAAGAGAAATCAGAGGCAAATTTGAGGGGCCATTTTCTTGAGCACAAGCCAACTATTTATAGCATTTGCATTTACCCAAGGTAAAAGCCAAACAGAACTCTTAAACTATAAACAATGGAAAAACACTATTCCAGGGAACCAGAATCATAAATGCAAGCCTATGGCGGTGAAAGAAAGCTGGTAAAACATTGAATTTAAATGAGTCGTGTTAAAAGAGATTTCTGGAAAACGCGTAAAGGACCGCCGCTCTGAGCAGGGCGGCGGTTTCGTCACTGAAGAGAAAAGGGCCAAGAAAAGAGGGGAAAAGGGAAAACAAAGCACGTGGGGGCTAAACGGGGCATGCAGTTGTTAAAGCACGTTAGAGATCTTTTCGGATCCCGAACACCTTGCGAGGAGACCTGTATCATCATTGGGGCATGTGTTACGTTGTTCTAGTAGTACAGTACCTTACAATTTTGGGTACGTACAAACACCTTTCAAGGTTTGAGGTAATTTTTTAGAAGAAACAAGGCCAACATATACTAAGCAATTTTTAAGATGCGAGGAATGTAATAGTATAATCTCGACACTTAGATGAAGTTTACGAGAAAGAACATGTAAGTATCTAAATTGTATCAAGGTGATGCAAGCAACATAACACTGCAAAGGAAGGTCAATGATAAATCAAGCCTAGATACAATGAATATCTTGACATGGGTATCAAGATCAAATGGATATCAGGATTCGAGGATGTAAGAAAACACTTTCAACATTTACCATATAGTCTCAAGAAAATACGAATGTAAATGGGTGGAAAAGTGGTGGACAAAATCAATTAATATCGCACGTATGATGTTCCTATTTTGATCAAAAATATCAATAAAAGAGAAAATTATTAGATCAAGTGCAGTTGAAAAATACTTGGCTTCACTTTGGAAATGTTTCACCTCGTCTTTAGGTGAGCAAAAAACTAAGAAAAAGTAAAGCATCGTAATTTTTTTTAGGAATGACACTTGTCTAAAAAAATAATGCACTCTCCCCTTTGTTTGAGTTACAATTTTTTGACTTCAAAAACATCTTGCTTTGCAAAATCTCTTTAACAAATGATTAACTTTGAGTCAATCGATTTTTCTCCAAGATGAAATGGCTTCCTAATTTGTTCTCTCAACTAGGTGTCACAAATTTCCTCTCGTGAGCGTGGTTTTTCAAGGAATTCAAACTAACTAAAAATTTGAGTATCTTGGCTTTACTTTACCCCAATCAATACAATTTACAATAAATAGATTTAGTTGTACTCTAACCGGGGTCATGTGAAGATAATTTTGACTCTAAAGCTCACAAGTTTATACTATATAAGTAGGTAAACGGAGCACTTCCCATTTCGTCAACAAGGTTCCCTCTTCCATGGACTAATTTGGGATTCCTAGAGCATCCTTTTGTTATTTTAAGGCCTATGCCAAGGGCACTTCTCCCAAGACAAAGCGGACAAGCCGTAAATCTTAACCAAAACCTTCATATACAGTTTTTTGAATTTGGTTTTTTTAATCTTTTAGCTTAGTGTGGTTTTGTTGTACACCATTTGGCAACCTACATCAAATTTTATTAGTATTTTGGAATTGTGGGTTTGTTGTACACATGAAAGATTATTAGTTCCCCAAGAGGATCGAAATATTATGAAAAAAGGATTGAAGTGTTGTTTTTGATTCCCAAGATCACGTACAAGATGTGAGGGAAGAGCATACACAACACAAAAAAATTGAATATAAATAAAATGGAGAATACTTGTGAAATCAAAGTGTAAGGATATTCATTTTGACCAAATTGTAGTTCATTCCCTTAGGCAAAAATTTTAATGAAGTGTTTGAAAGTGTGAAAATGGTTTACAGTTTATTTTTATTCCCAATATCACCTAGAATTTACGAGGGAAGAGCTTACACAAATCTATCCTAACAAGTGAAAACAAAACATTATCCAAACTTAATCAAACAAATTAACACAAAACATTATCCAATATATATCCTACAATCAATTGTTATCTTCAAGAAACCTATAAGATGTTAGTGAAAAATAAATATCACGGTTAGGAAAACATTGACAAAGGTGTCCAAACTTCAATAGATCACACTGCACATAATTTATAGGACATGCACACCACTTATAACACCTTTGTGGCCCTAGAAATATATGCATTGATATGATAAAATGACATAGTCAGTTGCACACATGTGTGTCCAAAGAGAGGAGTACATAGACTTGAGAGCTTATACGCAGGATAAACAGACAAAAAAACTCCAAGGAATTAGAATGACACATGAGCTAACCTTGTCGTAAATGCACGAGAGATAGCAACATATATGTAGGTTTGACAAGCAAATGGACTATGAAAGACTCAAGGTGACATGTGAAAACAGAGAAGCACTGTGTGGACATGTAAAAATAGCATTCCCCTTTAAACAAGTATGTGGCCCTTACTACGGTTACACATCCTTCACAAACACCTAGGCGTGTACCTAGAATGATAATAAAAATATGGCAAATGACGTAAAAAACTTTAAAAAGTTTAAAACTTTGATCTCTTAGCCCAAAATTAACAACAACCCATCACAATTAAACCTATAAGACTAACTCAACAGATGTAAAGTTAGTAAAATACCCTAAGAAATTTAAAATATTTAACATGTGCATGATTAGGGTTAGTTAAAAATGAGATACTGAACAAAAAATCTTAAAAACAACTTTTAAGGTAATAAGGGTTTGTCCCACCAGTGCCAAATGTGAACATATAGAAATTTCCATGCAAAATCAAGAAAGCTAACGCCTAATAGCTTCTAATAATAATAAAACCTACTATATAACCATCAAGATAATATCTTATGAGAAACAACTTCTTTAATGCATGAACAATCTCAAATCAAAATTCTAAGCCATTTCTTACTCTCTAGATTGCTAATCTAACAAATGAACCTATTTAGATCACTTTAGAAATCAAACAGAGTGCTTTTCTCAAGGTTTGAATATGTAATCTCACAAAACCATGTCTAAAATTCATTTTTTGGATCTTCCTATGCTCTTCAATTTGAGATATTGAATGCAAGATGGAGAAGCTACTTCCATCAACGAAGAATGGCTCGAGATAAAAATTCCTATAGTTTATCCTAGAGAAAATAAGATGTAAGACCAAAAGTAAGGAGGAAGGTTTTTTATATAGCTTGTTAGTTCAAGCAAGAATAGCGAATTGATGAATGTGGGATAAACCCAAAAGAATAAATACAAAGGCCATATATGTTTAATAAAGTGTGTGCTGTTTGTGGGACTTGAAAGGGGGTTTAATTAACCAAAGGTGATTAATTAATAGAAGGGGTATTCCCATAGACACTTATTAGAAGAATGAGAGTATTATTCAAGATATTTTAAAAGAGGAAATGGATCAATAAATGGCAATTTATTGATTTAGACTAGCGGTCGTAATTAATTCAGAATAGTTAATTAACCTAGGTAGAAAGCGACGTTAATTAACGAAAGCTCGTTAATCGTCATCCTGAATGATTGAAGGGTTAATTAATTAAAGAAACATAATTAATTAATGATGATAGAGGGAAATTTCTGGTTCATTGACGAAGTGTTGTCAATTTATGGGAACGAGGATAGTTAGTGCAATTTAAGTATTAAAATTGCTTGACTAAATTCTAGGTGTCTACAATAATCATAAGTTTTCATTTCAATTTGTATTTCATTTTTATCTATTAGAACTATGATTCCCTATTTGTTATGGATTTTATGCAATTAAATTTATGAAAACAAAAATTATAAATAGAAATTTGATATTATACTCTAGATTTTTATGAAAAATAAAAAACCTGAGATGCTATGAAAACAATATATATTAATAAAGTGTTGATTATATACAAAAGTGCAAAATATCTCAATTAAAATTTTAGATTTAAATTTTAATTATTCTCACTTTTAATTAAAAATATAAGGAATCATATTTATAATATGTTCCATCATGTATTGTATATTATGTCACTTGTTCTCCATATTTAATTAGATCATATGATGTGGCATTGATCTACCTAGATTTTCCCTATCTTGATTAGTCAGTATCACATGTTGAAAGTAAACAATTATCCTTATCTAATTTTTTGTGAACAATATCTGTGGATCCATGTCATACTCCTGAAATAATTTCTTTAATGTGTCATTTTGTTTATTTAGGAGAACAAATTTTTCCTTTAGTGAAATATGAGCATTTAAACTTTTACATGCATTCTTGAGATTAAGATCTTAGACCTGTACTTCATTCTTTACTTTTAAAAAAATTTCTTGTGTTTAAACAAAGAAATATTATTAGTTCCAAAGTTAATATATTTAAAGCTATGATTTAAATGAAAATAAATCTTTAAACTTGTGATATCTTTATCTTTTCAGCATTTTGTGTGAAAAAAAAAAACGATAGCTTTATCTTTTTTATCATTTACAATGACAAAAAGATTTTTGTCTCTAGCCCATTATTCATATAGTAATCATGGGCTTCACCATTGAAATTTGTCTAACCTATTTCCCATGAAATCTAAAATATTATCCTTATTGTGATTCCTTATTGTAATATCTCCTTAGAGAGTTTGATTTGATAATACATCTTTCTTTGTTGGATTACTTTTAGCTGAAGTAAATAAATGACTTATTTTCGAATGATTATAAAAATGGGAATTTATTTCCTGGATAACATCTTTTACCCAAAACTCCCATGTTTTCAAAGTCTTTATATCCTACATAACACCATCATTAATAGTAGCATAAAAACTCTTTTCCAACAAATTATGTAGCAAAAAATAATTTAATTGATCATTGGATGGTGGTGTTGTTATGTATGTTGGACATGGTTTTTAGTATGATGAATTAGTTGTCTTTTCTTCTATAATAGGATGTATTTGTGGCACTTGTCATCCTTGAATAATATAAGGTGGATTAAAAGTAGTTAGATCACCAATACCACTCTCGATAGCCAATAAATCATCATCAAGATAAATTTTTTGTAAAATGGTTATGCCCATTACACTAGGGAGACCACCAAAAGAGAAATTTGGAAACTTTGATACTATAAGATGAACCGTTCTACCATTTTGACCTAGAAAAGATATTTTTTCCCACTAATCTTACATTTTCTCGGTGGAATTAATGGTGCAATAATTTAATGTTTGGAATACGGAAATGGAAATGCAAAAATAAAATGTGAAAAAACAATATAAATAAGAATTCTTTATTTAGTAAATTTATCAGAAAAGTTAAAATTTGAAGTGATACTAATAATTTACTTAGCAGAGTATGTCTAGGAATAATTTATTCCCCTTTTAGTTGTTTAATGTTAGCATACGTTGGTTAACTGATTTTTTTAGGTTTCTATCCTATCTCCTTATCTACTCCTTCTAGTATTCCATTATTCTCTCCTTCTATTGTGTAACCTCTCCATTCATTTAGGGGAGTCCAGTACAATTTCTTTCCTATAAATATTGAACGCGAGCTTTATGTTATATAGAATAATACGAGATATACAATCTCTATTCTTTCTCCTTCATTTTTCCTCCTCTCGTTTGGTACGGAGAGAAAACTTGATCTCTGCCTGTGTGTTGGAAAGGAGAGACTGCTGTTTCTTTTTCTTCCCTGTGTGTTGGAAAGGAGAAGACTGTTTCTTTTTCGCCGTGTGTGGAAGAAGTCTTTTTTTTTTCGCCTCGCCTGTGCATGGAAGAGTGTGGTTAGGGTCGTTGGTCCCTGATGTGTGCAGGAACAGCGCCACGTCCTCCTCCTTGTTTTCGAATCACACAGGCTCGGCCTCAGCACTGTTGCGGATAATCAAGCCCGCCGACTTCGCTAGGAATTCGACGACCCCAGTTCCATCCGATGACGTGTTAAAGCAAGCACCGGGGAGGTCAATAAACTCATATTTCTGCGTGGACTCTCGCCCGTGACCACATTGAGAAGTCTTCTTTTTGCGTGGAAATTGAACTTGTTGCTGTTGCGTGACTGATTTGCTGCGAAGTGAAGGAAGGCAGCACGTGGGTGGAGAGAAGACTGTCTGCATGGAAAGCAAAATGTGGAGGACTATGCCAGAAAGAGAACTTATTTCTGTGCGTAGAGATCTTCCAACCTTCTGTTATGCGTGGAGATCTTCCAACCTGCTGTGCAAAAGAACCTTGCTGCCTGAAGTTTTTACCCTCTACGAGGAAGTCTGATACTGGCAACGTCGAGTTTCTTCAACACTATGTCGAATGTCGAGTGTAGACAACTCGATTGAGAGTGTCAATAACACGGTCGCCACAGCTGAAAGCAAGAATATTAACTCCCAGTTAGAGAACACCGTGGAGAAGCTCCTAAGAGCTCTAGGTTCTACTTTGCTCTATTAAACGAGCTTCGAAATTCTAGCAATCTTGCATTCAACAAACTAGTTCAAGAAGGACTCCTTGAATACTTTATTTTCGACGTCAGCTGCCAAGAAAAATGAGTACGAGAAGAATTAGAAGCCGGATACGACGCCGATTGTGACGACAAAGAAGAACGCCCTACAAAGCGTCGCCATCTCATAGCACGTGAATATCACGAGCATCTACGAGCCAGTAATTCTCGACAGTGAGTCCAAATTGTAATAAATTTTCAAATAAATAAATATTTTTTTTATTACAATGTCTACTCCGAAGTTACTTCTATCTGACGCTCAGTTTCTCAAAGGGCCTAATTTTGCGGCCTGGAAGACAAAAATGAAGACAATCCTTCAGTTTGAAGGATTATGGGGAATTGTCATAGGGTCTATGCCTACTCCCACAGCCCCCGATGAACTAATAAAATATGACATGGCTAGTGCTAAAGCCTTGATGATGATAATGCTCAGTATCAGTGATGATGTGCAACCGCATGTTCAAATGCGGAGAAACCCAAGGAGGCCTGGGACAAGTTGGCAACCATTTATGAAGCCAAAAATCAGACAAAGATTCTTCATCTTCAGTCGAAGCTACACACCCTCTCTATGGGGTCTGACGAGAAAGTGGAGGAATTCTTACGTCACGTGTCTGAGCTGAGATCAGAGTTATTAGCGCTCAGTGAAACGGTGGACGATAAACTTCTCGTTCCAATCACCTTGAAAGCACTCCCTTCTCAATTTTGAGTGTTTGTTACAACACTGAATGTGTCTAAACAAATAGTGACATTCGAAGAGCTTGTGAATTTGCTACAGTGAAAGAGGCTATCACTTCATCGCATGAGGAGTCTCAGGACAAAGCCTTGTTCTCAAAGCCTAATCATGGCCAGAAGAATCGGAAAGGTCCCCCAGAGAAGCCAAATCCAGCGCAACCCAAACAGAAAGATCAAAATTCAAAGAGATGGTGTCACATTTGCAGAACCAATACTCATGACACTGATCACTGCTGGCACAATAGCTTGAAACAAGGGCCTTCAAGCCATACAAGCACATCCGGTGCGAAGATTTTCAAAAGTCCAAACGACGTCCCGATGGAGAAAGTAAAAGGACATCTTGCAGCCCAACAAGAAGATGATGACTCTGATGAGGAGACATCAGAAGGAGCCCATTGTAGTAAGAATCTTGTACTCGTCTCTCAAACTTCTCAGCCCACAAAGAAAGTTTGGTTGATAGACTCTGGTGCAAGCAAGCATATGTCAGGTGACAAGAAGTTGTTTGATTCACTACATGAAGAGCCAACTGGAGATCGAGTTCGGATAGCGGATGACAAAGAGTACATTGCAGAAGGAATAGGGAATGTGACCATTCCTCTGGGGCCACGAAAATGTACACTTACAAAGGTACTATATGTTCCTGGCTTGACTAGCAACCTTTTGTCAGTTACTCAGCTCTTGAATCATCACCTTAAGGTTGAATTTCTTGTTCAAAATGGCATTAAATCATGCTTAATCTCCGAAAAGGTATGGTTCTTGCTAAATCTTTTGTAAAAGATAAGTTATTTGCTTTAGATATTATTTCATCTTCTGCAGTAGCTTTATTTGCTTCAACAATATAATCAACTGCCTTATGGTATTTTAGATATGGACACTTGTCGGTCAGTTCATTGCACCAGATGAGTTCAAAAGAAATGGTCCGTGGACTACCCAAATTGTCAAGTTCCTTGCCTATTTCTGCACCTGGGCCGTCTCTGGCAGAAAACAACACAGAGATCCATTTCAAGCCGAGCACCTTTCATGCCAAGAAGTGTCTGGAGGTAGTTCATACCGATCTGAATGGCCCATTGCCTGCTTCGTTTTCAGGATACAAATACTTCCAGTTGTTCGTGGATGACCACTCTCGCAAGATGTGGGTATATTTCCTAAAGAAGAAAAGTGAGGCTCTTCAACACTTTCAGAACTTCTATCATCATGTTGTCAAAGAGTCTGGACAATCACTTCTTCTACTCCACTCAGATCGAGGGGGAATTCACATCAAAGAAGTTCTTGGCCTTCCTAAACCATCACGGCATTAAGCAGCACCTGACTGCTCCCTACATGCCCCAACAAAATGGCATTGTTGAGCATCACAATCGCATAGTGATGGAGATGGCTCACTGCATGCTATCAACTGCAAAGCTAGGAGAACGCTATTGGGCTGAAGCAGTACAAATGGCTGTATATCTTCTCAACAGGGCACCAACAAAGATTCTACTGAACAAGATGCCAGAAGAGGTATGGAGTGGTAAAAAACCATCAATTTGTCATTTGTGAGTATTTGGTTGCACAGCATACATGCATGTCCCAGCTTAGAAGAGAAAGAAGGTAGACCCAAAAACACTCCTGTGTATTCTTCTTGGCTACAGTACTACCTCGAAGGCGTATCGTCTCATGGATCCTGAGACAAAGAAAATATATGAGAGTCGGGATGTGGTTTGTGACAAGTCATCCTTTGACTCAATAGTATCAACAGAAGATACACTTCCAAACACATCTCACCGATTAGTCTCTGAATCAGATGATGAGCCAGAGGAGACTACTCAGAGAAAGGAAATGCTGCAAGGAGAACTATTTGTTGACCTTGGAGAACTTCATAATGTTACTCCACATCAATCCTCACATTCAAGGAAAAGCAGTCAAGTTCTTGTCGAAGTGGGTACAAAGCACTATCAAGGACTCACATTTGCAACAACTCCCAGATACATCATCCGGAGTCAAAACAAGGAGTCAAACAAGAAATGAGGTAAAATTTACACTCATGAGTTCACTGATGAATAGCTCGAGCCAGATAATGTTCGTGAAGCACTCAGTCAAACTCAGTGGAAGGAAGCTATGGAAACAAAATATGACTCACTCATGAAAAATCAGACATGGGAACTTGTCGATCTGCCTACAGGAAAGAAACCCATAGGCTGCAAATGGGTTTTCAAGACAAAATATAAGGCAGATGGATCCATCAACAAACATAAAGCATGACTTGTAGCCAAAGGATATGCTCAGAAAGAAGGCATCGACTATGAAGAAACCTTTGCACCCACTACGAAGATGAAGACCATCAGAGTAGTTTGTGCACTGCAAAGCACGAAAGGATGGATACTTCAACAGATGGACGTTAAGAGTTCTTTCCTAAATGGTGATCTAAAAGAAGAAGTGTACATGACCCAACCTGAAGGATTTGTTGATGAAAATCAGCGTAAAAAGGTATGTCGTCTCATCAAATCTCTTCTGATGAAATAAGCTCCTGTGGCATGGTATATCAAGATCAACGATCACCTTTTGTAGCATGGGTTCACTCGTAGCCCCTCAGATTCAAATTTGTATATAAAGAAGGTAGGCAAAGAAATTGTCATTCTGGTTGTTTATGTAGATGATCTTGTGATCACTGGTAGTTCAGAAGATCAGGTTGATATTGTAAAGAATGATCTCAAAAGAACCTTCGACATGACAGATTTGGGGCTACTACATTACTGTCTTGGCTTGGAAATATGGAAAAAGGAGCATCACATCTTTGTCTCCCAGACAAAGTACGCCAAGACACTCCTAGAAAAGTATAGAATGTCCGATTGTAAACCTATATCCACTCCCATGGAAAAAGGCTTGCAACTTTCAAGATTCCAGGACTCACCTCAAGTAGATGCTACTCTCTATAGGCAATTTGTTGGAGGGCTCATCTATTTGACATACACTAGACCAGATCTCTGCTATGCTATCAGCTATCTTTCCAGGTTCATGCAGGAGCCAAAGAAATGTCACTGGAATGCAAAGAAAGCATGTTTTGAGATATGTCCAAGGAACAACTAATTATGGTCTGGAATATAAAAAGAATGATCAATTCTTCTTACAGGGATATGTCGACTCGGACCATGCTAGATCTATTGATGATAGGAAGTCAACTACAGGATACATATTTCATCTCGGATCTGGACCTATCTCGTGGATAAGCAAGAAGTAGAATGTTGTTTCTATCTCATCCACAGAGGCAGAATATCACACCGCACGAGGAGCTGTGTGCGAAGTGATATGGATACGTCGCATTATGGATGACCTAGGAATTCCTGAAAAATAGTCACCTATTCTCTACTGCGACAATCAGAGTGTGTTGAAGCTCGTGCAGAATCCATTCTTTCATGAATGAACAAAGCATATTGAAATTGACTACCATTTCATTCAAGAGCACGTCTTGAACCATCAAATTCAGCTCCAGTACTATCCTACTGAAGCACAAGTTGCTGACATTCTCACTAAATCCCTTGGAAAAGTGAAATTTGAATCTTTCAGAGGTCACATTTGCAAGAATAATGTAATAAGGGGGGGAATGTTAGCATACGTTGGATAACTGATATTTCTTAGGTGTCTATCCTATCTCTTTATCTGCTCCTTCTAGTATTCCATTATTCTCTCCTTCTGTTGTGTAACCTCTCCATTCATTTAGGGGAGTCCAGTACAATTTCTTTCCTATAAATACTGTACGTGAGCTTTATGTTATATAGAATAATACGAGATATACAATCTCTATTCTTTCTCCTTCATTTTTCCTCCTCTCATTTAAATCTTGAAAATTTTACCTTCATGTTTATTTGGGGAATTTTGATGAAAACTATCTAAGGAATATGTAAATATGTAGTAATGATAAAAAAATATAGTTCCATAAAAATATATATTAAATCATTGTATTTTCAATTATTCGTAGCTTAAAAGAATGATAGAAGTAATATCTAGAATAATTGATGAATTTCCATATTACACTTGTAATCGAGGGGATGTATTAGAAATACTCAAGAATTTTTACTCTCTCAATTTTTATAGGAATCGAGAGATGATTGTACTTCGACATATGAATCTTCAAAATGCTTAGGAAGTTGATCATTGATGATATTTAACTACATCTTTCCTTCGCATGCAATACAATTTCTCCATTATGAAATAACATAAAAATTTATCTCTATTTATAGAATAAATACAGTAAGCTATTTTACAATAATTTAAAATTTAAAGTTTAAAATTTCTCATCATTTGAAAGAAAATGTAATCTAATATTTTTATCAAGTGGATTCATAGTATTAATATTCTACGAGTACAACTCATGAAACCCTTTATAATATAATGCAATTATATAATTACTATATGAAATATAATTTACTCTCCTATTTGATATATATGTACACTAATCAAATTGTTGGAAACTTTTCAAATAGAGGATATGGAAAACAACCTAGTACGGGATGTCGATTATCTTTCCTACTAGACTATCCTAGCCTGAAAAAATGGAAGCACGGATTGCAAAAATATGTGTGGAACCTCTTGCAAAAATAATTTCCTTCTTGACTTAGAGGATTAATCAATACCTATATAGAATGAAAAACATCTTAATATCTTATAGTGATAATAATAGAAAGAAGAAAATGTAAAAATAGATTGTTACCATCGACATGTACGCGAAGTTGGACGCTAGATAATTTTTGTCTATGTCGAGAGAGTAAGGATTTTTTTATCACATGCTTAATGTATATATGTTTGGAATTCATCTTAAGAAGTGGATATATTCTAGATATGTTCAAAAATAAAATTCCTATTGATGGCGGCTTGATTGTAAAGATACATGTGAATCTATCATAATTGGACAAAATTTTTTGCAAAAAACTAACATCATGGTGATATTAGAGAATGTAAATAGTGCTCTAAAACAAAACTTATCTACCCAACCAATGATGTGTCCTTCAATTTTACCAAGGAGATAATTTGTGGGAAAATAAGGTTTTAAAATTAATTTTTAGGTTGAGACTAACAGGATTTAGAAATGGAATTCATAATTGGAATGTAGATGCATTCTTTAAGATTTTTATTGACTCAAGAACATGGTCCAATATTCTCATGCAAAGCCTAGAGAAGCATGTTATGAAAAATGAAGCTCCAATCAAATAGATATACATCAGATGTGTTTTTGGAGTCATGAAGCCACATGTGTTAATGCCCACTTGAGTATGTAAATAGGAGGCTACATGTATTGATGCCTAGCAAGACATACAACTTGCCATCTTTAGATAAAGACACCAAATTGAATGCGTAGTCTTGAATTTTTATACATAGAAATCTTATTGACAAAACCTCCTTACAAAAAGTTTGTTTGTATATGTAGATTATAGACTAAAAGACCCTATGTATAGATGAATCATATCCATATATAGATTAATGGCAGATAGAACCTTTGTACAGATAAAAGAACCTTTCTATAAAACGTCAACTGGTGTTTCTAATTTCTTTCTAGCATGCCTTTTCCTAGAAAATTATTCTCTTGCGTTACTATATGAGTTGTCTCTTGTTCATCATCAACATGAATTTGTTTTTACAAATTCACAAAAAAAATCCAAGTTTGATTTTGGTAAGGGGTCTTAAAGTTTTCCCTAGTTCTATTATTACATTATTTAATCTTTGCAAACTATTTATCTTTCCAAAAATGATAACGGGTGCTTTATGTGTATCTTTTTCCTTGCAAGAATCCTATCTATCATGTTTGTGTTATTTTATTCTACTTTATTTTTAACTTTTTACAGGCTATTACCTATTTTTACTTAATACCTTGATTGAACAAGACTTAATAGAGATGATTATATTATGACATCATAATTGGTGTCCCATGTATGTAACTAGCTACTCATTGTGTCCTTGTTTGTTTTTTTCCTATATGCTCTTTCCTAGTTTTTATTTCTTTGTGCATTACTTGTTTGTCACTAACACTTGTATGATAGTAATATCTAATTGTTTTACTTCTTCAATGGTAACTACCATGTGTAATACCTATTACCATATAGGATTCTTATATAATATGTGCACATCAATTTTATCTTTTGTTGTTTGGGCTTTGTGCATTTTTTTCATCTCACACAACCCAAACAAGTGGGGGTCACTGGGTAAACCTTTTCACCATCCAGTAGTTATATAAACAAACACAACATGATAAGAATAGAAAATAATTATAGAACATGGCTAGAAATATACTTCACCAAAAATTGCAGCTTGGATAAAAGTACCTAGAGAAGATAGGAACGTTGGGTACTAGTGTTCTACCTGAGAATTTTGGTCTTAGGGAAAAAATAGCTGAGGTAGTAGTTTCATGATTTGCAAATTTACAGTCTTCTTTAGTTTTAGTAGTTACACAAGCAAGTTTAAGATTATAATAAATTGATAAGAGTAATTACCTACTCAATAACTAAATAAATAACTTTGATGGGAGAGGATGTTTGATAGGTAGAGGAGGAGAACTCTTGGGTCATTAAAATCTTTAGAAAGGATCCACATGAAGTGGTGTAGAGACTAAAACCAATGTAGAAACAAGATTTACTATGGTTCAACATCCTGGATACTATTGTAGACATAGCCAAAGATAGGTATAGATTTGTTTTGATGGGCTATTTCACTGGGATAAGGAGAAATATTGACCAAGTACAGAGATGGACCGGGAAGAAATGGAAGACTCTCAGGAAAGTATCCAATTTTTACTTGTAAGAAAAAAGCTTCCTATTTTTATTTTACTTTAAAGAAGACATGGAAAATGTTGTGCAACACAGACCTTGGTTTTATGGAAGAACAACTCTCTCCATAGTTCACTGGAAGATGGGAGTTGAAACCCACACATCGACGACATGTCCTATTTAGGTCAAACTACCTGGGCTGCCCCTGGAATTTTGGGAATTGAATGTGTTAGTTGGAATAAATAAATCTATGGGAGATATTATTGCTCAAGATACATCAGAAGCTATGAGATCAAAATTCATGTGAGCAAGAATGTGTTTCAATATATCTTCTGGTTCTTCTCATTTGGAGGCTATTAACCTAAAATCTAGGGACAAAGTATGGAGAAAAAATATTTCATGTGATGATTCACCTTTTTTTGTAGCAAGTGTGGGATGGTTGAGCATGGATGTTAGAGTTTCAAAGATAAGAAAAAACCACCACTCTAGAAGAGTTGTGAATAGAAGAAAGATCAATTGGTGGAGTCTTTCTCATCCCCTTTAGTCGAGGAGGTGGATATCCAAGTCTTATAATGGTAACCTACACATGTGGTCATTCAAAATCACAAGGAACTCATCATCGAATTAGAAGTGGACGTATCGATGGATGATGTGTTGAAGATTTTTTAAAATGTGGATGTGGTGAAAACAATTATCCAAGGAGATGAGGTGTTAACTAACAATTATTAGTTGGAGGGTCCAAAGAATATTATCCTTCCTAAATCAAATTAAAATATAACCAATCTGCCTATACCGATCTCTAAGGAATATTTTATGGTAGGTGGCAAGGGACAAAATCCTTTGGGGGGATACGTTGGGCCAAAAATAACAAACTGATCATAGACCAAAATAAAGGTAACTTAAATGAGGGAGCAACAATAAAGTTTGAGACATTAATGGAAGAATCATTGTTCGACGACCTTGAGCAGAAATATGAGGAGTTGGAAAAAATGGCTTTGTAATTTTGTTACACCTTTAATTCAACTGGATTTAGAAAGCAAGTGAGTCCCCTTTTCAAGAACGATTTTAAAAAAGTAATAACTTTTTGCACCGAGTCTCTAGAAAAGGTGGATATTATAGCTTTGACTAAATGAGAATACTTATGGAAAAAAGTTACAAATAAAATTCCATATAGTGTCCATCTCGACATGACCCAAAGTTGGGGTAGCAAATTCTAGACATAGATTTCTCACTGTAATAGTTTAGGTTTTATTTTCCTTTGCTAGTTATAGACCGTACCTAAACTAGTCTATGTTCAGTTGTTATATTTCTTCTCTTGGTAGTCATTTCTATTCTCTTGTGTTTTGCAGTTGTTGTGTCGCTGCTCTCTTGTTTTTGTAATGCCCTATTCGGCATTGACTTTCGCTATTACGTCCTTGTCCTTTTGTGTGTCATTGAATGCTGGATTGAACTCCCTTTTCTATCGTTAGGTGACTTCTACCCTATCCTACGCTGAAGAAGTGGTTACCCGTCTTGGTGCCATGGTCGTTCCTTGCTTCGTGTTCACTTTGGAATGTCAACCTCTAGTTTTCTTCACTCGGTTGTTTAAGCCTGTTTCGCATGTTGTTTTAATCATTGGGAGTAATGGATAATTCGACTCTTACTTCCTCTTGCTTGCTCATCTCGTATGCGATTTAATCTTCTCAAAGTTGAATAGTAAATAATACAAATTTTCTTATACCTTTTAGCTTATGAGAATTATATGGAGAAAACTATTGTAATAATAAATGAATTCGTATGTCGGGCTTATATTTTTTTATTTGTGTAAATAAATTATAAATTTTTTTGTTCAATTATTAAAGCCTTTAGGCCACGTTACTCATCCATAGACTTGTAAATTTGTCACGGTCAGCTTTATCTTCTTCTTGGCGTGGAGGGTGGAGTTATTAAAATCTAGACGTGTTGGACTCCTCTTTGGTGGCTGCACTTCATTTATTATTTCTGATTTACAAATATTCCTTGCTTCTTGTTGACTGCCTGCATTATCCTCCTCTGACCGCGTGAGATCTCCTTTTTGTTGGACTGCGTGTGGGTGGTTGAAATGCCTTTTCTCCCTGGTTGGTGGCGGACAACATTAAGTTGGTTTACAGTTGCGTGAGAGTTATTGAGTGCACTGTCTTGAAGATTCAAAATGTGGTTAGGGCTCTCTCCTCCAAACTGTGATTGTCCTCGATGTGAATAGCTGAGGTGAATGTATCAATCCACTTCATTAAGTCTGTGGCAACTTCTAGTTGAAGGTCTTTATCTCCTTGGCATCAAATCTGAACAGAGCATGAAGGAGTCTTCAACTATGATGACTAAGAATGATTGTCCAAGGTAAAAAAGCATTGGTGATTATGTGATCTCAAATGGGTAAGAACACCCATGGAAGGTGTTGAAGTTGTTCTAAGCAGTCCACAAGCTTAAAAAGGTGAAAAAAGTCTCAAATACCTCCTCAACCTTGATCGGTCTTTTCCGGTCAGTACACTTGTAGATTGTAATCACAGGGAGCAAATAGATGATTTTCATGGCATCTTTCCTTCCTGGTTCCTCCCTGCGCGCGTGTTTTTTTAGATGGAGCTTCAAGCTAGTGAAGCAGACGTGTTGCCTCCATTTTCTTTGAGTGCTGCGAGGTGTGTTCTTGTCTGGGATCCGCAGCAGCGACCCGCAATAGTTTTTAGCCTGGCAGCAGACCGGTTGCAGAATAGTAGAGGCCTTTTTGAGCGCTTCCAACAGGCAGGTTGTCCAACTATGTTGTTTTCTGGTGTGTATCAATGCATCCTCAGATTCGGGTCTCTCCTTCAAGATATTTTTATCAAAATCGACTATGTGACAGTGAGAGTGTTACCAGGAGACCTGATGAAATTCATTTGCAAAGATTCTCTACTGAGACCTTACTTGTTTTACGATGTAACTCATGGAAGAGGATCTCGTAGAGGCAGATCTGTTTCATATCAGAATATTCATGAAGCACAATTTGCTTTGCAATTATGTGAGCTTCTTCAACGAGTCACTAAGTTGGCAGGCATAAAGGTTTCTGTTGGAATTATCACACCTTCAAGCTACAGCTGAAATGTTTGCACCAAGAGTTTGATGTTGTCCTCAAATCTGATGAAGGAAAAGGTTTATATATCATTACGGTAGATGCCTTTCAGAGCCAGGAGCGTGATGTAATCATTATGTCTTGTGTCCGAGCTTCAAATCATGGGGTTGGCTTTGTAGCTGATATTCACCGCATGAATGTGGCACTAGCACGAGCTCACAGAGCACTTTGGGTTAAGGGAAAAGCAGCTGCATTGAAGCAATCTAGTGACTGGTCAGCCTTAATTGAGGATGCTAAGTCTAGGGACTGTTTTATGGATATGGAGTCTGTACCAAGAGATTTTTTTGGTTATAAAGCCATCTTCTTTTGCTTCATCTCAGACTAGGGCTGCTCCTAATATGAGAGCACCAAGGTTAGGAGGTCCAAATCAGAAACAATCAGATGCATATGGAGATGGTGGAGGTGTTTGGATGAATGACGAAGGATCAAGTTCAATTGCCAAAAATGGGGCCTACAGAAGTTCTAGGGCTAATTTGGAGCGGTGTTTGGAGGATTTTGGATCTACTTCTGAGAAACCCAGGGATGCATGGCCGTTAACAGAGTTTGGACCTTCAGCAGGCTGAGGAAGAGAAGTTGCACAGGTTGTGTTGCTGTTGCCCGAGCCCTGGTCGACGTCCTTGTTGGATTGGAAGAATTCTAATCAGGGATGTTAAATCTACTCCTTGTAATATTTTTCTACCTTCTTACAGTATCTTGAAATGAATATTCTTTCCTCTTGAATGGCGCCTAGACAAAATGTTTTCGTGGTTGTTTATATTGCTACCTGATTGTGTTGGTTGTTCCCTTAAATCTCGTTCCAATTTTGCTGGTTTTGCTTGGAATGTTCTTTTCCTCTCTTATAGCTTACTCTATTTCATATTTGTCTAAATGGGCTACTGCAATATTGAGTGATGCAGTCTAGTTCGTAGGGAAGGAAACATTATAGAGTTTCGTTTGCTTATATGACTCTCTTTTAAAAGAATTCTGTGATGGTATTTATAATTGAAGGCTTACTATATGGAAGGTTAAGCCTTCATATCTCTATTTGGTTGAATAAATACGTATTTCCTATTTAGGGCTCTCCTATTTTGCTAAAAGGTACATTAATAGTGACGTTGGGTTCTAAAACTTGTTTAAGCCTATGGGCATTCCTTACTTTTTGTTTAATTAGAAAATGGCATTAGGGTTTTGCTTTAGAACTATACATGGTTGACTTTTGTACCCAGTTCTAGAGGATGAATAACCTAACATCTATTTTGGCCTCTACATGTTGAGAGAATTACTATACCTACTTCCTGGTTCAAACTCTTGTTTGATTAAAGTAAGGGGGAAACATTGTAAGTTTAATTGAATGAAATCTCTACAATTTTTATTAAGGGTCGCGAGCAAGCTATTAATAGTTGGACTGAAACAAAAGTTGTAGGTGAATCCATGGTATTGGACTCGTGAACTCATTTCCTGTTAGATGACAGCTGATTACAGTGATAATATAATAGGTGGTTATTATATTCATCTGTTTGATATTTGCTAGACATTTCCTTGATAAGCCCACATGGATCGGGTAAAATTTCCATCTTCTATACCATTGGCAAGGAGCTCATAGAACTTCTAGGCCTGACTGCACTGCGTAACCTTCCTGATGGATATGTGTGTTGGTTCTTATTTTTGTGCTTGCACTCGTGGTAAGGTCTTTTGAGTCTGGGGCATCGCTGGTGTATTACCCACCGTGTATCGAATCCCTTTGTTTTCGAACTCGAATATCTTATTCTTCGAACTTGGTTACTAAAAGTCCCATTTTGTGGCTTTGTTAAGGAAATCAATTTTTATTTTAATTTTAAAATACTTATTGACATTGTCGGAAATATATAAAAATTATTAACGACTTTTGGGTTTAGCCTTCCCTTATATTATGTAGAGAAGTTGACGATTAGGATAAAGTTTGTTGGTAGAATAATGGCCCTTTTTGTGTCTCATTTGTATGCTTTTGGAAGAGTGGATTTGTTTGGTTAACTAGTCCTACGTTTAAGAAATCCTATAAGAAGGTAGTTGTAAAACTCCTTGGTTAAAACTGAAACTATAGTTGTTTTTCTTTTAAGGGCGTCGAACCCTTATTCTATGAAGCCTCCTTGGCGAGATTTGGATATCGTCATTTTGTTTCACGCCTACGATCATAATTAGTATGTTTTGTCTTCTCTTGGACCTCTTTAGATGGATGGATTGAGTATTGGATTCCAATCACGTAATCCATAGGATTACATGAAGGAAATATCAACACTCTTGACTTTCTTGTTCCTAACCCATAAGGTCTTGCCTTGATTTATGTGATTTTGTTCTTACTGGTATTTTGACTTTCTCCTTGTTGGATGGTTTAGATTTCTTTCTCATGTGAATAATTTTGGAGTTGTGGGTTGTGTTTTAATCCATTTTTGAATTAGAACATTCCTTTCTTGATATTGTTAAATGTTAGCTTACTGTTGCAATGTGTAGCCTTAACATGCTCAGTTCTCGCGAACTGATTCTAGCTAGTATTTGTGCAGATGGATTATGCGAGTAGATTAAAGGAAAGAGTTGTAAAGGTTTCATCAGTGCAATTTATGAGGTTCCATGTAAAAAATGTCCAATGTGAGGTAAATTTTGTAATAGTGCTTTCGTAAAGGAGTTTAGAAGACCTCTTGCCTTGGGTTGTTCTGAAATTTTTGATGATGTTGTCTTGTCCTTCTGTAGGTAAACTGGTAATTTACCTTTGTGAGAAATGGTATTCAATCTTTACATTGATATGAGTATTGTAAAACTTTGATCTTGAGAATAAATTGTCAAGTTAAATCTTTCTAAGACTGAGTGAAAATATATTATAAGTAAAGTAAAATGGGTCGGTTAACCCTTAAAGAAGCTAAATAAATTAGTGTAGAGGTGACCAACTTGAGAGCATGTAATTCCATAAGTGATCTAAGATGAAACTATCCTTTGTTAAGTAACACTATATAACTTGATATCCCTCGCTACACTATGAACACTATCCCTTCATGGTGAAATTCTTAAATGAACTTAAAGGAAATATATGGTTAGTTCTGGAAGATAATAAGATTTAATAAGTAGGAGAAAATAATTTAGAAACCACACAATCTATCTCTCAGCCATTGGAAGGTAAATTGTTTTATTTTATAAAACTCATTTAGTAAAGCCTAAGTAAAATCTTTAATAATTTTGGTTAAGTTCTCAAGTTTCTATTAAATCTTGGTAATAACAAATGAGGTCTTGAAGATGATTTCAACTCAACCTTCTCCCTCTAACCTTTTACCAAGGTGCTTTGTCCATATTCTCTTAAGAATGTTGAACGCAAACCCATGTTGTCATATGGGCATGAACAAGTTCTAGTAGCGTAAAAGTTAATAGATGGCCTTGTGAAATTAAATTACCCCTTTCTCTAAATAAACGAATTAAGCAAATGAATGTCATAATAGAGAAGATTAAATATGATTACTCAGTGTAAAAAGAATAAACTTAGCTTGGTAAGATGAATTGTATGAATCATACGTTGAGCCTCCTTGAAAACGTAAGCTAAGAATTGCAAGATGTATTTTGAAATAAATAACCCTCAAGAATATCTCATTGTGGATGGCCCTAACTGTAAGTGTGTTCTATGGTTGGACTTCTATGTTGTCTTGTCCAAAAGAAAAAGTGTATTATCCTTTTGGGTGTGAACGTTTGCATTCGACCTTGTGGTCATCCCCGTAGCAAGTGGTTCCCGAGTTGGTTGTAACTTTGTGACGACATGTTGTGTCGTGTTATGTGTAAAAGCAAGTCAAAAAAATTATCCCTGTCTTTACTTGTGTTGTTTGTGTGTGAGTTTTTTTGGGTCGTTACATTTTTATGGGCTTCTGCAGTAGTTTATCCACAACCTTTGTGCTTTTATCTTATATCTAGCTTCTTTGAATTTTTTTACGTTATGTGGACCTCATGTATCACCTTGTTTTTTATCCTCTTTGTTCTCTTGGGTATCGTCCCCTTCAAAACCATTTACCAATAATAAAAAAATAACCAAAGAAAGACCTAAATATCGAAAGGAATAGTGTGCATATGTAGGAGAGTGATATGCCTCAAACAATATGTCACCTAAGGAAACTTACTAATTAGATTTGTGATTATCTCCAGTGAACTTATCCGTGACGAAGTGTTAATGGTAGGAGGTAAAAATAAACCACTCTCCAAATACACTTTCCTTAGCGGTGGAAGGACACCTAAAATTGAATTTTTGAATTTATAATTTTGAATCCCTAGTTTGGCAACAAGAACTCCAAATCATTTGTGTTATTTATACAAGGTCCATAACATCAAGTCTTCAAGAAGTAACAAATGTATAACCATTTATTTTTCAACACTCTATGTTCAATTTTATACCAATGAAAGAAAGCCACACAAGAAACCATGAAAAGACTATCAAGACCACTTTGGTCAAGATTATATGCCAACAAAATACACAAATATCGTTATCACTCCATGCACATAAAGGTAACCCGTAGGATCCCGATCCTCCCTTCTATTAGAATTCCATAGTACACATTTTGCATTATTTGAAATGCTACAAAACTCATTTGAAATGATGTTGGGTATAATATTTATTTGAATATCCATGGTCTTCTTTTCTTTTCTACTTTATGCTTATGAATCCTTAATCACCTAAAAAAGTACAAGAAAATTTAGTCACTAAATAAAACACTTAGTATCTAAATCTATCCTCTAAAATGTTGTTTATATGCATGATTCCTAAGTTAGATAATTATTCATTAACATCTATTTACATTTCTTGTACATTATTAAGTGACCTTTTGCCCACCCAAAAGCAGGACCACCTATTAGGAAAGGAGCTCTCTGGGTGATAAAATTCCCTCTTGGATAATCTTTACTCCTTATATCTTACTATTATCTTTCAAATGTTACTTATTTCTTTTCTTCTTTTATCAACCTTGGTCATCGATTCAATTTTTAATAACGAAATAAAAGCAAAGGAATCACACACACACACACACACACACACACACACACACACACACACACACACACACACACACACACACACACACATGTATTATTTAACCTGATTAATGTGGTAAGCATTTCAAGAGGTGCATACTTTTACAAATGGATACTATTTTCTATCTACCACACCAAACACTACATTTTAAGACTACATAATTCACTATATAGGAGGGTTTGTTTTGAATTCCATACCACACACAGTTGCATTGGGAAAAAGTAGTCAGTAGCCTGATATCCCTTGTGTGACTTGCATTAGGGAATCCTACCTCATGGGCCACTATTTCAATCACACACACAATAGAACTACATTAATTATGAAATGTATTACATCGATCGGGAAAAATCACATTATGGTGACCGTCAAGGTCAATCATACTCAAGCATATTTATATTTTTATTCATATCGTAGGTGCTTGAGTATTGTGCAAGTAACTAGGGTTTGTTTTTTAGATGCATGTGTGATATAAAATAGGTAAATTGAAATTTATAAAACCTAAAATAATAAGAGGAAAAAAAACAAGATCTCAAGCAATTCCACATACGTCAGTTCCCATAATAGACACTACTACCTAAGTGTCCCTATCACAATCCAGATGGTTTTGTCCTTCATTATCCACATCACAGTTTCAGACACAAAGCTTACACCTTCACACATTAGTTGTTCAAGATCATTAAAAGCTGAGTCATTCTGTAAACCATATCTATAACTTTTTCTTTCATTCTATTTTCTTAATCTTACTTATTTACTATTTTATAAATATGTGATCACTATTTTCTTTCTTGTATATTTAATTTAATTAAATCATGTAAAGTATTCTCCCCTTAATCTATTTTACAATGAAATCCAGTTACGAAGGTAAATTATCTTTCAGCTTTTTGGTTACTTTTTCATTTACCTAGCTGCAACTATAAATAGCCCCAACTCCTTCATTTCACTACATGGAATAAAGAAACGTCAAACATCACTCAATATTCCTAAAAATGATAAGTCTAATCCTGACATTTGACTGAACTTCCACATGTCCATTTGGAAGTGGTGAAACTATAGAAATGCTTATTTACATATTTTTTTAATCTTCGTTAATATCTATAATTTTTTAATAAAAATAACATCAAGGAACAACTAACAGTTTTGAGCACTATAAGTAATAATTGGAGCTAATGACTCCCCACTACTAATTTTAAAAATTAATATATAGAAATTATGGTTGTAAAATCTTTGCTCTTTCCATTTACATTTGAAGAATGTGAATGAAATCTTCATAAATTAGTGTAGTTATAGTAGTGATCTCACATTCAATTGTCAAAATATAAAGGCTAATTACTTCATTCAATTGTCAAAGAGAACTAGAACAAAGGAAAGAATATGCCTCATGCCCCTAATTCAACACAACCAATGCAGAAAAATAGATTAATATTGTACAACTCCATGTAATTAATGATCATGATTAAGGATTTTGAGATGTTAGAAAATAAAAACTCTGATTAATATCATTGAATGAAAGTATATAATTGTGGTAATGATTGTATGGATGTAGGAGTAGATGACCTATGAGACATCTAGATAAAAAAGAGCTGCTCCACACTTGTTGGAATGACTGGATTATGTCGTTCAACTGCAACTTCATTATTGTTATCATTAACAAAATGCTGTCCGTATGACCAGTTCTGATCCCCTAACAAAGCTTTGCTAGAATGTGGGCAGCATCTAGGGTCGGGAGAATTTCCCGTGCAGTCGGGATGTGAAGGACATGAACTTAATAGCTGGTTATGCTTAGACTGGAAGACTGAATTATGGTGTTGAAGTGGAATGTCGTTATCATTATGATCATTAGAAGTGCGAATAAAACGCTGTCCATATGACCAGTTCTGATCCCCTAACACAGCTTTGTTAGATGGTGGGCATCTAGGGTCTTTAGAATTGCCTTTGCAGTCTGGAGCTGAAGCATATGAATTTAGTAGCTGCTCCACATTTGGAAGAAAAGAATTTGGCAGGTCGTATCTGGCTGAGACATAATGGAGCATTAACATAATGTTGACAAAAAGAAGAAGGGCACTCATTTTGAAGAATATTGAGCTTGCCATTATATAATATCACAGGGTTGTTTCAAATAACTTATGAAATGCATAAAAGAATCATTGTATTTATAGGCTATGAGTTGGTAATTTATCGAATATTTTTAGCATTCAAAGTCAGACGGCGTGTTGGAGACGGGCTGGATAAGGGTAAAGTCTACAAAATACTATAAATATAATGGGGTTGAACAAATTAACTGTTGAACCGACCAAAGGATTGCCGTTACGGGTTACAAGATTTATTTGACTGCAACTGTCAACTGTAGTTTTACCGGCTACGCGTAGGGAGCGTCAAAAGAGATTGACAGCTCAGGGTCGTCAAAACAAATTTAAGGGCCCAGCAAACTCCCAGGCAAAGATAGAACGGAACGCTTGAATGGTAGGAAACAATTACGGTTGATAAAAGAGACGCTATCATGTGTATGTTCCATCGTCAGTTATCTCTGTAGTTAACTAGGCGAACCACATTCACTTCCACTATGTTGTCCAATCCAAAATGCTCAAAATTGATGTGGTGTTTTTCTCTGTAGAAGCCTGAAATAGATTTAGCTAGGAAATACATTCATTAAATGGTAGATGTCACAGTATTATATAGGATGAAATCGGATAATATATCTAGTTCTACAATTGTTAGGATGGCTAAAAGGACTAAAACAAGAATAACATAATATAGAAACTTAGACAGCATTTATTAATTGGGAGGAAAGTACTTTATTAAAGCAATGAGATTTATGGAAGGGTGTAAAACTATATAATATTTTGGGAAATAAATTAGTAATATTTAATTATTCATTTTAATGTGACTACATTATGAAGAGGTGGAATTCATTTGAAAGAATTTAATTGACCGTAGTTATGTTCCTAGCTTTTTAAGAAAAAAAATTGTTGTAAATTTTCCCTAAAAAACTGTTAGACTTTGGTGTGGTATGGACGTCAAATTTGTAGGCATTATAGCAGTGTTTAATGACTCATCCCAAGAAATAATATGCTTCTAAGTTCCAGGGAAGATGGTACCTTTTTTGTCTTCCTCAATAATCTTAAGGTGTAGACATTTCTCGAAGGAATGTCCCTGTGAAATTTCTATTAAAACAAAAATAACTAGTTTATAAATATTGGATCTTATAATAATTAACAAAGAGCTCAAATATATATATATATATATATATATATATATATATATATATATATATATATATATATATATATATATATATGAAATAGCCTATATTACTTAATAAAATATTAGAGCCTATCCACAAAAAATATGGGTGGTAAATGGCACACCCCACGATCAAACTAGCCGAAGACTAGAAGACTAAAGTATCAGCCCAAGGGGAAACCAAAAACATAGCAACAATGCCAAAAAACAAAATGAAAACAAACTAGGCCACCGTAGCAAACATAGAGAGGAAGGGGGCAACAGAGAGGCCCTTTATCATCCAGGTTACTACCAAGAAGATCGTTGCCATCTGGAAGAGGTGGCCAGCCTAAAGCAACTTCTTCGTCTTTGTCATCCTGCTGATTAGGAGAAATGGCAAGAGCCAACAAAGGGACTTTTCTAGAATCCCACCCATCCCTCTGCACAGGGGGTGTGTGGTGGCGGGATCCCTAGCCACGATGCTATGTGGAACGATGTAGTGACCCCCAACTACCGCGGTTGACGGGGCTCCACCGATGTTCAAGTTGCCTCCTGCAAGAGCGATGACGATGAGCATGGTCAACCGACCGGCCTCGGCCATGATGTCCTCTCGAACAAACAATCCCGAAGGGGAGGTAAGGATTTCCCGTGCCACACTGCAAGGAGCATTGGCCCAATGATCTAGAAGGGTCTAAAGGTGCCACACTTCTAGCTCCACCTTGCGGGCTTGATCCTAGATCTATAAGAACACATTCGAGATAAGCATGGCCTTATCATAATGCGAAAGAATGCAAGAAACTATGGAATTAGCAAAAACAATAGAATTGCATTCTTTCCATACAAAAGAAAGGATCTCCACTCTAAAAGTATGCCACACTTGTGCAAAATCATGCGCAGGAATGGAAATAGAATCCCCTAGCAAAGCATGTTGCCAAAGAAATGGAGCTGGTCTAAACAGACGAAAGAAATCATGGATCTAGGCCCAAATAGCTTGAGCTTTTGAGCAATACCAGAATAGATGTTTAAGCATCTCAATATGCCCACAAAAAGGGCAAAGCCGAGGAGCAATCCCATAATGAGCTAATCTGCACCCAAGAGGGAGGACTTGAAAAATCAGGCACCAAGCAAAACAGGCTAGCTTGGGTTGAAGGATAGCTTTCCAAACTGTATGAAATCTATCTTCCTAGGAGGACCATCTAGAATTGATGGCCCATCTAGAGTTAAGCAAGGCTACCATTGGTAGCCTAGGGGTGAGCAGAGCATAACCTTTTCTTGGGGAGTAATTTAAGAAAGGGGTATCTGGAAACCATTTCCAATCCTTCCACCAAGGCCTGAGAGAGACAACACTAACTTTGTGAAGCATCTCAGCAGGAATGGAATCAAGAACTTCCTGATAAGACACTTTGTTAGTCAAAGCAAGCCAAAATTTGGCTTTAGCTTGAGGCCAAGTGAGAAGTAGTCTGGACTACCTACAAAAGATGTATTTAAGAGTGCACAAGCCTTGACGATATAACATAAGAGCATGAACCCAGGGCACTTGGGAAAGCAACACATCATGAAAATTGATGAGAGGAGACCACCAGATGCTGTGGTCATTAATGGAAATCCCATTTCGGAAACCATCCCCTTCTCAGATTACAAAGGGTTTGAGAAATTCCCAAGCTTTCTGTATGATTATGACAACAAAGGTGCCGACAATCTTAATCGGGGCTTTGAGAATGAGCAGACTGTGAAAATCAATCCCTTGCCAATTTTTGCACCCTTGAGGGGAGACTTGACAAATATAGTTGTGAATCAACACTTTCGAAGCTTCGTTACAAAGGAAGCCCGAATGATCTACTTGGCTTCTAGCGTAGTCCCCTGACGGCCAATGTTGGTAAGACCAAAACCACCAGAATCCCTAGGGAGGCAACAATACTCCCAAGCAACTCTATGAAAACCTTTGCCAAGCTCTGAGCTAGCCTAAAGAAAATATCTGAGAAGTTTTTCCAATTTCTTGTAAGAGGCTTTGGCCAGAACCCAACATAAAGAATAATAAACATGTGTGGTAGCCAATATCTTGGAGAAAATATGAAATTTTACTACTAGCTAAAGGGGTTTAGTAATCCAATACTCCAACTTGCGGGAGACCCTGTCAATAACATACTGCCAAAGTTGATTGGGAGCATCATCAAAAGTAAAGGGGATACCCAAAAATCTATAAATTTCTCCATGCTGGATGTATTTCTTGTCATAACGATTAAGCCAACCAAGTTTAGGGAGAAAAGATTGTCTGAAGCACTGGATCTTTCTCCATTGGATACTAGAACCTGAAGCTAAACAATATGTGTCCAAACATTACATGGCATTGTTTATATTTTCTTCTTCCTCCAGGAGTTGAGGAAGGGGTCATCTGCAAAATGCCCATTGACAAGCTGAAGGGGAGTCAGGGAAGGGAGTTGAATTCCTCTCACAAGCCCTTGATCCTGAGCATGGGCAAGGAAAAACCTAAAACCTTCAGTGGCAAGCACATAAAGAGCAGGTGCTAAAGGACAACCTTGCCTAATAGAGTAGAAAAGCCCAAACTACTCAGAAGTATGACCATTTACATATAGAGAGTCAATGGAATCTTTAAAAAGCATTTTTGAGAGGTGATAAAAATAAAAATGAAGTCTAGTGCTTCAAGCATCACCAGGATGAAATGCCATTCAATCCTTTCATAAGCTTTATCAAATTCAATTTTGATAAACATGGTTGGATTTTTAGAGGTTCTGCACACTCCATACCTTCCCAAACAGCCAAAATGTTATCCATAATGTACCTGCTCTATATGAAACTAGTATGCTCAGGAATGATGATAACAAGAAAGATGGGCTGAAGTCTAAGAGCTAAATCCTTAGCTATGATCCTTTATGAGACATTGAGCAAGGTAATCGGCTGCCAATTGTAGATGAGCTTTGGGTCTCCTACTTTAGGGATGAACTTTATGTGACTCTGATTAATAAGAGCACCGAGGGACCTTGAGTGGAGAGCCTCGAGGTAGACTTGCAGCAAATCCCAGCCAACCATGTCCCAAAGGGCTTTGCAAAAATCGCAAGGAAAACCATCAAAACCAGGAGCTTTATCATTGGCCATGAGGGAAAGAACTTCATATAAGTCCTCTAGAGTAAGTAATCTATCACAGACAACTCTGTGTGCCAGTGAAAGTTTGCAAGGAACTACCAGAGGCATTCGGCGAGTGCATTTTTTCGCTTAGGAGACTCCTCCTACGCTTCAAAAACCTGAACATAGTGCGTAACAAAGGCTTGGACTATCTGAGGAGTGTTTGTAATCTGAACATCGACATCGACAATAGAAAAAATTTGTTGGTTCATGTGCTTAGCTTTGATCAATGATGGATACCATTTTTTTCTTGAACATTCCAATCTAGAGAATAGTTGGATTCAGCTTCTTATGCTTGTAGACATAGCCTCATATCTTGGGCATGTCAGGGACCTCATCCACAAACATCTCAAGAGGGGTCTCCACCTCACACAACTTGGCAGAGGTCGTATTATCTCCAATAGAGAGAGTCTTAACTAGCATGCACAAACGGTTACCTATGCTGCCCAAGTAGAAATGACAAAACAATTTAGGTAGCATTCAAAAACCTTCACTTTGAATAAAAGCATGGTTCCTTTATTTGTATGAAGTTTTCGTGGGTGGGATGGTGGTTATGCCACGGTTTAAACCCGTAGGTCTGAGGTTTGAATCCTGATAGCGAGGGTGTAAATTTTTTGCATTCGACTTTGGTTGACATCAGTGGTCGAATTCATTTGCGTGTGTTGTTTAACCCTAGCTATCCCACATTGCCCATAGAAAATTAAACCACTGCAAACAAAATGACCACATTCATCTTCCTCATTGTTTTCATGTAATGATAACAGAAAAGAAAATTAATTTATCATAAGCACACCTCTTCAATTTATATGGTGAGAATGCAATATTTCATGGCATCATTGGTTGATATTGTTCATGCTTAGTTCTCCCATAGTGCCCACAAAAAATTAGAACAATGCAAACAAAATGACCACATTCATTTTCCTCATCATTTTCATGCAATGGCAACAGACAAGAAATTTAATCCATCATAAGCACACCTTTTCAATTTATATGGTGAGAATTCAATATTTCATGACATCATTGGCTGAAAACATTGACCTAGAGACATGATTTTGCTACAGGTAATAGTGCTCTGATGATAATATGAGCTTCGACATCATGCACATAGCAGCCATAATCAATTCTTTACAGTACAATCCTTAACACATGCCTTTGCACGTTGTACGCCTCTTTAGAACATGTTTGAATTTTTCCTATGACTCTATTAAGATATCAATTACTTATGTTGACATCAATTGATTGACTCATTCTGTCGTAACATATAAACTCTAATATATTGTGATCCAATCTAAGAGCACAAATAGCATATATTATTTTGCTAAGAACAATATGATCTATGGAAAGGGTGTGGGACATGTAGGAATTTAATTCAAAACTTTTGATTTCCAACTTTCCATTCAATCCTTAATGTTTTTTTATTTATCCATTTTCCCCCTCTTTTTGACATTGATATTCTTAAATAGATCATGTTGACCATTTTTCAGTCACCATAGGGAAGGGACTTAAAAAATTCTATTTACTCAGTTTCAAGGGTTGATTGGGAAAATACGGGTAGTCAACAACTATGAATGCTAGTCTAGGATGTTGATTCCTCGCATATAATGCCTTGTCACAATTTGTCATCTTCCTCAAGATCATGCATCAACCATTCAATATTTTTACATGCTCCCAATAAAGATTGAAAGGAATCATACATCAGAAGTGAACATCATGGGAAAATAGTATATCGATTGTAAATTGGAAAATTCTTAGGTGTTAAAGTAAGTTTCGATCGTAGGAGGATCATTCATTCATATTTTTACTTTCTAGTTCCATATCATTATAAAAATTTATAATCAAGTTGTTAAATAATTTTGATTATATGGATTAGTGTTATGTATTAAGTTTTAGATGTTTATTTTAGCTATCCAACTGAAAATAAATGCAAAGAAAGCAGATAAAACTGATTGCATTAAAAAAATGTATATATTCATAAGGAAATTGTACAAGTTTCCAACACAAGCCGTGGGATATAACTGAAAGAAAAAGAATGCAAATAATTTAAAAATTGAGAATGTAAAGAATAAGGGGACCAATCATTTCCTGGTAGACATGACCCCCTCTCATGTAATTTTTGAACCATCTTCATCCATTACTTCTCCACATACCTAAAAGAGAGAAAAAAGATTCTATTAGAGCTCATGATTTGAAGTTATTCCTTGCTTTGTTATATTTTGAGATTTGAAGTTATTTTCATTCTTTATTGAAAAGGGAGGTAGTGGAAAAAATCTCTAAAAGTTCATCTACAAGAATTAATGCAGAGTCTTTATAAATCTAAAGGATAAAATAACATAAATTTTACCTTGTAGCATAGATTTCATGAATACAAGTTGCATTTACATGAATGCAATGTCCCAAATCAGGAAAGGAATGTCAAAAAATTTAGTCATCGGTATAAGCTTTAAAAAATAGATCACAAATTTAAAACATATATCAAGCTTTTGAGAAAGTGTGCTTTCAAATACAAATTATAGGATAAGAAAGAGTTTAAATGTTTCTCATGATAATGCAAGAGAGTACAAAAACTCAAAAGTTAGTGACTTCAAATGCCCATGTAGTTCCAAATTTTCAAAATATTTTCATCAATGAAAGGTCCCAAATCTCAGGATGAAATAAAAGAAATACATTTCAGCCACCAAGTCAAAAGATGGAATACAATTTCCAACAACAAGTACAACCTGTGTTTCCATCAAATTTTCAAGAAAAATAGGAGTTTTAGATGTGTATTTTCATATTCAAAATTTTTTTCCTTACGACACAAAATAATCTGGATCTTCAAGAAGAATGATAGAGGTTCATATTTTTCAGTGATAAAATTACAAGTTTTCATTAAAAGAATTCATCTTTCATACAAATTTTTCCTGAAACATAAATTTTGGTATGTATGATTAGGATACAAATCATAAGAAAGGTCTATGGGTATTTGTAAAATCCAAGTTTTCATGTCTTAAAAAATTGAAAATTTTCATGAAAAGGCTTAACTTGTAGTACATGGTACTCACACGAAAATGGTGATCCAAGAGAATGCAACAATGGGTCAGATTGCATAAAGAGTTGGGATGGAAAATCCAATCAGATGACTTAAATGATAAAGATCTCCGAACAATGTTTCTAGATGAGTTGAGTCATTTGATGGAGGATTGGGTGAGCTTAATCGATAGGATGAGCCATGAAATGCATACACACTTAGCCGCACTACTACAAGGATGGGCAATTTGAGACAATAATAGAGACAAAAATTGGTCATATTGTCTCAAATAGAGACAATAAAAAAGTTGTATATCGTCTCTAATATTGTCTCAAAGTGGGTGTCTCTAATTATTGTCTCTCTAGACACAATATATAATAATTCATATGTATGTCTCTTGAGAGACAATATCATTTGTCTCCTAAGAGACAATATAGTTTTCATCTCTAGAGACATTATGGGTTATAATTTTTGTCTCTTTAGAGACATTACAAATTTTAATTTTTTTCTCTTTAGAGATACTACGAATTTTTATTTTTCTGTTGAGAAAATATAAATTTAATGAATAAAAAATTGAATTTCAACAATAAAAAATAACTACAATTCTTTTAATGTTGACAACTGCTAATCAATACTATAAATAAAACCCAATTTTGGTTGAATCTTGTGCTCACAAATGGGTCTACAAACCTTTTATTAATATAAAAAAGAACATACAAAAGGGTTCCTAAACATTGTTAACCCTTGACATAGACCGGTACACATGTTTATTGAGTAAAAATTGTACTTTGACACCTCTAAACAAGCGGACATAGATGTTTTAGCTAATTCTTTCCACCTAGGTTTACAAAAAACTGTTACTTTCTCTCTTCATCGCTTTTTCACTTCCACCACCGAGCTTAGGACCTTTGGGAATTGCAGCCTTAGACATCTTGGATTATGCCCTTTGAGTCTTTGAAACAATTGCTACCTTTTTTGCTTTCTTATCTTCTTTGTTCTTCTTTATTCTTTCCTTGATTTCTCTGAAAAATTTACAGCCAAAGATGGTGTCAGTAATAAGGGTCTAAAGAATATAGAAGGGATTTATAATTTCATAAAATTTTGACAAAAGCTATAAGAGATGAGGCCGTACCCCAAAACAATCTTCACGGGTAGTAGTTCAAACCTCTTTTCGCCCAATATGTTTACGTGTTTTTGTAAAAAATTTGATTCCAATAATTTATGTTAAACAACGGTTTTCATAAACAATAAAAACATGAAGGTTTAAGATAAATATATTCAATAAAGGTTTTCGTAAAAGATTCAAACCCTTTAGATGGTTTACGAGAAGAAAAATAAAAAGTCCTAAAAGAGATATCGAAGATGCATGTTGTTATGCATGCGAAAAAGTGGTTGTTATGCTCACTCCTATAAAAAAAATCACAAATCAAGTAAAAACAATCTTCATCGAGAAATATGTTGAAGATTGGTAATTGATAAATTTAGAACAAGAAGACTTGAATATGCATTATTTTTCTATCCATATCATAAGAAGTCAAGAAGAATATGAATCCAATATTCCAACAGAGGAAGAAGAAGAAGCATATAATGATTACTGTTGACTAGGAGAAAAAATATTCCACTCAAGAAGAGTTCATAATCATAACTTATTTTTAAAAAAGTACACATCTGATCACGAACATTCCACTTATTGTTAAGGCCGAGGGAAAGGTTTGGGGAGAAGGCAATCTTTTCATAGAGTTGTTTGGAGGTAGCCTCTTAGAGAGTGGGCCATTTGATCCATCTCATAGTATTACAAAAGTTTAGTCTAGTAGTCGGTTTGTGAAGGCATTTATGAGCATTGTATATAGTCTCGAATCGAGATTGAGGAAGTTTATAGAAATTTTAATGTCTATCCATTCCATCCACTTCAAAATATCTATAAGTCATGTAATATTTTAGTTCCCTTCTCAAACCAAAGGAGGGGCGAGTATTCTCTTGTCAAGGAAAGGATCCTTGCCTTAAGAAGAGGCTACTCTGCCTTGATTTGGTTTGAGAAAGGAATTAAAATATTTCATGACTTGTAGAGATTTGGGAAGTGGATGTAATGGACAGACCTTAAAGATTTCTATATGCTTCCTCAATCTCAGTTCATAATGTATACAATACACAAAAATGCTTTCACATCTCCCTCTACTTGAATAATTATGGAGGATGATAATGCCTATTGAGATACTATGAGGTGGCTCTAAGGGCACCCTTTCCATGACATTTTTTCAGATTTAAGACATTTATTTAAAAGGGTGGAAAGGTATTTTTCAGATTCAAGACATTTATTTAGAAGATACTTTTCATATTTACACTCACCTCAACTTTAGCAAATCACCTCAACTTCATCCAAATGTATCCATCACCTGATATACACCCACAAAAATTAATAAACCATCTTGCCAAATATTTAAACAACAATTCTTTATTCAAAATGCCAAATGATATGGACTCATATCCAAGTCT
Organism: Taxus wallichiana var. yunnanensis; assembly: GCA_018340775.1. Classification (NCBI taxonomy): domain Eukaryota; kingdom Viridiplantae; phylum Streptophyta; class Pinopsida; order Cupressales; family Taxaceae; genus Taxus; species Taxus wallichiana. The sequence continues at coordinate 648,940,263 of CM031234.1, read as the reverse complement.
TAAACATAGAAGAAACATAATTCTTAAATCATCATGCCAAATGATATGGACTCCTACAAGTCTTAAACATTGAAACACAATTCTTTAATCAAATCAGGTGGCTCATTTGAAAATGACACATTACATCTCTTTTACCTGTAAACCTACTGTTGAATTTTTTTTACCTGTAAACCTACTGTCATGCTTAGGAAAGCAATGTCAATTGTTTCGGCCTTCAAAGGCTACTCATGAACCACAGAGAGCTTTCAGGCATATTCTGCTTCAAGAACTCTGAAGCATTCTGGTAAATCAGCCTTTTATTTCTGTTGATTTTTGTAAACTTCCCTTTTATATACATTTTCTAAAGATCTCATCCTGTAGGATAAATAATAAATATTGTTTGTCTGTAGCAGTAATTGAAAAGGTTTACAAGGTTTCTTATAGCATTGCAAATCTGAAATATAACAAGAATAATAATCAAGCATACTATTCCAAAGCCAAACATAGTTAAAAAATTGCACATATAAACAGAGCATTGCTTACATCATTAAGGTGAACTTCCTTGGATCCCTGCGTGTGCATGTGACACACTGAATCCATCCCCGGCCAATCCAACAGCCCACACATGATTCAAAGCAGTTTCCTGTAAACATTTAACAACATTAATCCATCTTCTTAAACAAATCTCAACAAAGCTCGATCAAAGCTGGCTTTCCATATTCAATATTTTGTTTTGTATTAGTTTATGTTAACCTCTTGACAGTCATAATAATGGTACAAAAATTCTGAAAAAGAGAGAGAAAAGAATGATAAGATTATGTACATAAAAAATTATTACCTGAAGAAGATTCATCAAGGTCTCAATGGAAGCATTCTTATCTACTCCCACCTCGTACGATCTAATAACATAAGTCTGTCGATAAAGAAGATTGCCTTTAACCAGTCTACCCAATCTAAGTGCATCTACAGGAACATTAATATTCTCTAATCTTATTCTTGTTATGAATTCATCTTGCTTCTCGGTTGCAAGGCCTTAGAAGCCATGGCAATGAGTGCCATGATTAAATATCCTTCAGTTGAAGCACACATTCTTCTTGTAGATCCATTCACTTTTCTCCGAAACACTCATCTTTATCACTTGCTATCCACAACAATTTGAGCAGCAATTACTTTCCTGCAACTGATTCTTGCATTCACCTGTAATTTTTCAATGGTCTTTGGTGTCGATAAGAAAAATCAAATTCAAGAAACTTGGTAAGAATTGGTATTTTTACTTTACAAAATCCAAGAAATTTCAATTCAAGTATAGACGGATCATTAATATTGAAATTGGTGATGCACACAATACTAAACCAGAAATAAACTCTATTGCGTTCAATTTGAGGGATCCATTTGGAAAGGCATGTGTGTGTTAATTTTGTATCCAGCAATTTTACCAACATATTCAACTTGAGAAACTACAGTCCCTTGACCACCCTAACTGAGATAAAAGTGATAACCTGAAAGACTACCAAGCCTAGAACATGGAGACAAAGAGTTGACAATGATCCTAGCTTGTTGATACATCCTAGAAGATAACCATTAGACCTGTAGGTGAAGATTTACATGAATTCTTGCTCGAGGGTTCATAACAGTTGATAATTCCAGTTCTTCATCGACAGAACAGGACCTTTCTTGAGCAAATCATGTGTTTCATGTCAGAGATCCTGGAACATGATGAGGAGGTGCCATTAATCCATTTGATCAATTGAGTCACAATTGCAAGCTCTAGGGACATCTTGAGTTGACAAGGAACAAACAAACTACAAGTTAACTGTGGATGCGTTTAGAAATTGAACTAATTGGTTTGGTGGAGTGTGTGCAAGATCCTAGATGCTCTGCATCACTTATGCTTTCCTCATACGCGACTTCCTTAATAACCTTAATAAGTTTTAAAGGAAATATACTATAACAATAGGACCTGTACTTTTTGACCAAATACAATGACAATATATAATGTTGCACGTGTTTGATTGGCATCCTATGGACGATGGCACTTGTAATGCACATTTCAACAACATGTCACAATTCCTCTGAGAAAAAAATGCAATGAACAGCAAGTAATGTTCTCAAAAATCATTTTATTCGTTTCCAAAGCTCCAACATTAATGTCTCTATGCAAATACATGTCGTAGGCACATTATTCATTCAGCTGTGTCACGGGTGGCTTTTAATGTCCCAATGATCACCACATTTATCTGTAGAAAAGCTTATTCACAACCATATGTATGGCACAACTAAATAAAACAGGTTCTTCAATTTCGAAAACATGTTGCTGTGGGGTGTTGCAGTGTTTGGTGAATGAGTTCAGATGCACTGCCTCCCGGATGCTTTCTTCACACATGCACCTTCCTGTAGATCCGTAATAGGAACCGTATGATCCCTATACTCTTCCCGTGACAATATACAAAATTCAAGTTTCACACCAAAAATGCTTACAATAATATCAATCCAAGAAAATAAGCAAAAATAAATGAATTCTCGGTTTTCGGTTATTCAAGAATGTTGGAAAATTATCAAGCAACACGAAATAAAGATATAACACATTATGGTGTCAAAACTATTTTGATTAGCAAGAGCACTCACCTTCAACCCTTTCGGAGAAATTTAATCCAACGATAACCCACCAGCTTGTGCAATGTTAGATGCAGCATTGAATAAAGTACACATGACACGATTGAAATCATTTGCGATAAGAAATCCATCGAGAACCGAAGCTCATTCGAACAACAAATCCATCCAAAACAAACACCTGCAAAGCCAACATATATCAAGAATGATGCGGTCTTGATAGCAGCCCTACAACACAATTTATAACACTACTAATTTTATAAATGTATTCATCAAAAGTTGAAAAAAACAAATGAAATACACATTACTAGTTAAATTGTTATTACACTATGAGAATTGTTACACTATGATAAAATATTTAAAGTAAATTAATAAAAGTATCTCGCATGATCTGTGATCAATCATTAGTATAAGAACATAAGATTTTTCTAATTCCTATGGAATCTAAAAGATGATGATATTACGACCAAAATTAACAAGGTGAGATACTTCGTAATATATAATTTGATTGTTTCTACACTTTTAGCATCGGTGATGAAATTATAATTATTTTCCGTGCTTGGTGCAGGAAGTTATGTATTTTTTGTATTTGGTTCCTAGAGTACGAATTGCAGTATTTGTAGGTGTTGGTTCTAAGTGCCTATAATTTGATAGGATTAAAGGTAAGTAGCCGATACGGCACCCCTAGAGCCCCTGGAGCTGGGTACGACACGTTTTGGGAGCGAGGAGCAGCTTGGGACAGGCTAGGCATGTCCGGGTAAGGTTGGGTACATCTACAGACATAACCAGCCATATCCGGTGTTTTCGCCCAAAACTTTGTTTTTTTTTCAAAATTCTGGTTTAAACTTAATATATCATTACAGCAGAAATTACAGTTTTCATAGCACCATTATTCTAGAGAAGGTATAGTTTAAATTTAATATATCATTACAACAGAAATTACAGTTTTCATAGCACCATTATTCTACAGAATTAATATTTTAAATTTAATAAATCATTACAGCAGAAATTACAGTTTTCACAGCACCATTATTCTACATAAGATATATTTTAAATTTAATATATCATTACAATAGAAATTAGGATTTTCACAACACCATTATTCTAAAGAAGGTACCAAGTACAAGCCATCATAAATATGGATAAAAATAACATGTATGAGATAAATCATAAATGTAATAAACACCTCGACTAGATATGGTAGGGACAATTGAAATTATGAATGTATGAGTAGTTTTTGTGGCTATTTAGCTTGTTTTGTTTTTCATATGCATAATATGTGGTTAATTCTTATTTAGAAGGCTGAAATTTATATTTTTTTAAATTTTTATATATTTTGTAATGTCGTATCATACGCCATATCCAAGCCCAAAATTTATTTTTCCGTTTCCATGTATCTCGTTATCACCAAATCACAACACCCTATATTTATACAAGTGCATATACTTGAACTCATGGTGTGATTGGATAACATATGTACTATCTCCAAGTTGTGGGACTTGCTACTTGAGATAGACCTCCAGAGAAAGCTAGTTCTTGCTCCTAAACTTCCTGCCACAATCTACTCTAATGCAGGGGAAACTAACTATTTTAATCTAAACTTCAAAGGGACCAGGGAGAGAGAATGCATGAAATGAAAGCCTACACTAAAGTGGTGATACACCAGAAAAGGAGGGGTGTGAGAGTAGTCTCCAAATGTGTGAAATACAGAAGCAAAGTGCACACTAGAAGAGGTGATGACAGTTCTCCATAATCTAGTAAAATGCATTTACTACAATATTCCAAGCATACACAATGATAATGGATCCCTGCAAGAACATAATAATAGACACAATATTCTTGTAGAAAGATTAAAGGGGGAAGAAGAATGCAAGAAAACACAGCAGGGGAAGATACATCCACAAACTGATATTTTATTGTTTCATGATATGAATAGTTCAATCTATTACAAGATAAGGGCCTAGATCACCATGAAAGGATTCCACTACAAGGGCCTGTAGCACATTGGCTTCACAAAGCAATTTTGACAAAGCTTTGCTATCCGAAAACTCCTTTTTTTTTAAATGAGCCCAACACTCCAATTTATAGAAAAGATGAGAAGAGAGAGAGGGGAAAAAATGAAAATCCCGAAATCTGTCATTCAACCACTTGTAAGAGGCATTAAATGGAGTAAAATGATTATATATTACTTGCAAAAGGCTCCCCATACTATCCCATGTGCTGCAGCAGAGAAATAATGATGACCATGCCTCTTAATTGCACTCCCAACTACCAAATAAAACACTATTATGAACCCGGCCATATTTTATAAAAATCTCTATCGATCTCTCACCAAATCTAGAATTTATTGATTTCTGTACATTGGGCTCGAGCAACGATTCCAATGTTACCAATTTTGTGCAATTTTGTTGAGAAATGCAAAAGTTATGGCCTTCTGAGTTCGGGCAGCTATTTTGGGTTTGCGGGGTTTTTGTCATTTGGGAATGAGCATTAACTGACTGGAGCCGAATATGTTTCTTTTAATTAAATATATCTACCCTCATTAAAAATAATAAAATATAGTCTATGTAGAGGACGTCGTGCTCATTTCAGAAAGTCCAATTTTGTGAAAATCGGAGCTCGGAGTCAAAAGTTATGGCCGTTTGAAGTTTCACGGGTCAAACGTTGACTTTTCTTCTTTGCTTTTGGCCGCTTCGGCTTTTCCCGTCCCTCGCGTCCCGCTCGTACTTTTGTCCCAGCTGTCCTAGATGAAAATCTCCTGCTTCGGCCGATTTGGGCTTACTTGTTCCTATTTGCGATGAAGACACGTGGCGAGATTCCATTCGCTCTTGGCTCTTTCGGCTTTTCACGTCCCACGCGTACTTTTGGCCCGGATGTCCAAAACTGTCTAGGATGAAAGTCTCCTATTTTGGCCAAATTGGCTGGTTTGCGTCCTCCGCGTAGTTTTGTCCCAACTATCCCATACTGCCTAGGACAAATATCTCCGAACCACCCGAAACGGACTGTTTGTTGGCAAATTGGCTAATTTACGTCACACGCGTACTTTTGTCCCGGATGTCCCAAAACCACGCAAACCAAAAAATTGATGATTTTTTCCACTTTCGGCTATTTCAGATTTTCGCGTCCCACGCGTCCCAATGTCCCAATTGTCCCACGGATCGCCTGGGACAAAAATGTCTGACTTAGCTGATTTTCTTTGTATTTCGGCCCCAAACATGGTACGACAAACCTCGGTACGACCCAAACCCTTGGACCCGAAATGCTTTAAAATAGTCCTACAACCTTATTTTTGTATTTTTTCCATTTTTTCTAACTCGTTGGGATTTCTTCTTGGATGGGAGAGTTAGAAAAAAGCCGAGGGGACCCCAAAAACATGATTTTGGACTTGAATCAATCTACTTGCTCGGGATTGAATAATTTGATGCATGTTATCAAAATTACCTTGAGGGGTGAATTTTGGATAACAAAGATTCGATAGTAGAAAACAAATAATGATTTATTCAATGTGTTTACAAAACAGAGGACAAGAAGAATATAAAACAATGAAACGGTTACACAAGGCAGGGATGGTTAAGGAGTAACCATATGCAGCATAGGATGTATTAAATTAAGCTAACATCTCTCCCCTTAATACATTGTTCCTACATATATACCCCCTAAACAAATCAAACATCACCTTTCTGAGAGGCTTGGTGAGAATATTTGCAACTTGAAAATCAGTAGGGCAGTACTGGAGCTGAATTTGGTGGTTCAAGACTTGTTCACGAATGTAGTGACATTCAACCTCAATATGCTTTGTTCGTTCATGAAAAATAGGATAGTTCACAAGCTTCAACACACCTTGATTGTCGCAGTGAATGATGGAAGGTTTCTCTTCAGGAATCCCTATATCTGTAAGAATGTGACGTAACCAAATTGCTTCACACACAACTCCTCATGAGGCGTAGTATTCAGCCTTAGTGGATGAGAGAGAAACAACAGTTTGCTTCTTCCTAATCCATGAGATAGGTGTGAATCCAAGATGAAACACATACCCTGAAGTGGATTTCTTGTCATCAATAGATCCTGCATAATCAGAGTCTATATATCCCTGTAAGAAGAACTGAGTGTTCTTCTGATACTCCAGAACAAAGTCAACTGTAGTTTAGATGTATCTCAACACATGTTTTGCTGCTATCCAATGACATTTCTTCAGCTCCTGCATAAATCTAGCAAGATAGCTCACTTCAAAGAAAAGATCTGGCCTGGTATAAGTCAAGTAAATGAGACTCCACACAAGCTGCCCGGAGTGAGTGCCATCTACTTGCGCTGAATCCTGTAATCTAGATAATTGTAAACCTTTTTCCATAGGTGTGGACATTAGTTTACAATCTAACATTCCATACTTCTCCAGGAGTGTCTTGGCATATTTCATCTGGGAGATGAAGATATGATTCTTCTTCTGCCATATCTCTAAGCCAAGACAGTAGTGAAGTAGCCCTAAATTGGTCAAGTTGAAGGATTTCTTTAGATCATTCTTTACATCATCCACAAGATTGTCAAAACTTCTTGTGATCACAAGATCATCTATGTACAAAACTAGAATAACAATCTTTGTTCCTACCTTCTTGATATACAAATTTGTATTTGAGGGGCTATGAGTGAATCCATGCTGCAATAGGTGATCATCAATTTTTATATACCATGCCCTAGGTGCTTGTTTGAGTCCATAAAGTGACTTTATCAGATGACATACCTTGTGTGGTTGATGCTTGTCTACAAACCCTTCAGGTTGGGCCATGTATACTTCCAAGCCCAAAATTTATTTTTCCATTTCCATGTATCTGATAGCAGAAGACAAAGAATGATTTATTCAATGTATTCAATGTGTTTACAAAACAATAGACAAGAAGAATATAAAACAATGGAACGGTTACACAAGGCAGGGACGGTTAAGGAGTAACCATATGCAGCATAGGATGTATTAATTTAAGCTAACATTCCCCCCCTTAATACATTGTTCCTACATATGTACCCCCTAAAAAAATCAAACTTCACCTTACCTAGAGGCTTGGTGAGAATATCTCGCAACTTTGAAAATGAATAGGGCAAAGATCTGGAGCTGAATTTGGTGGTTCAAGACTTGTTCACGAATGTACTGACATTCAACCTCAATATGCTTTGTTCATTCATGAAAAATAGGATAGTTCACAAGCTTCAACACACCTTGATTGTTGCAGTGAATGATGGAAGGTTTCTCTTCAGAATCCCTATATCTACAAGAATGTGACATAACCAAATCACTTCACACACAACTCCTCATGAGGCTTAGTATTCACCTCGGTGAATGAGAGAGAAACAATAGTTTTCTTCTTCCTAATCCACGAGATAGGTGTGAATCCTAGATGAAAAACATACCTTGAAGTGGATTTCCTGTCATCAACGGATCATACATAGTCTGAGTCTGTATATCCCTCTAAGAAGAACTGAGTGTTCTTCTGATACTCCCAGACAAAGTCAACTGTAGCTCAGACGTATCTCAACACATTCTTTGCTACTATCTAATGACATTTCTTCAGCTCCTGCATAAATATGGAAAGATAGCTCACTTCAAAGAAAAGATCTGGCCTGGTATAAGTCAAGTAAATGAGACTCCGCACAAGCTGCCCGAAGTGAGTGCCATCTACCTACGCTGAATCATGGAATCTAGATAATTTCAAACCTTTTTCCATAGGTGTGGACATTGGTTTATAATCTGACATTCCATACTTCTCCAGGAGTGTCTTGGAATTTTTCATCTGGGAGACGAAGATATGATTCTTCTTCTGCCATATCTCTAATCGAAGAGAGTAGTGAAGTAGCCCTAAATTGGTCATGTCGAAGGATTTCTTTAGATCATTCTTTACATCATCCACAAGATTTTCAGAACTTCCTGTGATCACAAGATCATCTACGTACAAAACTAGAATAACAATCTTTGTTCCTACCTTCTTGATATACAAATTTGTATCTGAGGGGCTATGAGTGAATCCATGCTACAATAGGTGATCATCAATTTTTATATACCATGCCTTAGGTGCTTGTTTGAGTCCATAAAGTGACTTTATCAAATGAAATACCTTGTGTGGTTGATGCTCATCTACAAACCCTTCAGGTTGGGCCATGTATACTTCTTCTTTGAGATCATCATTCAGAAAAGCACTCTTGACATCCATCTGTTTAAGTTTCCATCCATTTTGTGCTACCATTACACAGACAACTCTGATGGTTTTTATCTTCACTGTGGGTGCAAAGGTCTTGTCATAGTCAATTCCTTCTTATTGAGCATAACCCTTTGCAACAAATCGTGCTTTGTGTTTGTCAATTAACCCATCTGCCTTATATTTTGTTTTGAAAATCCATTTCCAGCCAATGGATTTCTTACCTGGAGGCATATCGACAACTTCCCATGTTTGATTCTGAAGTAGGGAATCATATTCAGCATTCATAGCCTATTTGCACTGTGGTTGGTCTAATGCCTCACAAATAGTGTCAGGTTTAGTGCTATCAACAACTAAACTCATGAGTGAAAAATTTACCTCATGTCTAGCTTGACTTCATGTTCTGACTCCTGTAGAAGTGCTTGGAAGTGAGTTCAGGTGTGCATCCCCAATAGTATTCTGGACCCATTTCAGACGTTGGTGCTAGTGCTGCTGATGTTAAGATGTGTTTTATGTGTGCCTAGATCAACAAATAAGTCTCCACTCAGCTCTTCTTCTCTCTGAGAAGAATCATCTTGCCCATCATCTGGATGTGTGAGCAATCTATGTGACGAGGTTGGTACTAGATCTCCATTGTGTGGCAGGGAGTCAAAGGATGACTCATCACACACCACATCTCGAATCTCATAGATTTTTTCTTTGTCTAGGATCAATGAGACAATATTCCTTTGAGGTAGTACTATACCCCAAGAAAATACATGGCAATATCTTTGGATCGATCTTCTTCTTTTTCTTATCTAGAACATGCATATATGCAATAAAACCAAAAACTCTCAAATGATAGATGAAGGTTTACGACGACCAGTCCATACCTCTTCAGGTGTCCTATTCTGCAAGATTTTTGTGGGTGCTCGAGTGAGTAGATACAGTGCTATCTGGACTACTTCTACCCAAAACTGATCCTTCAACTTGGTGGTGGAGAGCACACAATGAGCCATCTCCATGATAGTCCTGTTGTGTCGCTCAGAAATCCCATTCTATTGGGGCGTGTAGGGTGCAGTCAAATGTTACTAAACACCATGCTGCTTCAGGTATGCTAAGAACTTATTTGATACAAATTCTCCCCCTCGATCTGCATGGAGGAGAAGGACAGGCTTCCCAGACTGCCTGGTGGCTAGCTGGTAAAATGCTTGGAAATTGGCAAATGCCTCACTCTTCTTCTAGAGGAAATATACCCACATTTTCTATGAGTAATCATCAATGATGAGCTGGACATATTCAAAACCTTGGAAGCTAGCTGACAGGGGTCCACATAGATTGGTGTGTACAACCTGAAGATGCTCCGTAGAATGATAAGAGATCTTTTTGAATGGACCTCTGTGTTGTTTGCCCGCAAGACATCCCGAGAAAATGGGTAAGGAATGGGAAAGTGGAGGAAGCCCTCTTACCATTTCCTTGGCACTAAGCTAGTGTAGAGCCCTGGTAGAAAGATGACCATATCAAAAGTGCCATAGTGTAGTGGACTCCGCCATTGAAGTAGAGAAATAAATGTTAGATGAAGTGACCGCATCCAGTGCAAATAGACGGCCCTTCATAAATTCTCGAGCAATAACTATGTCTCCCTGGGAAATGATGCAGGACTTGACCCCTTTCTAAACAAAGAATTCAACCCGCATTTAATGATTAAGAAGCTGACTCATAGACAAGAGATTTGAGGTCAAACCTAGAACATATAGCACCTTCGTGAGTGTACATCTTTGTGTCCCAAGAGGAATGATGACATCACCAATCCCCGCCGTAATATACTCCTGATTATCTACAATGGTGATCTGATCTCTAGTGGGCCAGTCACTCAGGGTATGGAACAACTTCTTATTGTCACTCATGTGTTTGCTGGCACCCGAATCAATCAACCAGACACTTTCTGACAGCTACAAAGTCTGCAAGACTAGGACAATGTCTAGATGAGTTGTGTCTGGAACCTCTTCATCGGAGGAGGCATCCTACTGAGCAGCAATATGACCCTTTTGCCTCTAATTATGAGCATGCCATTAGGATTTCTTGGAATATCCTTGGCCAGAAGTGCTCTCTTCGCTAGATTTTCCATGCTTGCGACCGTTGTAATAATAGTTTGCAGTCATGTGTGTATTCATGGAGAAAATGTGGCACCATCGATCTACCTTATTATTCTGCTACTTTTGGGGTAGCCGCTATGGTGGCCACTGAGAAGGTTGGTACTGTGGATGTTACTTCTGATTCTGGGGGGATGACTACCCTTTCCAAGGCTTGTTGCTATGCTTTTGCATTGTGATGAGAGCCTTGTCTTGAAGGCTTCTTGAACATTCTAAATGGCTTCTTCCTACTAGAGATAATTCACCAGTGTGGCAAAACTCACCTCCTATTGAGTGATGGTCAACGTGGTGATCAATGTCTGAAACCGAGAAGGAAGAGCTCACAAGGTAAGCGGGACTAGCAACTTATCGTCCACCATTTCACCAAGAGCTAAAAGTTCTATGCGTAACTCGCCACACACCGCAAGAAGGCTTCGACTAATTCACCATCATGCATACTCATCGTGTGAAGATTTGTCTAAAGATGAAACATCATCATCAGATTCTTGGCTTCATAGACAGTACACAACGTGGCCCATGCTGTAGAGGAAGTGGTTGCTTCCCAAATGTGAGGTTAAACCTCATCAGAAAGGCTCAGAGTGATAAGCATTAATGCTTTTGCATCGGCCTTTTCATACTTAGCCAATAGATCAGCATCTGTGGGAGGGGCGTTCATGCCAGAAATGATCCCCAAAGATATTTAAACTGAAGAATTGTCCACATCTTGGTTTTCCATGTGGAAAAATTTGGCCCTTTTAGCAACTAAGCATCCGACAAAAAATGCGAGGTGCAGACATTTCCAAAAACTCAAAATTGTATTTTATTTATTGATTGTTCAAAAATGGTTACAAATTCTTACCGACGGAACTGTCATGAACATGTGGGCTCTATAAGCTCGGCAAAGGTGAGAAGTGGACACTCCTATGGGCATTCTAATTCACATTCACCATGTGCATCATATCCATGCTCCAATTCTTCATGGATTTAGCATGCTTGACAATACATGTCGAACCAAAAATAGTCAAACAGTCCTTGACACATCAATTCGTCAAATAATAATTTGGTGGTATTCAACAATTCATTGAGCAAGGAAAAATAGATGCCAGTGGTGTCCTCTTAGGCTCTCAGAGGTAACTCAGTCAAAGGGTTGCTTGCAACATTCTCGGCATCAAAAAAATTGCAACATGTATGCGGCGAGGTAATTTGGACACTACAGTTTCGATGTTGTATAGGCTCCTCACGCGGGCGATTGGGCGAGACACTTCCACTCTCATGAAAACAAGACAAAACTGGGTTGGGCATGTTTTTCTTTTCTCCACACATGGCTACAAGTCTCACATAGTCTCCAGCCTCCTCATTGCTTCCAAACTTCTCCACTTGTTTTGATATATCCAAAATTCACCCCTCAAGGTAATTTTGATAACATGCATCAAATTCTTTAGTCCCAAGCAATTATATTGATTCAAGGAAAAAAATCATGTTTCTGGGGTCCCCTCGGGTTCTTTCTAACTCTTCTGTCCAAGAAGAAAACCCAAAGCAAGTTTTAAAAATGTGAAAAAATTGCAAAAACAAGCTCGGGGCAAAAAAAATCATGAAAAATGGCTAAGTCCTAGTCCTCGCAACAGTCGGGACATGAGGGACATCTAGACGCGAACCGGCCGAAAGGCCACCAGGCGGTCTGCGCAGCATTTGGGAAATCGGGGCCAAAGGGACGCGCGGGACGCGAAACCCAAGCGGCTGAAAAGTGAAAAAATTGACTAAATGTTGAAACAAGTAGTCTAGAACATCTGGACAATTAGTACGCGGAGGACGCAAGTCAGCTGAAAAGACTTAAGGCAGCCCGGAACAATTGGGCCGAAGGTACGCGAAGTACGCGAACCGGTGAATCGGAAGAATTTGTCCAGGCAGGCGGTCCGGTTGGGGAGGAAGCAAGCGAAAGCGGGACAAGAGTGCGCGGAGGACGTGAACCAGCTGGTTTGGCTAAAAATGAGGACTTTCATAGAAGGGAGCTTTAGGACATCCGGGCCAAAGGGACGCGTGGGACGTGAAAAGCCGAAGCGGCCGGCTGAAGAAGGAAGAAAAGTCAACGTTTGGTCGAAAACTTCAAGCGACCATAACTTTTGACTCCGATCTCCGATTTTCACAAAATTGGACTTTTGGAACGAGCATGATGTCCTCGATGTTTTATTTTTAATGAGGGTAGATATATTTAAATAAAAGAAACATATTCGGCTCTAGTCAGTCAATGCTCATTCCCGTCAAATGACAGAAAACGCCTGCCAGACCCAAAATAGCTGCCCGCACTCAGAAGGCCATAACTTTTGCATTTCTCAACGAAATCGCACAAAATTGGTACCGTTGGAATCATGGATCCAAGACCAACGAAAAAAATCAAGAAATTCCTAGATTTGATGAGATATTGATCAAGATTTTTAACAAAATGTGGCCGGGTTCAGAACAGTGTTTTATTTGGTAGTTGGGAGTGCAATTAAGAGGCATGGTCATCATTCTTTCTCTGCTGCAGCACATGGGACAGTATGGGGAGCCTTTTGAAAGTAATATATAATCATTTCACTCAATTTAATGCCTCTTATAGGTGGTTGAAGGACAGATTTCGGGATTTCCATTTTCCCTTCTCTTTTCCTTCTCATTTTTCTATAAATTGGAGTGTTGGGCTCATTGTAAAAGGGGAGTTTTTTTGTAGCAAAGCTCTCAAAATTGCTTTGTGAAGCCAATGTGTTGCAGGCCCTTGTAGTGGACTCCTTGCATGGTGATCAGGCCCTTATCTTGTAATAGATTGAAACTATGCATATCATGAAGCAATAAAATACCAGTTTGTGGATGTATCTTCCCCTGCTGTGTTTTTCTTGCATTCTTCTTGCCCCTTTAATCTTTCTACAAGAATATTGTGTCTATTATTATGTTCTTTGAGGATCCATTATCATTGTGTATGCTTGGAATATTCATTGTGAATGCATTTTGCTAGATTATGGAGGCTGTCATCACCTCTTCTAGTGTGCACTTTGCCTCTGTATTTCACACATTTGGAGACTACTCTCACACCCTCCTTTTCTGGTGTATCACCGCTTTAGTGTAGGCTTTCATTTTATGCATTCTCTCTCCTGGTCCCTTGGAAATTTAGATTAGAATAGTTAGGTTACCCTGCATTAGAGTAGGTTGTGGCCGGTAGTTTAGGAGCAAGGAACCAGCTTTCTCTGGAGGTCTATCTCAAGTAGCAAGTCCCTGACTTGGAGATAGTACCCATGTTATCCAATCACACCGTGAGTTCAAGTATATATGTATAAACACAAGAGTCTTTGTGATTCGGTGATAACTTGATTACGGCACGCCGGTGGGACCTTAGAGGTCTTCACTTTCATTGCAACAAGATTGATGTGCACTTGTTGTAAGTTCCAGCTTTGAAGGAGCTTTAAAATCGCACATCTGGCGACTCCAAAAGAGGCATAATCCACTGGTTTCTGTAGTCCAAGCCTGGAAAATTTATGAGAAGAATACAGACCAGGTCAAGAACTAGGGAGGAAGGATTGTTTGTTTATCTGCATCTATCTCCAGGCAGAGAAAGAAGGGGAAGAAGAGCTCAAAGATCTGCGTCTCCACCTAATAGAACTTTGTCTACACCTCCACCTGGTAGACCTTTTCTCGCATCAACAAGGGTTCTCAGGCCAATCAGAATGGCGCAACCACTAAATCCCTTTGTCAATTTCACTGGCAGCAGCCCACTTGCCCTCAATGCACAGAATCCAGTTCCAATTGCAGCATTGAAGAACATTCCATTTTCTTTGGAGAAAATCATACCACTCACGGTGATCATGTCAAAGACATTGCTAACGTTTGTGCAATCCATGAGATAAATGAAATGGATGTGGCCATCAAATTCTTTGGCATCTTCGTTCAAAGGGAAGGCATTGCGATGGTTTAGGAGCCTTACGGTTTGGTTCTATCACAAATTGGAATCAGTTGTGCATAGTTCTCCATGAGCGAGTTTGGAGAGAAGGAGACAACTTGTCTCTCTAGAACAATTGACAACTATCAAGAGAGCCCCAATGAGCGGTGAAGTGACTTCAACTTCAGATTTCAAAGGTCTTGGGATAGGATTCCGGTGGCGGTCGGGCAACAACAATGAAGGTGCTTTTCTATATTACCTTAAAGCTTTGAATTCTGATATTTCTATGTTAATTCAATCTATGGGAGGCACAACCTTACCTGCTACTTATAGCATTGCCATTAGAGCCGAAAACTATCTTATTCAAGCTGGTAAACTGGCTCCTAGGCCTCCCATGCCCTTGTATCCAAACTTAGAAAATCCAAGCACTAGTCAAGCACCCACTTTGGCTCTATTCCCACCCCTAGAAATCAAAGTTCAAATGAGACTTCTACTTCATCCTCTAGTGCTTCAAATGAACTCCAAGAGGTCATGAAACAATTGCAAAATTTGGGAAATGAGCTGGTTACTATCAAAAGACAGCAAGCTCAAAGTGCTAGACCGTATCAGCCTCAAGCACGGCCTATGCAGGCTAAGCCCCCATACCAACAAAATAGGTCACCCAATCTCAGCTGCAAATCAAAATCAAAGCCAAGTAAGGCCTCCCACTAATAGACCATTTCAGCCCTATAATCCCAATGTTGCATCTGCATCCAGAGCTTTGGTGCCAGTCCAAAATAACATGGCCCAAGAATATGATTGGTGTTTCCCGTGCAGTCAGCCACATAACCAATCAATGTGCTTTAACGGTGCATTAAATCAGGCTCTAATGGTGCAAACCATTGGTGAGTCACAAAGTCGAGCCACGAAGAAGACCAGCGGCGAGGAGCACCTCAGCAAGGAACATCTCCAAATGAAACTACTCTTGTCAATTGGCAAGCTGAAGATTTTTGTGGTATGAATCAAATACCCTCTCAAAGTGTTGCAGCCAACACAAGGTCAAAGAGGAGAAATTTGGGTGAAGAACAGCCATTGGATCCGAGTAATCCACAACCTTCTACCACTCCACAAGCTATTGGCAAACAAAATGTAGTTCCAAACATGCAAGGAGCACCCAAACCAGCTCCTAAACCAACTCAAATGCCAGTTGCTGTTGCCCATGTGCAAGGAATGAATGTGCAGGCCAAGGGACAACAGAGGGATACTTCATCCCCATTCAACATCATTGATCAGATGAAGAAGACAAATGTAAACATATCAATGTGGGAATCACTATCTATCCCAGGACAAAGAGATTTGCTACAAGCTGCCATGAAGGACTGGTCAACTTCAAATCAACAGGTCCAAATGCAAGAGAAGGTACTCACAAATGCTGCCCAGCCTGAAGGAAATCATGGAGGACAGCAAGGTAAAATGTTGAAGCCCCCTCCATTTTATGTTTCATTGATCATAGGAGATAAGTTGGTACATAATTGCATGATTGACTCTGGGGCAAGTAGTTCAGTAATGCCCAAGCAAATAGCTGATCAGCTAGGACTCCAATATGAAGTCATCTCCAAGGGTGTAGTGCAATTAGACGGGACAGCAGTGACAATGGTTGGAGTAATCAAAGGTTTGAGCCTCACACTGCACGCATGTCCCAACGTAATAGTGTTACAAGATGTGTCAGTCATAGACCTGCCACCACTCTTTGCATTGTGCTTGTCAAGAGACTTCACTGCTAAAATTGGAGGCTATCTTTCGGCGGATTGGTCACACATGTTGTTCAGAACAAGATATGGAACCAAAGCCACAATCAGATCTGAACCTATTGCAAACTTTCATATTGAGCCTTACACTCCAAGCCAAATCAATACCAATTGTTCAGCGTTTGATCAAGAAGATTATCCAAGCACTGATGAAGCTGACACCAAGGTTGGAAGCATCCCAGATTTGACTCTTGATGAATGGGCAAGCAAGGTGCATGCTTTTGATCCTTATCAAGAAATAGAAGAATCTGAGCTAGGAGTCTATTGTTTACATGAAGAGAATCAACCTCTCCCCAGCATCACCAAGCCAGATCATAAAGACAAGAATGAAGTATGGCAATTGTTCTTTGATGGGTCAAGGAGTAGACAAGGTGCAGGAGGAGGAGCTATGCTCATTTCACCGCAAGGTATAAGGTATTACTCAGCCTTCCGTTTCTAGTTTTCCTGTTCAAACAACACGGTGAGTATGAAGCCTTAATTCATGGACTGCACTGGGCAAAGAAGAAATGCATCAGGAATTTACAAGTATTTGGTGATAGTGAGCTGATCGTAAACCAAGTCAAAGGAAAAAATGCTGCCAAAAATGATCTGTTGAAGAACTACAAAAATCGGGTATGGGATCTTATTGAAGATTTTGAAGCTTTTAGCATCAATTCCATCCCAAGAAAAAAGAATGAAGCATTGTGCAGTGGCAGCAATTGGGGCTGCGTTTGATGTTGTAGAAAGTATCAAAAGTGAGAAAACTCAGCCTCATATCAAAGTGGTTGTGAGACCAGCTATTCCGGATAACAACACAAGTTGGCAAGTCTTCGAGAATGATCAGCAGATTGTTAATTTCCTGCAAGAAGAAGCTGAGTTCTCATGAGAATCAAGACAAGTTGGAGCAGCAGTATGGTGACCAAGTGGTGCAGCTGAGAACTAACAAATTACCAAAGGCCTCATAACCTTGGAGTTAATCTTGACCCGAATGATCAGTTCCGGAAGGAGAAAGTGAACATTCAAGTAAAGGGTGAAGATTCAGAGCCTATTTTAGTAGATGAAGGCAAGACATTGCAAATTGGCAAAGTAAGTACTCCACAAGAGAAATCTGATTTTGTTCAACTTTGTCAAGAATTCCCAGATGTCTTCGCTTGGACTTACAAAGATTTAAGAGGTTTCAACCCAAAGTTGGCACAACATACTATTGAGTTGGATCCGGAATCCAAGCCTGTCAGGCAAAAGCAAAGGCCAGTAAATCCTCATATCGAACCTCTCATGAGAAAAGAGTTAAGCAAGCTCATTGAGGCTAGTATCATCTTCCCCATCAAACACTCAAGTTGGGTTGCAAACTTGGTGCCGGTAAGAAAGAGAAATGGAGAAATAAGATTGTGTGTGGACTTTCGTGATCTAAATAGAGCATCACTCAAAGATCATTATCCGCTTCCATCAATGGAACAAATATTGCAGGTTGTAGCTGGTTCAGAAAGGTTTTCATTGCTAGATGGATATTCAGGCTATAATCAGATAATGGTAAAGGAAGAAGATCAATTCAAGACGGCCTTCACTACAAAATGGGGCACATATGCTTACAAGAAGATGCCATTTGGATTGTCAAATGTCGGAGCAACATTTCAGCGAGCTATGGATATGGCATTCAAAGGCTTAATCAACAATATAGTGCTGGTATACCTAGATGATATCACTGTCTTCTCAAAGAATGCAGCAGACCATCTCTTTCACCTCAGACAAGTGTTTCAGAGGTGTAGAAGGTTCGGAGTGTCATTGAATCCAAAGAAATGTATATTCTTGGCACACGAGGGAAAATTGTTGGGCCACATTGTCTCTAGGGAAGGGCTAACAATTGATCCTGAAAGGGTTGAAGCCATCCGAATGCTTCCATTGCCACACCACAAGAAATCTCTCCAAAGCTTCTTAGGAAGGATAAACTTTGTCCGCAGATTTGTGCCTAATTTTGCCACTCTTGTGAAGCCTCTAACAATGATGTTGAAGAAGAGTCTGGCATTCAAATGGACAGCAGAAGGCAAAGAGAGTTTTGAAAACATCAAGCATGCAATATCACAAGCTCCAACTCTTATCAACCCAGACTTTTCAAAGGACTTCATGTTGTATGCGTTTGGAGGATCAGACACAATCTCAGCTATCTTGACACAGCTGAATAGAGAAGGTTCAGAACAGCCCATAGCATTCTTCAGTCAAACCTTGGAAGATTACGAAATAAAGTATTCTTTCATCGAAAAGCATGTCCTTGCTGTCATCAGGAGCTTGAAGAAGTTCAGACATTTGGTCTCAAACAATAAGATTCAACTACTGGTGTCTCATGCTGGTGTCAAGGACTTCCTCCTAAACAAGGATTTAAATGAGAAGAGAGCAGGTTGGATCACTCGGGTGATGGAATATGATATTGAAATCAAAGTGACCAAGCTAGTTCGTGGCAAAGGCTTGTGTGAGCAGCTCGCTTCCAAACAACCAGACGGGTCAAAAAGTGAAGAAGATGTTGTCCTACTACTACAGAATGATCAAGAACAACCAGCTGATGATGCACCCATCCCATGTTGGACTCAAGACTTGGTGCATTACCTCCAGACAGGCTTGTGCCCTCTAGAAGTGAGCAAGGCAAAGAGGAGATACTTTAGATTACAAGCTATCCCGTATGTACTCATTAATGGTATCTTGTTCAAGAAGGACATCAATGGTGTTCTATTAAGATGCATTGGAACAGGTCAAGTTGAGAAGATCTTGCACGAGTTCCATGACGGGGAAGTAGGAGGCCACTTTGCTCCGCGAGTGACAGCTCTCAAAATCATGAAAGCTGGTTACTATTGGCCCTCTTGTGTTGATGATTGCTACTCATGGGTCAAGAAATGCAAGAGAAATGTGCATTCTTCACGGGGAAAGAAAGGTTAGCGCAGCGCTGCCCCTTCGTCAATTTGGTGGATCAGCCATTCATGCAATGGGGATTGGACTTCATTGGGGTTATCAATCCCAATTCAAGTCAAGGCCACAAGTGGATACTTACACAGACAGAGACTATTTCACCAAGTGGATGAGAGCGGTGGCACTCAAGGAGGCAAATGAATCTAATATCTTAGATTTCTATGAAGGGATAGTCACGAGGTTTGGTGCCCCTGCCACTATCATATCAGACAATGCATTGGCATTCCTTGGCACAAAGATCACTGAATGGGCTGTCAAGAATTGTGTGTATCTCAGCACTTCATCGAACTATTACCCTCAAGGTAATGGCCAAGCCGAGTCTACAAACAAGAACCTACTAAGAATCATCAGAAGGACTCTGGATGAAAATCAAAGAACTTGGCACGCAAAGCTCAAATCAGCCCTATGGGCTGATAGGATCACACCCAAGAGGTCTACAGGAAGCTCTCCATACAAGCTTGTGTATGGGAAAGAAGCAGTTCTACCTATATCACTCGAGTTGCCAGCATTGGAACTCATGAAACAGTTGGAACTAGTTGAGTTTGAACCTATGGAAATCAGGTATGCAGAGCTGATGGAATTAGAAGAGACAAGAGAGCACGTAATACAGACCATAGAAAAGGATAAAGCATTGGTCAAAAAGAGTTTTGACAAGAAAGCTAAGGCCAGGATATTGCAAACTGGAGATTTAGTGCTGAAGTGGGATCTTTGATCGTGTGCAAAACCAGGAAAGCACTCCAAGTTTGATGCCATTTGGAGTGGCCCATACATGATCATTGAATGCAAAGGTAGCAATGCTTTCCGACTAGCTAAGTTGGATGGTGAAGAATTGCAGATTCCGGTCAATGGGATCTATCTCAAACGTTGCTACTAGAAAGATAGATTTTCACCCTTGTAAATATTAATTTAGAATTTCCATTCCTCTAAGTGCTTATGCACATTGTACTGCTGTTAGAGTAGTTTTTATTTCCCTAAGTGCTTGTGCACATGTCCTATTGCTTCTAGTATGTGCATGTTTGCAGTTCATCAAGCTCCTGGAAAAGAATTTGCAGCCACAGGAAAACCAGCTCAACGAATGTTTCAATGGCTCAAGGACACAAGTTTTCAAATTTCAGATCAGCTGAGAGGTTATCAAACAGACTCCATGCCCAATGGATTGCTACAAGCAGCTGGCCGTTCTTCATCTGGCAGGCAGATGACCCCGCTGAGTCGCCAAAATTGTTATCCAAAATTCACCCCTCAAGGTAATTTTGATAACATGCATCAAATTCTTTAGTCCCAAGAAATTATATTGATTCAAGGTAAAAATCATGTTTCTAGGGTCCCCTCGGGTTCTTTCTAACTCTCTGTCCAAGAAAAAGAGCAAGTTTTAAAAAAATGTGAAAAATTGCAAAAAAACAAGCTCGGGCCAGAAAAATCATGAAAAATGGCTAAGTCCTAGTCCTCGCAACATTCGGGACATGAGGGACATCGGGCGTGAACCGACCGAAAAGGCCGCTAGGTAGTCGTGCAAAGCATTTGGGAAATCTGGGGCAAAAGGGCGCGGGGCGCGAAACCCGAAGCCGGCCGAAAAAGTGAAAAAATTGACTAAGTGTTGTTGAAAGCAGCGATGGGACATGGGCGGGCAATTAGTACGCGGAGGATGCAAGTCGGTGAAAAGACATAAGGAAGCCCCGAAGCAGTTAGTTGGGCTGAAGGTACGCAAAGTATGCGAAGCCCGGCCGGTTCAGCGAAATGAGAACTTTTCAGACCGGTTGGGACGGTTGGGACAAAAAGGCAGTGACGCAGGCCGAACCGGGCGAATCGGAAGAATTTGTCCCGCAGGACAGTCAAGTTTGGGCAAAGGAAGCGGGACAAGAGTGCGCGAGAAGGAGGCGTGAACCGGTTGGTTCAGCTGAAAATGAGGAATTTTGTCTTTGGGACAATTTGGGACATTCGGGCCAAAGGGACGTGGGGCGCGAAAAGCGAAGCGGCCGAGCGAATGAAGAAGAAAAGTCAACGTTTGTCGTGAAACTTCAAACGGCCATAACTTTTGACTCCGAGCTCCGATTTTCACAAAATTGGACTTTCTGGAATGAGCACGATGTCCTGCTAGATTTCTTATTTTTAATGAGGGTAGATATATTTAAATAAAATAAACATATTCGGCTCCAGTCAGTTAATGCTCATTCCCGTCAAATGATGAGAAAACTGCCCGGACCCAAAATAGCTGCCCGCACTCAGAAGGCCATAACTTTTGCATTTCTCAACGAAATCACACAAAATTGGTACCGTTGGAATCATGGCTCGAGCCCGACACATAGAAATCAAGAAATTCCAGATTTGATGAGATATTGATTGATTTTTAACAAAACGTGGCCGGGTTCATAACAGTGTTTTATTTGGTGGTTGGGAGTGCAATTAAGAGGCATGGTCATCATTCTTTCTCTGCTGCAGCACATGGGACAGTATGGGGAGCCTTTTGCAAGTAATATATAATCATTTCACTCAATTTAATGCCTCTTACAGGTGGTTGAAGGACAGATTTTGGGATTTCCATTTTCCCTTCTCTTTCCTTCTCATTTTTCTATAAATTGGAGTGTTGGGCTCATTGTAAAGAGGGAGTTTTGTGTAGCAAAGCTCTGTCAAAATTGCTTTGTGAAGCCAATGTGTTGCAGGCCCTTGTAGTGGACTCCTTGCATGGTGATCCAGGCCCTTATCTTGTAATAGATTGAACTGTGCATATCATGAAGCAATAAAATACCAGTTTGTGGATGTATCTTCCCCTGCTATGTTTTCTTGCATTCTTCTTGCCCCTTTAATCTTTCTACAAGAATATTGTGTCTATTATTATGTTCTTGCAGGGATCCATTATCATTGTGTATGCTTGGAATATCATTGTGAATGCATTTTGCTAGATTATGGAGAACTGTCATCACCTCTTCTAGTGTGCACTTTGCTTCTGTATTTCACGCATTTGGAGAATACTCTCACACCCTCCTTTTCTGGTGTATCACCACTTTAGTGTAGGCTTTGATTTTGTGCATTCTGAGCAAGAACCGGCGTCTCACGGAGGTCTATCTCCAAGTAGCAAGTCCCACAACTTGGAGATAGTACCCATGTTATCCAATCACACCGTGAGTTCAAGTATATGCCAGGGGTGTTGTGATTTGGTGATAACACTTCCTTGGCGGTGCTTCCTCACGGCTCACCAACACTTCACGCCAAAGCTTCTACACACCACACGGCTCACACAAACCTCCGGGAATAACATAGTACCTTTATGGTCTCGATACCAATGATAGTAGAATACAAAGAATGATTTCTTCAATGGATTCAACATGTTTACAAAACAGCAAACAAGAAGAATATAAAACAATGGAACGGTTACACATGGCAGGGACGGTTAAGGAGTAACTGTATGCAGCGTAGGATGTATTAAATTAAGCTAACAATATCAGATACTCTGTACCCACTCCCATATCCAAAATGTATCAAATACTTAGGATTAAAGTGTTTCATATGTGGATGGTATTGGTTATAAGTGGAATTTAGAGCATTTTAAGACAATTGCTAAAAAAACTCTTGTACAATCACTACCCACAAAGCTTGCGTGAATCTGAAACTAGGCTAGAAATAGTTGGAAGCATTTAACTATAAATTTCACTCATAAAATTTTAGTTATATATCTCCAACATTTAGTATGTAAATTTTCTAAATATTTATTTATTCACTACTTTCTGTGCTTTTGGATTTATGATTGTGTGGGTGATAGGACAACAAGTTTTTCCCATATATGTGAATGTGGTTGAAAGGTCATACTTCAATAGCTCTGACAAGGTGACGAATTTGTTTTTTCAAAATATTGACATTAATTGCCTAATAATATAATTATTCCCCTTTTTTGTAGGGATTTTCACAGGATGATTCTTAGCTTGGTTTGTATGATACATTATTATGGCACACATTTCTAGCACCTACAAGAATAACACAGACCCTACATACATGGAAACAATTTACCTTGTTTTTTAGGTTTGATAATTGATTCTTCTTGACCATCCTTTTGTAACTTTGTTGATTGTAGAGTTCTCTCACATGAATAATTTGATAGTTTTCTGAAAAGAGAAATTGACATGACACCCAATAAAGTTCAACTTTCAAACTTATGTCATAAGAATAAATTCTTGAGTTTCTACACTCAAATTTATATCTCAGAGAGATACTTCTTTTTCTTCCTCTAACAAGTGCAATTTTACTTTTATTGTTGGCAGCCTTTTGACACTATTAAATCACCATTTCTTCTTATATGTAAAATAAATTACTAACAAAATAGAAAAGTTTCACGATTGTTCACTTACCCACCAAGAGCCAACAAAAAGATTTTCCAGAAAAAGAGCATGCATTAATGTTAGTATTAACTCTATAATGGTTCCAACTATAACATATGGAGGACCATTCTAAAGAAAAGGAAAATACATATTTAGAAAATCCCATTAAATCATGTGTTGAAATATGTACTCAAAACAAGTGAAATTTGGAGTCTAATACATCCTATTAACACTAGACGTGCCATATTTGATGAATATATAACAAGAAATCAACACTATTTGAAACATACATTTCCCCTGGCATGTAGACAGTTCTCATCAATGTTTTCCATGTCATTATTAGATATCTATGTTATCATTGTAAATGCATTAAAAATTCCAAATAGTGGTTTCCATTGGTACAAATGGAAAATGACATGAATTTTATTTTAGGGTAACAAACAATTTGAATACAGGAGAATATTTGAAATGTTTTAATCATTTTTTGAATGTGTGGGGGTGTGAAAACAATTAGCCTTTCCAAAGTCAAAAATAACCAATGATCACCCATACATGTGCATATATGACAAAAGAAAATCCAAAAATTGCCAAATTTACCTTAATTTCTCCAAAGTGCTCATACTCTCACCTTAGCTCTTCCTAAATTTTAGAACCTTTTACCTTAATTTTTGCAAATTGGTAGTTTGACCAAGTCAATAACGAGGTTGACCAATCTTGAAATAGACATGAAATTTTATTTTTAGCCTTGATTCACCCCATACATATTTTTTCAATGTTATGATTAGCTTTTTTTGTAATGGAAAACAAGTCAAGTTGTGTAAAAAGACTAATATTTGATTTTTCTTGAATTAGCAATTAATCCAAACCGAGGTTGAGAGTGTCATTTTTAGAAATGAGTTGAGTCAAATTTTGTTTGTGTTTGCTATATGTACTCTTTCTTTCCAAGTAAGAAGGGATACTTATTCATTCTATATGCTTAGGTTATGAAGAGATTATACTATAGCACCTTGTTAAAGCAATATAAAGACTCATTGTCCTCTATATGAAAATTTTTGAAGTATGTTACAGAAATATTATGGTATGTTTTAGTGAATGATTTATATCCTTTGCATTATCAATATTTTCAAACAGCTCCATTAAGTAGTTTTGTATCTTTTACAGTTTATTGTAAGTGGATGTTAGCTTGTTGAATAGATTCTGGAAGTGGAATAAGACCCAGATATGCCCTACCATCATTTGAAAACAACTTGTTATTTCCTTTTGTGAATTGTAAAATCCCATCAAACAAAAGATGGAGTGAATTTTATCAGGTCTTTAAAAGTTTATCCAGTGTGTTTTTGGTAAGTATAATTTTCCAAAACATTTTTTGTAGGACCTATTTTAAACGATTTCATTAATTTTATGTTTATTTATTTCCCTTAACACTCACTATAGAATTAGTTTAGGTTATTAATCCTAGGGAACCATCCCTCTCTATAGGTTCTCCTCAACTCAAGTGACCCATAGCTAATAATATTTCCCATTGTATCAACCGAAGCGAAGATTTTCTTGCACTTCTTCATCTTGGGTGCACTTCGATTAATAAATTTTTTTGGCATGCCCGATTGGACCATTGAACTCATATTTTTACAGGTGTTCCCTAGAATCCTAGTCTATATTCATAATTTTTTCCAAGTTTGATGTGTGCTTGGTAAAATTCCATCCTTTAGAGGCATATTTTCTAAACATTTTAGGTTACTTTATTGATCCAAACAACCCACTTTTCCAAACAGAAGGTCTTATCCACCATGTTTTCCATCTATTTTGATTTCATGCAAACACGATTCCAACTCCTCATTGGAATTCCTTTCCCCAAGAGTAGAAGTATCATCTGAATCCACCTCATTTTTACCAATATCATCCTCTAAATTATTCTTATAACCCTTATCACAATGCACATGCCCACAATCCAAAACTTTTTAGTCAATATTGTTATCCTTATTATTATTATGTTGTTTATGAATAGGAATATGTTCATTATGCACATGGATATGTAAGTTATGAAAGAAATTACATGCCTTACAATGATTTTGACAACAAACTTTAGAGGTTATTGAAAGAATATTAAGTTCTCAAGGAACTATTATAACATTTGCAAGAATTATAGGATAATAAGGAAAAGGTGTAAGAACCATGTCAATGGAATGTTCCTACTTTCCTTCCTCATCATAATCCAATACCCATTTCTTGTGAACCATCGTAGCCAATTTCAAATTCCTAGTTTTCTCAACAGTGCAATTTCCACTCCCTCCCTTCCATGAGGTTATTCTCGCACCCTTCCCGTTTGTAAAAATATTTTGAAACCAAGTAAAACCCAACCCACCCTCCTTTTTCTTTCCCAAGCCCAATTCAGGAAGAAAAAATCAAAAATTAGTCGAGGAGGGTAACCAACTAAAGAAACAAGTAGAGAAGAGTTTATAAAAATTTAATGATTGGATTTCAAATTTTGAGTCAAATCAAGTTCCACACTAGTAAAAGAGTGCAAGAAAGAGGGGAAGTTTCAAAGAATAAAAAGGGATATGATCATGAAGTAAAGGTTAGTAAAAAAATTCTTCATTCTCTTGATATGTAAAGTAAAGATGATGTTTTGAATGAGCTTGTGGAAGAGCCTAAATTTCATATCAGCAATCTTGAGATTATACCATATTATGGTAAGGAAACTAATTCAAAAATATTTTCTAATTTGTATGATTGTAATTTAGAGAATAAAAAAATTCTAACCATACAAGAAAATTTTCCCATAAGTGATCATAATTTAGATCTAAATAAGGAGCATTTGCATATTAAATATGATGAATAATCAACAGATTTAGAGTTTTCTTATGATATTAATAAGGATGATTTAAGATTATAAAACTTCTTGCTATATGAGGATACTTATAAGAATGAAGAGGATTAAGGAAAACATAGCTTATATAAACTTGCAAACAACCATACTTAATAGGAAACCAACAAAGAAACTCAAACTCAAAGGATCCTTTCTCAACCATGAACAATAAAGAAGTATTTTTAAACACTAACGTCATCCATGAAAAAGAGGAAGGAAGGTTTCCAACTGAGCAAGATGATGTAGCTGAATGAAAATATCCTTATTGCTATGCATGATTAGAGTTTTTCCACTCCTAGAAGGTTACAATTCACAAAGAACATCATTAGACATTCGCAATCATCCAAGGAAGGTAGCAAGTTTTCAAGAAGAATAAGTTTGACCTTTATGATTGCATGCTGTATCAAAATGATTAATGAAATGATGACATCATTGAAGAACATTTTTTTATAAGATTTTAAAAGTTCTCAAACATGATGAGGAAAGTGAGAAAACAAGGAAAACCAGAAAGGGTAGTTTTTGACTTTGAGAATACCATGTGATCATATACTTGGTTGATTTGGGACTAAGATCAGCATCATCAATAGTTATGCTTGATTCAAAGCATAGGAATAAGCTTCATGTTCTCAAAATTGAACCTCAATACCTCCACGATCATGTTGTAGATGTAGTAGAGGTATTTAGCTTTTTCTAGACTAATGTTTTGAGATAACCAAAGGTAGAAACAATGTTTTCACTCTTACGATGTGATCTAGTTATAATTTTGATCTTATGGTCACATGATCTTAGAAAGAGAAGCTACTTCACTTTGCATGAATCAGGATTTGTTTAGGGTATCATTTCAATTAGTTAGAGTAGGTTCGTGTAGGTTTTTTGATTGCAGAATAATTTCTTGTGCACACTCTGCATGCTTCTACTTAGAGCATGTATGATTTTTAATCCTTGATAGGAGATTTTAATTTCTTCCGAGTGTATTTTTTCACATGTTATAGTTGTTGTTTTTCAATTTTGGTGGAGGATTTTTAATATTGGACATGTTTTCTTGGTATTAGGTATGCTTGGTCAAGCTTACACAAAGGTTTCAGATTGTTTTTTATGGCTGAAAGAGATTAGATTCGAGGTAATTACAAATTACTAGGTAATCAGTCTAATAAATCCATAAAGAATGTTGACCATTTTTTGGTCACCATAGGGAAGCACCATAAAACAAATTCGAGTTACTCAATTTTGATGGTTGATTGGCCAACACACAGGTAGTAACCCACTAACAATGTGGCTACATAATGTTCATTTCTCACATATGATGCCTTTCTAGTTGTCGTATTCATCAAGATAATGCATCAACCATTCAAGACTATTGTAAGTGCCTGATAAATAAGGGAAAGGAATCATCCATTAGAAGTGAACATCATGGGACAACAAGATATCAGATTGCAAATTGGAAAACTCTTAGATGTTAAGGAAAGTCACGGTTGCAAGAGGATTATTCATTCATATTTTCAATTTTTAGTTTCAAATCTTTGGAAAATGTACAAACAAGTTGTTTTTAATTCCTATTGATTATATGTAATTGTGTTCTGTATTAAGTTTTAGATGTTCATTTTAGTTATGCAACTGAAAATAAATGTAATGAAAGTATCATACAACTAATTTCATAGAACAATTTTATATGGTCATAAAGAAAGTTTACAAGTTTGATGTTATTTCTCGAAAGTGCACCCTAGTTAAGAGATGACAGCAGGGGTTCTAAGCTTTCTCGATCTCTCACATTACTAGATACAATAGAAACACCTTAGGTATTTGGGTATACCTATTGTTGAGGTGAGTCTTAGATATCAAGGCTGGTTCCTTATTGATTTATCCTAAACTAACTTTTTGGGGTTTTGAGGGTAAAAATGACTATAACTGAAATTGAAATGGGTGATACACCCAACTTATTGAGGGATTTGACTTAGTATATGCACAATAAAATTGAGAATGAATTTTAGATGCAAAAACCAATGGTCTTCAACAAAATATTAAGGAAAAACACTTGTATTGAGGGATAAATCACAACAACACAAATAGCTAAACATTCATACTAAGACTATGCAAAAAATACCAGATTTGCAGCAAGGTAAGATGATTAATTAGGGAATTAACATTCACAAGAATTAATGGAAAGATACACACCACTACAAATAATTAGAAAGGCCAAAACTAATCATCATTCAAGGTTAAACAGGCATAAATACACTTCAGCACTCCTATGTCCAAAAATTTCTTCTTGTGCCTTGATAGTGCACACATGATATAGCAAAATAATTCACCCAACCCATCCTAAAAATAGACTACAGTCTGTAATCACCCATGCATGATAATTTTACCCTTTTATCATGAATAAATAAAGGGGTAAAAATAGACATGTTGATTATAATGAGGCATTAATAGCCTTTGTTACAAAAAAAAAAACACTTAGTCAAAGTGTATATGACTGTTCTATTTTAAATGCAATTAATATTTTAGGTGAATATTTTGGCTAATATTAGCCACTTGCTTGTTGTGCAAGTCTTCTCCAATGTAAGTGCATGATCTTTGTCTTGTTTTGCATGATGTGACACTTGTCTTCTTTATCCTCTTGCATGGTATTATGTCTTCATCTCTATTATGTCCTCTTTATTTTATTTAAAATAAGGTAATTAGGACTTCACTTTAATTATTTAAGCCTCTAATGTTGACATCTGTATACATGCAAGAATAAAGTATTTTCCTTCTGAAAAATAAAGCAATCATTCTCTTCTTGTAGGGACCACTTGAAACATGTAAGAATTAAATATCCTCCTCTTTTTGCAGATAATAAGGTCTTTTGTAAAGAATAAGGTAACTGATGTTGACCTTATTTTGTGCATTGATTTTACTAAGCATGGAATATGATTGTTGACTAACCCATAAAGGGACAACCCTTGACCTTGGTGTGTACATGATTTTTAGAAGCATGGGGCTTTTGGTTTTACATGGCATATAATTAAATAATAATTATGGCCCCCTTCATAATCATTGATATATCTTGCACACTTGACAAAGGTTTAGATGGTAATGGTTTAATTTTCAGTCTAATCATCACCGAGCATGTTATTATCATTGACCATATTATTATCAGTATTTCTTAGATAGTTGATGGCATATCATTATAGTTAATACCTTTGGTTAGGAGACATAATGATTAAATACCAAAGACGCTCTGACCCTTCATGCTTTCTCTGTGGCAACTAACCTAACCATTATGGTTAGCATTTATGAGTCTTTAAAAGAGATCCTTCCACGTGTATATTTGAAACTTGAGGTCAGGTTGAGTAACTCGAGGGAAGTTATAAATTGACGATATTGATCTCCATCCATTGATCTTTTACTGCTTGATCATGATCATTGATTTTCTAGAAACTATGGTTTTTAATTTACACCGCTTGATCTATACTATGATCATCTTTACCATTGTATTTTGTACTTTTGAATCTAGTGGAGTTAGCAATAACTGCAGTTAGGGCCTAGAGTTTTAATGGAAACTAGAGATTGATCTCTAACCATTCATCTTTATCCTTTTTAATCTGGAGCATTGGTCATTACAGTTAAGATTATTTAGGTTTTTTAGATGGGTTTGCATTGTTAATCATTAGATCCTATACTGGATGATTTGAAAAATTTATCTTAACTCCTTGATTGAGTCCGTTTTCTTAGTGGTTAGTTGGGAAAAATAAAAAAATCAACCCTAATCGATCATTTCACTATGCACTTTTGGTCTACGGGTGAATCCGTGAAAACGTTTGTCTCGACATCATTTTTTTATGATTTTGGAGATCTGCCAATGTGCAAACTAAGTCTCCTATGAAAACTGGGTGTAAACATTTTGTTTCTCTATCACTTTTGCTTTATTTCGATCTCTCTGAGAGGTTAGCTGCCATTTTTTATCTTCAGAGATCTTATATGTGCCATTTTTGACTCTGTGAGGTTTAGTGGCTCGAGAACTAGTAGTTCTCTACCATATTTTCTCTGTTCTAAGATCTTTGTGATGTTTTTGAAACTCTGTGCATACATTTTTATCTCTTTGTCTTCATGCTAATATTTTGAGCTCTTCTTAGAAGTGTTTGAGAGGCGACCACCATGAAAACAAAGCTTTGAGCTTAGTTTGATTTCTGTATTGTGTATGCATACTTTTTTATTTGATGAGTTTGAACCGTGGCCTCCATTTTTGAGAAAAGGTGAGCACTATGATTCTTTTCAACTATGTAATCATTCCATTTTACTCAAATTAGTACTAAAATTCCTTTTCAACTTCATTTTTGTGATCTTTTTTTAGTACCTTTAACTTGAAAAATGCTCCTGGATTTTTGCTTTTCATGCTTCAACATTTTGTTATTCGAGGGCTTGAAGATTTGTATAAAACGGTGAGTTTTTGTTCCATTTTTAATAACTTTTGCAAAAATTTGAAACCCAGAACGACCATAAAGAAAATAGAGTTTTCTTTTCTAAATTTGTAAATTCTTTCAAAACTTCACAAATGGACTTTCTAAATCAGTAAAACAAAATGGTGAAATGGTATTCGTATTATTTCCTTCATGGTCATTTGCTATTGAATTTTGTTTATTTGATGATATCTCATTATACCCAAGGTGGGTTTGATCATTTTATCGAAAAATTTCTGAAGTGGGTATTTGTTGAACTCTAGATTATGAACTCTACATTCCTGACTCTTTTCTTGAAGATGATAGTTGGATACTATTTTCGTTCTATAAGGTTCGAGCCATTATCCAGTTCGTGTATGAACTTTCTATGAATGAAGGGTTTCCTGCTCAGGTTTATTTTTGTTTCCTTACTGTCATGGCTATGAAATTTTCTATATGACCCATCTACTTAAGCTCTTAGGTTTTCTATAGCTCTCCCTTTTGATTTCCTTTCCATGAGGCTTAAGCTATTCTAGATCTATGCTTTAGAATGATGGGTTGTCCTTTCTTTGTAAGATTGTAACTAAAACACCCCTATTTTTAAAGATTTAATGGATATGTTTTTAAAACCTCTTACATTTAGTAATCAACATCTCATTGTTATTTTGTGCATTTGTTACCCTAACATGTTCATTTTACTTTGAATATGTGGGTGCTTGTATTCTTTTCTCAAGGCATGACTTGTAGCTTTGGCCTCTAGAAGTTGCATTGCATTCCTTTTAACAAAGTATGACTGGAATTTACTTTAACTTGTGCAATCTCATGAAGGTGTTTCCAATAAATATCCCCTTTATACTTGTAGCATATCATCATTTACACAACTGCAAAATTTGTCATTATCTAGCTTTGTATTTGAATATTTTGATTCTGTTGCAAATTTGTCAAAAATGAATGCCTTCATATTCAGATCACCAGATCTATTGCTTTTGATTTTCTCTTGAATGAGTGTTTACTAATGCCTAACATTTCTAGTATGATGATAAAATAATTGTACTTTCATGAAAAGTAGTAGCTTCCAATTACATGGAATTGTACCTACTTTCACATTAAGTATTTAACTTTGTATAGATTCTGCTTTTGTATGTTTTTTCCTAACCTGCAACCAATCTCAATTAGACTCAACGCCATGCCAAGGTAAGTTGTAATACATTTTTTGTAACTTTTGGTGAGCTTCATTCATTTCATACTTGTCATTATACTCAATTTATGATGACCTTGTTGATCTGATTGTACTTTAAGATGAACCCTGCAACTTAGATGAGTTGTTTATGTTTTCAATCATACTTGTAGTACTAAATCAGGTTTCTTCATTCATTTTGTATTGTCTTCTTACATGTTTTCTACTTGTAGATTAGTGAAGCTTTTGATACTATGTAGATTTGACCTTAGTTTGGCTATTTTCTGTGCATGTTTGTTCCATGAAGCTTTGCAAAGATGTAACTTGTTTCTTTGAAGATTCACTACTCTGAAAATATGTACTCAACCATTGTGTTTCTAAAAGTAGTCTTGATGCATTAGATGTATTTATTTCTTCTTGAATGAATCGGACATATTTCCAAAGTGCACATGTGACATGTATCTTGATGGTTTTTCCAAGTTGTTTAGCAAAAGTGTTTCTTCATTTGAATTTTGTACTTTACTTGTATAACTAAGTGGTAGCATCTTGAACACTTGTTCTCATACTTTGATCATTGTACCTTTTTCTTAATTTGTAATGCATTATCTCTTGAAATTGCTTCTCTTTCATTTTTAGTTTAGATTCTCTGTAACTTTTCTATCATCTGATTTGACCATTACCTTTTAGATTCTTGTTGTGTAGGAGTAATGGAAGTATGAAATATTTGTTTTTCCTTGTACAAATAGCTTTGATTTTCTTTGTATACTGAGATCGAAAAAGATGAATTGTAGTTAACAATTAAATAACTTCTTGAAAAGAGTTTGCAATCTGCAATATTTGATGTGAATGGTGGCATTATGTATCTCCTTTCTATTTGAAGTGTGTATAGTATGTTGACTTGATGGTATTTGAAACTTTTTTATGGACTACTACTTTTGATAGTTAATCATTACTTTCTTTGTTTCATTCGTGTTCAAGCTATGTTAACTCTTGTTGCAATTGATCAATTTTTAGCTTGTTATTCTTTATTTTTTGCACTAATTAGTAGTCTCGTGTCTTCATATGGCTACAATCCTTCACTAATTTGTACGATTATACATTTATCCTTATCCTCAAGCTCTAAATTTGATACCTGCATGTTTTCAGTTGTGCAATTTCAAGTTTGTTTTGAAAGCTTGAAGTGTTTTGTATCTTACTATTGCAAACTTAAAGCATTATGAATTTGAGTCATTGATCTCCTTCCAAACCTTTGAAACTTTATCTTGAAGTTAGTAGTTGAATTTTTTGGTGTGAAGGGCAGCATTGTAATCATGATGTAGATTACTATAACTTCAATATGTGGCTTGATATTTTTGGATCTCGCATCCTTCTTGGAACTAATCTATGCATTAATGAAGTCCAAACTGTAATGAAGTATATTTCCTTTCAATAATGTTGCTTTGAATATTATTAGGACTTTGTATTGAAAAATTTTCCGTACTTTATGAAACTCTTGTTTATTCTTTCAATCTTCCTTCAAGTTGTAGAAAGTATTACATTTCGTAGTGTTTTTCTGTTATTATAAATACAACAGTTTGTATTTATTTTAATCATCTACATGTACCGCACGCTCAAGACAAATAGTTAGAAAATAAATATGCCTTAGCCTCTCTTATTTTCCATAGTAGTTATCTTTTCTTTTGTTTCCTTTTCTTTCATGATTTTATGTATCATATGTGCTACTGCAAGATATTGTTTTCTCAATTCTGTATATGTAACATTGATGTACCTTATGCCTCTTAATTTAGGAGATTCATTTTCTTGAAGCTAATAGCACAGGCATGTAGATTTAACCCTAAGCTCAAAATTTGACAGTCTTTTGTTTCCTTACAGGTACACTAATGTATTGGAATGATGCAGAGAAGATGAAGATAAGGAGCTGAAGTTGGAACAACGAAGACCAAGAGGAAACCCCAAGGCAATGATGGGTTCCTTCTACATTCCCTTGCTTTTAAATTTATACACATGTATCTCTTATTTCAGTAGAGATAAGTTATATCCCACAGCTTATGAAGGAAATACTAAATTTCTTCATGAATAAATGACATTAATTTTGGTAACTGAGTTGTATACTTCTTTCTGTATTCAGATTTTTTGATGGATATTGATTATATGATGAAATAAACTACTCAACCACATGATTAATAGCATTTAAACATTAATTAATAATGATATTTAATGTACGTGTAACTTAAAATGAACTCTTTTGCATAAAAAACTATAACCTTGTTTTTTTATTGAGTTTAACCTCTCACATAAACTATGATTCTCTCCTTTATCAAGGTAATGCATTGGTCCTTTGGGACTTTTTTGTTTCCTTGTTGAAGAAAAACATGGAATGGCAGCCTATGTGAGGTGTTACATTCTGTAACATCACACAAGAGAAAATTACATGTTGTTAATCAATTGTTAGAATGAAAACAAAATGAAAACTATATGACTCCCTTAGTTAGGTCCACTTCATCAATGCCTTCCATTGAAATAAAAGTTTCAAGTTGCCCATTTTACACGAATGAAATTTTTTTCAACATTTCTTGTGATCATGCAAAGAAAGCTACCTGTTAGCTTATAGACCAACACCTTGCTTTTGTCCGTTGGGCATGAAGTTGAAGCATATAACTAAAATATGTCTTTTCTGAAAAACTAAACCTGGGAAAGGATCTAGTAAACTAGATCACATGCATGATTACATTTATTGAATTGAAAAACATGCAATGTGCATGAAATAATCTTATTAAAAGGGAAATCCTACTCTAAGCAAACACTTTAGGATTTTAAATAACAATGTTTAAGAAACATACCATTCAGACGAATGGGAAGTTCTTCTCCATTCATCCTTGAAATTTAAAATACATTGTGGTCTTTGTAAGATGAAATCATATAAGGACCACTCCAGATATTTTCAAACTTCTTGTAGTTTCCTGGCTTTACACAATCAACATCCCATTTCAACACAATGTCTCCTTCATTGAAGACTTTGAACTTAGCCTTTTTATCAAATGTTTTCTTGATCTATTTTTTATTCTTTTCCATATTCAGATGAGCCTAATTTCTGAGCTCTTATAGCTCCTTTAATTCTACATAACAAACCTTCATTGGTTCATTCTAAAGTAATTTATTTTGATGTAGTAAATCCAATGCAGGTAACTCAACTAAGATGGTAATTCTTGCCTCTCGTTCATAAACAAGCTTGTACGGTGAATTGCCAACTAATTTTTTTTTGGAGTCACTCTATTAGCCCAAAGTGCTCAATTTAACATAAGATATCAAGATATTTGGTTTTTCTTGATTTTATTCGATCGATGATATTCAAAATATTTTTGTTAGTACTTTCATCTAATCCATTACCTTTTGGGTGATAATTACATGAAGTACTCAAAAATATTACATGTTTGACAAGTCAATTTGTTACCTTTACACCAATAAATGTTAAAGCATTATATGAAATGAGAATTTCTGGAACACCGAATCTATAAATAATACCTTCATAAAATGAGAAGATTGAAGTATCATTAGCTTCTTTCAAAGCTATTGTTTCATTCCAATGTGTGAAATAATTCGTAGCAATTAAGATCCACTTGTGCCCTTATGGCGAAGATGGATTTATCATGCCAATGAAGTAAATAACCCACTGCATGAATGGTTGATCAACTGAAATAGGTTGTAGGGGAAGTGAAGCTAAACATTATTTTCCAACAAAGAAAGAACATTTCTTACACTTTCTAATCCATTTCAAATAGTCCTTGAATATATTGGGACAATAGTAACCGACTTTCCTAATTTTTAAGGTTGTAGTACGTGGCAAAAAGTGGCCTCCTGTAAGTTCTTCATGAAACTTTGATAATAGTTATTGAACTTTATCATAATCAATACATTGTAGCAAAATTTCATTTATATCCCTTTTAAACAACACACCATCAACGAAAATGTAAGGTACATCTTCTAACCTGAAATATATTTGTTTATTCTTGTCCATACCTTTTGGGTAAGTACCATGCTGTAGGTAATTAATCAAATCATTCATCCATCTTGATTCCTAAAATTTTGGATTGAGTTATGGTTGTTGGTTTTCATTCTGTAATAAGATTTTTGACTGCTAATATGTTATTTCAGCATTTTGTAATGAATTTTCTAATTGTGTATCCTGTTGTTTTTCCATATCAGGAGAATAATATTTTCACACAATCCTTTTCCTCAAAATATTTTTGCAACACATATGTCAACATCATACTCCATAACCTTTGTAATCTAACCTTCTCTCTTCTCATTCATTTCTTTGTTCGACAACAATTCTCTAACACTTGGATAAGAAACTAAGACATGTATCTTATTATTCAAAAGCATGTAATTGAAATTCTTTAATCCTCTAACTATATAAAGTACTTATTTTTCAAGAAAAGTGTACCTTATCTCGTAGTCATGTAATATTTTCCCAAAGAAAGCAATTGGTTGCTCAATATTTTCATCATTAAGCTAATTTAATATTGTTGAAATGGTTTCAACTCCTACAAGTTCATACATTGTAAAATCCTTATCAAAATCTAGATTTGCTAGGGTAGGAGCTTGTGAAATAATTGTCTTGATGGCTTCGAATCATTTTCTTCTTTTTTTGGTCCAAGAGAAAGTTTAATCTTTCTTTAACATGGTTTTTAATGGCTTGACTAATGCTACAAAATGTGGAACAAATCTTCTAACAAAGTTGATTTTTCTAAGAAATCATTTTAGTGCTTTCTTATGATGAGGCAAGGATAGCTATGAAATTGCTTCAATTTTGAAAGGATCAATAGCTAAAACTTTTCTGGAAACAATATTTTCAAGTAATTTACCTTGATGGAGCAAAAATATAGAATTTTTGGGATTTATTCATATTCCAAATTGTCTGCAAAGTTGAAAAGTTTTCCTTAGATGCATAAGATGATCATCAGAATTATTTTTAAATACAATAACATCATCTAAATAAACTAGTATACATTTATTTAATAGCTTGTGAAAATCTATGTCCATTGCATGTTGAAATGTTGTACCGACATTAGAAAGTCCAAAAAGAATTCTTTTGTAAGCATAAGTACCCCACTTTGTAATGAAAGCTATTTTGTATCTGTCATCTTCATGCACAAGAATCTGATTGTATCAGCTATAACCATCCAAAAGGGATAACCTGTCTGAATCTAAAACTATTCTTAAAATGTTATCCATGTTGGGAAACGGATAATGATCTTTTAATGAAGCTTTATTAAGATCTCTAAAATCCACACATAGCCAGATTTATCCATTATTTTTCTGAACAGAAACAAGATTAGCTACCCAAATTGAATGTTTGATTGGAAAGATAATACCTAATTCAATCAGTTTGGATAACTCTTTTCTCATTAAGCATTCAATCTTAGGATTTACAAGCCTTTTTTTTTTCCTAAATGGCTTGGAATTTGGCTGTAACTCTATGGTATGCTGAGCTAAACTGGGATCAAAACCTCTTAGATCTTGGTATTTCCAAGAAAAACATCTTTGAACTCTTTACACAAATTAATAAAAGATTATTTTTCAGCTAAGGAACATACATTTTTGATAAATATTTTATTTTCATCATCAAATAAGATCTCTTCATAGTTATCTCACGTGAGTCAAGATATTTCCTTTATCCTTTCATAATTGATTAGCAAAAATGAAAACATCTTCTAATGTGACTAGTCCTTGGGGCAGCTTTTTTTTCTTCAATTGAACAATCAGGTCACCATATAAATGCTACAATTTTTCTTGATTTCCTATAGAAAATCTAGCTTCTTGCTGCATAAATCTACAAATTTACTCAGCATCTTCAAAAACTTGCCAATTTTCTTCATTATTAGGTACTGAAGGTATGATAATCAATTTTATACCTCAAAGCTAGCACCAACTGCTACAAGTCTTTTTGAATTTTTTTTTTTCAGATCTTGGAACAGATTGTATATTACTAGCATTAAAATCCTCCATTAAGTCTGAAACTCTATGTTTGTAAGATTTTAGTAATTAACTCTTACACACATTAAAGTTTATTACTTGATTAATTACTAACTTTGAATCACCAATAACATGTAACATGTTGATACCTCTTTTTCGTAAGCCATGAATTAATGCTTTGTACTCAACTAAGTTATAAGTACATGAGAATTGCAGACTTAGAGATGAAAAATACCTTTCATTTGTAGTTAAAGTGAGCATCAAACCTGTACCTTTTCCTTTTTTTTTTTTTTTGGCTCCATCAAAATGAACCTTCCATATACCTTCTATTTTTTTTTATTTGTGATCCAAAGCAAGGGGATTAGTGCATTTTCTTCATGCAAAACTAAACACCAAATAAATATTCTTCTTCTTCTTTGAAGGGATCATAAGCATGCTCTTGTTGATTTTTTCATCAATAAAAATATTAGAAACACCATCTACTACGAAATATGTGTTGTAACTTCAAAATTAGATTGATCTATGGTTGCATAATTTGTTGCAAGCATTTAAAACAAGAGGCTCAATATGAAATCTATCGGAGGCTTTGAATTAACAATAAATTTAGGTCCATACCTTGTAGTAAAGAATAAGAATGACCAATCGAAGAAATATAACCTTCTATCTTTGTTTTAAAATCTCTTGATAAGCATAAGGAAAAGTACGGAGGTAAATCTATAATAGTAACATCTTATAATATAGAAACATTTAGACAAGCATGTAATGTTACCTCAAAAGCGTTTAATCACACACACTATGTTAATTGTTGTTCCATCTAGTTCTGCAACACACTTTTCTCTATAGGTTGATACTACAGCCTGATTTTTCTACAATTTCTTTAGGCATTACGGTGTTGCTTGCACCACTATCAACCTTACATGACTATAAACTAAATGATCTCCAATAATCAAATATAGATAAAAGGGTGGTGGATTTTTAATATCATGAGCATTTAAAACCCTTTTACCATCCACTTAACCTCCTTCATGTGGTCTTGCTTGATTGTACTAAGAAGCGTATCTACTTTCTAAGCTTCCTTTTTTATTGGTTTTTAATAAATTTGTAACCTAGCAAGATCATGAGCATCCCATAATGAAATATTTATATTATATTTTTTTATTACCTCAACAATATTAAAGAAGCAACAATATTTGAAAACGCTTCTATAATTTTATCATAAGCTTTAACAAAAACTAACTCTGCTTCAGCAACTTTTGAAATTTGGGGTATGAAAAATCTTCTAGTGAAATTTTTTCTATTTCTCTTTAGGAGTTTAATTACTTGATTTTTTAAAAGGAATAACAAAGTTGATTGCTATTTTTTGACCTGTACTTACTGATTTATTAGTGACCCTAGGAAAAATATGTATATTTTGTTGTTTTTCTTTATCTTGCGCCTTTTCTTGAGACCTAATTATGACTGTAATAAAGTCTTCCTCTCCAAATCTGACAAAATTTTGTTTAAGAGATTTCTAACTCTGAGCATCTTGATGCCCACCCTCCATTTTAGGCATAAATAATGATTCAGATTGAGGTTGTGTAACAAAGCTTATATTCAGGAATGCATTTGGACAATTAACAACTGAATGAGGCTGATTACAAGGTAAAAACCACTCTTTTGAAATCATGTTAACTTGAAAAAGTGCTATATGAACTAGGAGCCTTTGGATCAAAATTATATGGCTGATATGGCTATCTATAGTTCTTATTTTGTTGGAAAAATTGCCAATTCTGCTGATTTTCTTTGGTAAGAAGCTTGGTAAGGCTTGCTAGGCTTAGCTAGTTTGTTTTCAATTGACGTTAATTTATTTCCCGTGGTTTGAAAAGACTTAAATACATCATCTAATGGAGTTGTAACAATAGGATCTAAGATGATAATACGTTGTGGAACATGTGCCAAATCTGCCATAAGAGGCATTGAAGGCCTTGGGGCTAATTTACTAGCTTGAATAAGGTTATTTTCAGCCCTAATGGAAATATCATAAGCTGTTGGGATAGTAGTTCCTCCCATAGAATAAATCATGGATAAAATATCACCATTTAAATCTCTAAGATAGTATAGAAATGTATGATCATCTTGAGACTTAAGATTGGCTGAAATTCTTTCCCAAGTTCTAGCAAATATGATGATACAACTAACCATGAATTCATGAGGAGCTCTTTTGATTGTATAAATTTGTTCTATGAGAGATAGATTGTGATAATTGTCTTGAAATTTCTTAATTAATTTATCCCCTAACTCATCCTAAGTTGTTATTCTCCCTATCGATAGAGTTTTGTACCATTGCAAAGCGTGTCCTTTAAATGATGCGGCTAAAAGTCTTAAGGTTACATCTTCATTAGTTATATTATGAACTACAAAAAGGGATGTAATATCTTTAATGTGCTTTGTAGGGGTAATCTAATTTTCGCCGAGTAAATGAAGGTAAACCTTTTAGGGAAGCAACATGTATATCATGATAGACTTGAATTACTAAATTGTTGTCATTAGTAAAGGTCACAAAATTTCTAGTGGTTGTAGAGCCATTGGAGTAATAGGGATTTGAAAAAAATATTAATACATGGTGAAGGAAGAGGAGGGTTTTTAAAATGGGCCTATTATAAGGTAAGGTATTTCCAAATCTTCTTCTTCTTAAAGAATTCAAAGGTAAAGAAATAAAATCAGCAGGAAGTCCTCTTACCGATGATCTTGTAATCACTTTAGGCATGGAACATGTTGCAAAGCTGGTTTGAAATCAGCCTTACGGAGTAGCCAAATAAATCTTTTGATTTTTAGAATACATGGTTGCATCTTGTTTCTCCAAAAGTGACTTTCCTATTAATGATTTTTTCATGCTTTATGTGCTAATTTTTTATGTCCAAAGTTTTTGATTTATTTCTCGGCTTGCACCTCAAAGAGATTTCGAGTGTATGACTTGGAATTTTGTTATTATCGAGGGATTTTGGAGGAATTTTATCCCTCACTTTTCCCAAAATTTTTATTACCATGTAACTCAACCTTCTCCCCAAACTATGCACAGGTATCAAGGTCAATGTAGAAGACCTTTTTATTGTCCCCAATAGGAATACTATCATGAATACCGATGAATTCTGCAATTTCATCATAATTTTCGAAGAGTTCCATACACGAGTGAAGTTTTTGATACCAATAAATGAGATTAGGATAAAAATGTTAAATTGGTGTTTAGTGGGTTTTATGGTAAACATAATGGTATTGAGAAATATGTTCATAGAGGAAAGATCCTCATATTGGCTATGACATGATTTTGTGTCACTATCTGAATGAGAAGAGCTATCCTCACATTTAGAAGAGGTAGTATATTTCTCCAAGGGGTGATATCCATAAGGTCTAATTTTGATGCTATAAATTTCAGTTTTAAAGTGTGTAATTAGAATGAGATCTCCTATACCTTGTTCATTTTTACCACACATGAGTCCTTTGTAGTGCATGGAGTACATAATTATTCTCGATTTTGTGTACTCTACACCAAAATTGTTCCTTCATGGACCTAAATTGTGGGAAGGTGGAACAATTTTGCTTCGATAATAAGCCACCAGGTAGGAACTTCCCTATAACTTACTCATCTTTGGGTCATTTATATTGATAATTGGTCTTTCCTCTTATCTTGGGTGAGAAGGATGGATCATAAAATAATAAGACATGATTGCCATCATTCCCACTGAAGTTGTATTTAAGAACCTTCATCTCCCATGAATCAAAGGGATAAATAGATATAGAAGCATCGTGGCCACAAGAAATTAGTGTGTTAGAATTCACATGTGAGGTGAGAGATTTAGATTAAAGAGGTATACAAATTTTGGTAGAGGGACAATCATAAGAACCGTTGCATGAAAATATATTCAAATATATGCAGTGAGTAAAGGGTTGCATATCTCCTTTAATGGCAATGGTTCGTCCCTCATGATTTAGTTTAATGCACTAATGAAAGGCTTATGGTACAACCTATATGGAATGAATCTATTAGCGGCCAAGAATCATGTTATACTGAAGCTCCAAGTCTAGGACATGGAACTTGGTGTCATAACAAGAAGGTTTGACTTCCATCAACAATGTTATGGTGAAAGAAGATGCACTCTCTGCACTTTCATATGTTGTGATTGTGATGATGTGGGATTCTATATCTGATTTTATTCATCCCAAATATTTGATTAGTTTCAAGGTACATATGTTCAATCCAAACTTGTTGTCCATAAGAAATCTCTTTATATTTCTTTGGGTGACACATAATTCTATGTAAAGAGGTAATCAATGGTTTTGATCTTTGTTTGGGATCTTATTATGAATAAAGGTGATATGTCGCTTGGTGAGAGATTTTCCACTATAGTTTGAAGGTGGGAAGGATCTATATTTAATGAAACTCCTAACCCCTGAAGTATTTGGTAAATTATGTCTTTATGTACATTTTTTATCTTGAGATGATATACGACTGACATCTTAGCAGTAGTCTTCTCGAGTTGTTCTAAAATATCATACTGACTAGCCGGAGGGGTAGGCAG
This sequence comes from Taxus wallichiana var. yunnanensis, assembly GCA_018340775.1. Lineage (NCBI taxonomy): Eukaryota > Viridiplantae > Streptophyta > Pinopsida > Cupressales > Taxaceae > Taxus > Taxus wallichiana. The sequence continues at coordinate 648,897,459 of CM031234.1, read as the reverse complement.
AAGAGTTCTTGAATCGAGAGGCTAGTATGTTGTGTTACCAAAAAATAATATCTAATTTTTATTCTAATCATATTAACATGCTCATTATAAGAACGAAAAACGTCCAATAAGTGATTCAAATAGATTTTCGGCTTAGGTGTAAACATTATAATCAGTTTTATAACTATTGGAAGACTGACCATGATCCGACTTATTTTCCACTTGTTTATCATTCTTATGGAAAGATTCCTTGAATATTCCCATTTTTTGATTAGGTGTTTAATGGGGCTTAGGTGATTACATCTCAATTTCTCAACTGTCAATGAGGTCTTGGAAAAAGTGTCTAAGTTTTAGGAACTTATCTATTTTGTGGTCTTTGACACAATGGTACTCAAAATATTCATGGTATTTATACAATGATGGTTTGGGTGCATCATCAAAAAAGGGTGTAATGGATTAATGGACCATGTTCACTACATCCAACTATTTAAAAATCATGGATAAGGAGTTCGTGAGAGGATTGAACACTTGACGTTTGATTTGGAGGTTGAATAGGCCCTTAACTACATTTGAAAGGAGGACCTATTTCAGCGCCCGTATATTCTTAGAGTATGTCCTACTATCTCCTACAACATTTTTATTTTTGTTCAATAAATTTGATTTTCTCATAGGTTTGGATGTTTTATTTTCTTCGAAAAGGGTTTGATTTCCCTTTATCTATCAAAACCTCTTCAATATGGCTTCCTTTTTCTATAACTTCCTCGAATTTATTTAAACAATGCATCTGTTAGCATTAGTTTAATATTGTTTAATATTTAATACATTGCTATGGTGGACAGTTATAACTGTCACCCTCCACCCGTAGCCTTTATAAGGCTCAGCACTCTTCTTTGTAATCACAAAAAAACATTGGAATACATTGAATATTATTCTTGTGCTATTCTGTATCTATCTCCTGCTCCTGCTTTCATTGGTATCAGAGCAACAACATCTTCAGCCTGTGTGAAGCAGCGTGAGCATGAGGAAAGAGGAGTTGTCTTCTATTTTTGGCGTGTCAGTGTTTCAATGACCTGTGGAGAAACCAGCGCATTGGAGGAGGAAATTCAGGGCAATTAAAATCTAGCAAAGTAACTGTTGCGTGGACCAAAAGCTTGGTGACCTGTGCGTTGCATTTACCATAAGACCAGCGACCAAGGAGGAAGTCATGTGCGACCTGATCCAGACCTGCGTGGAAGACTCAAAACAGTTAAAATTTTTATTTCAACCATCTTGTAACTGTCTCCAACCGCTTTCTGCAAATACTCTCAAGAAGAAGACTCATAATCGATGATTGGCAAGTGGTGTATGGTTGTATTTTGTCTTAGACCATGACAGATTTGTTTCATGTTTGGCTAACTGGTAATTTACTTCCTACTTCACCATTGTTTTTTTGTTTCGTTTCGTTAGTAGTTATTATGGACATTCACTTGGAAAAATACTCGGGGTTAAACTTTCATACATGGAAGGTGAAGATTCAAATGCAACTTATGCATAAAAACTTATGGGGTATAGTAGATGGGAAAGAGAAAAAGCCCACAGACACCACCAAATTAGCAGAATGGCAATGTAGAGATGATAAAGCAAAAGCCATTATTGGCCTTGCTCTCTCCGATTCTGAACTCCATCATGTTGATCTCAATAAATCTTCCAAGGACATGTGGGATAATTTAAATCAATTATTTGGAGCAAAAGCAGTGAACGTGAAGTTTTCCCTAAAACTTCAGTTATATAGATTCAAAATGGAAGAAAGCGTTTCTATGTCTAGTCACATTAATAATCTTCGGTCTCTACTCCAACAACTAGCAGAAGTCAAAGCTGTGATAGAAGACGAGGATGCCAAAGCTATCCTATTAAACAGTCTATCTTCCAAATACAGCAATGTTGTTTTTACTCTCAGTCAAATTCAGTCTAAATCTCTAGATGACATGATCGCGGCTCTTCTCGCAGAGGAAAAATGCATAACTGACGATGTTGCAGAAGGTGATACTCAACAAGTAAGTGCACTTTATTCCACAAATAGAAAATTTCACAGGAGATCAGATAAAAATAAACTAAGGCCTAAACAAGAGATTGAATGTCACTATTGTCAGAAGAAAGGTCATACAATGTGGAACTGTCATATCCGAGCAAGAGATGTTCTACAAGGAAATATAAAACACAATGGAGCTAATACTACTCATATAGAAGATCCACAAGATTCTGACGAGAGTGAGGAAGCTGTTGATGAGATTGGCTTCACATCATCTCTAGTATTGTAAGCATCTATACAGGAGGACGGAGGATAACGGAGGCTGGAGGAAATCCAGCGACCTCTTGCAAGCCACAAGCGATGAGGCCGCCAACAGAGATTGTGGCAGAAGTAGGTATTGAGGACCTATTCCTCAATTTTTGGCTTGTTTATTTCAGTTTCAGTTTTGTGTCGTGTTCATGTTGTTTTGTTATTCAATAAAGTACAAATGATACGAAGTTTCCTATTTGGGACCTTCTAATTGAAGAGCGTCGTGGGGAACAGAAAAGCACTAAAAGCAGCGCATGGTACTCGCCCTGGGTTCGTGGTAATCCTGTAAAACCACCGAGGTATCATCCTCTTGGGTTCTGGTATGCTGTAAAACCACCGAGGTAAAATCTTCTTGGATCGTGGTAATCCTGTAAAACCACCGAGGTGAATAGTCGGAAAGTGTTCCTGTCCCTCTAGGTTTCTGGTTAACCTTAGAAAAACCATGTGAGACCATGTAGGCACATGCTCATGTGAAGACCCTCTTTGCGGTGTTCTCTTTAAGGGGGGGACCTATTATAAGGAAATGTATGTTTGTAGGAACAATGTATTAAGGGGGGGAATGTTAGCATTAGTTTAATATTGTTTAATATTTAATACATTGTTATGGTGGACAGTTATAACTGTCACCCTCCACCCGTAGCCTTTATAAGGCTCAAGCACTCTTCTTTGTAATCACAAAAAAACATTGGAATACATTGAATATTATTCTTGTGTTGTTCTGTATCTATCTCCTGCTCCTGCTTTCAAACATCTATAAATTGAGAGTAATGTCAAGATTTAAATTGGGGATGAAAATGTTAACCAATTTATTTTTCAGAATTGAACAAGGGAATAAGATAGCTAACCCCACCATCGTCATAAGAAACTAGCCATGGTATCATTAGGTCTTTGTTTTTTGCACTACATAAGTCTACCATGGTAACATCAATGTCTACGTTGAATGAGAAATGTCATGAAAATCTTTTAGCTAGTTTAAGAAAAGTTAAGATAGACCCTTTAGCTATGTGAAGGAACCATTCCAAAGCTTGACCCTTTAGGTTGCGTGTGAATAAGATCCTAAGGTAGTTATCACTATAATCCACTTCGATATGCCATGTAAAAGTCTTTAACATGATCTTGTGGGTCACATTTACCTTTATACATGTCAAATTTTGGGCAATCAAAATTTTTAGGGAATTACGTGTGTAACATACCTCTATCAAAGGGGTAAGGACATAGCTCTTTGTATTTCTACTTTTACTATGTCGACATTGCTTTCCTTAAGGGTCATGAGTATAGTTTTCATATATTTCAACTCTTGGATGAGGAATTGATCTTTGGGAAAGAAAATTTTGCATGTATACCCGACTATATTTTGGTATTTCATCCCCTTGATTTTCAGTGTGAAATTAACTATTATTGGCCTTAGGTTTCTCTCGATTTGTTTTTTGGACGTTTCCTTTTGTACATGGGAAGATAAATAAGATAATTTTCTACTAAGGATTTGTATTTGTTGTTGCATAGTTACTTCATCATTTTGAGGTCCAAATTAGTTCTCATATGGAGGAGGTTACTCTGTGTGTTCATGATCCACTCTAACCTTGCATGGTATTTTGGTAATTGGTAATTTATAATATCATGTTTTTTCATTTTGAGGGTTTAAAGTAGAAGCTTTTCCATTCCCTAAAATTTCATCCATGTTAATAAGGGGATGTTGTGGCTATTCTTCCTCATGGAATTTGTTGGTAGGTGGAACGAATTCATGTTCATTTGTCATTTTGGAACCTAATTCTACAATTGATTGGGCTCAAACTATACTCCTCCCATGGTGATTCTACTTAATCACCACTACAATCAATCATGTCCTTTGTTTCCTTTTTGCAAAGAAGAGGGGTCCTAAACCATGACCAATGAAAGGATTGTATCCTTGTTTGTTAGATGTTTTACATTCTAGTTTTTTAGATGCCATCCTTGTTAAAGACGGAATAACAAGGATTTTTTTTCAAATGTGATCCAGGATACAACAAACCTAAGTGAAAACCTAGAATTCCATGTGATTGTGAGGGTCACAAAAGCTTGTCAACAATGGTTAAAAAATAGTGAATGATAAATTATAAAGGAATCAAATAGGATTTTTCTAAAAATATAAGTCAATATGATAAATAATCATAAGGGACAATCACGCAAGTTCTGTAAGCCATTCCAATGAACAAAAAACTACTCCTTATAGAAATTCTTTTCCAATGGTAGTTCGATGCAAGATGATAAAGTAAATCTCAACACTTAAGTCAAGTTTAATATAAACAAGGCATAATTATTAACAACTGTTGATGTGACTTCCAAATAAATTATTATATAACTTTTTTAGATACAAATAAGACCTAAATCAACAAAATTTGTAGTTACAAGTGCAAACAATGTAACAATACCACTTGGATATGTTAACAAAGCTTTCTAGAAAATACAGATATTAGTATCGAAATAATATTGTTACGATGCTAAAAAAGTAACAATAACACCTTTCAAGGTTTGAGGTAATTTTTTAGAAGAAACAAGGCCAACGTATACTAAGGAATTTTCAAGATGTGAGGAATGTAATAGTATAATCTCGACACTTAGATGAAGTTTACGAGAAATAACATGTAAGTATCTAAATTGTATCAAGGTGATGCAAGCAACGTAACACTGCAAAGGAAGGTCAATGATGAATCAAGCCTAGATACAATGATTATCTTGACATGGGTATCAAGATCAAATGGATATCAAGATTTGAGGATGTAAGAAAACACTTTCAACATTTACCATATAGTCTCAAGAAAAGACGAATGTAAATGGGTGGAAAAGTGGTGGACAAAATCAATTAATAGCGCACGTATGATGTTCCTATTTTGATCAAAAATATCAATAAAAGAGAAAATTATTAGATCAAGTGCAGTTGAAAAATACTTGGCTTCACTTTGGAAATGTTTCACCTCGTCTTTAGGTGAGCAAAAACTAAGAAAAAGTAAAGCTTCATAAATTTTTTTAGGAATGACACTTGTCTAAAAATTTAATGGACTCTCCCCTTTGTTTGACTTACAATTTTTTGACTTCAAAAACATCTTGCTTTGCAAAATCTCTTCAAAAAATGATTAGCTTTGAGTCCGTCAAGTTTTCTCCAAGATGAAATGGCTTCCTAATTTGTTCTCTCAACTAGGTGTCACAAATTACCTCTGTGAGCGTGGTTTTTTCAAGGAATTCAAACTAACTAAAAATTTGAGTATCTTGGCTTTACTTTACCCCAATCGATACAATTTACAATAAATGCATTTAGTTGTATTCTAACTGGGGTCATGTGAAGATAATTTTCACTCTAAAGCTCACAAGTGTATACTATATAAGTAGGTAAGTGGAGCACTTCCCATTTCGTCAACAAGGTTCCCTCTTCCATGGACTAATTTGGGATTCCTAGGAGCATCCTTTTTGTTATTTTAAGGCCTATGCCAAGGCACTTCTCGAGTTCAAAGTGGACAAGCCATAAATCTTAACCAAAACCTTCATATACTGAGTGTTTTGAATTTGGTTTTTTTATCTTTAGCTTAGTGCACGGGGTTTGTTGTACACCATTTGGCAACCTACATCAAATTTTATTAGTATTTTAGAATTGTGGGTTTGTTGTACACATGAAAGATTATTAGTTCCCCAAGAGGATCAAAATATTATGAAAAAGGATTGAAGTGTTGTTTTTGATTCCCAAGATCACGTACAAGATGTGAGGGAAGAGCATACACAACACAAAAAACTTGAATATAAAGAAAATGGAGAATACTTGTGAAATCAAAGTGTAAGGATATTCATTTTGACCAAATTATAGTTCATTCCCTTAGGCAAAAATTTTAATGAAGTGTTTGAAAGTGTGAAAATGGTTTACAATTTATTTTTATTTCCAATATCACCTAGAAGTTATGAGGGAAGAGCTTACACAAATCTATCCTAACAAGTGAAAACAAAACATTATCCAAACTTAATCAAACAAGTTAACACAAAACATTATCCAATATATATCCTGTAATCAATTGTTATCTTCAAGAAACCTGTAAGATGTTAGTGAAAAATAAATATCACGGTTAGGAAAACATTGACAAAGGTGTCCAAACTTCAATAGATCACACCTGCACAGAATTTATAGGACATGCACACCACTTATAACACCTTTGTGGCCCTAGAAATATATGCATTGATATGATAAAATGACATAGTCAGTTGCACACATGTGTGGCTAGAGAGAGGAGCACATAGACTTGAGAGCTTATACATGGGACAGACAGACAAAAAAACTCCAAGGAATCAGAATGACACATGAGCTAACCTTTTCATAAATGCATAGAGATAGCATCATATATGTATGTTTGACAAGCAAATGGACTATGAAAGACACAAGGTGACATGTGAAAGCAGAGAAGCACCTACGTGGACATGTAAACAATAGCGTTCGCCTTTCAAAAAGTATGTGTCCCTTACTACAGTTGCACATCCTTGCCAAACACCTAGGCGTGTACCTAGAATGACAATAAAAATATGGCAAAATGATGTAAAAAACTTTAAAAAGGTTAAAAATTTGATCTCTTAGCCCAAAATTAACAACAACGCATCATAATTAAACCTATAAGACTAACTCAACACATATAAAGTTAGTAAAATACCCTAAGAAATTTAAAATATTTAACATGTGCATGATTAGCGTTAGTTAAAAATGAGATCTTGAACAAAAAATCTTAAAAACAACTTTTAAGGGAATAAGGATTTGTCCCACCGGGTGCCAAATGTGAACATATAGAAATTTCAATTCCAAATCAAGAAAGCTAATGCCTAATAGATTCTAAGACTAATCAAACCTACTATAGAACCATCAAGATAATATCTTATGAGAAACAACTTCTTTAATGCATGAACAATCTCAAATCAAAATTCTAAGCTATTTCTTACTCTCTAGATTGCTAATCTAACAAATGAACCTATTTAGATCACTTTAGAAATCAAATGGGAGTGATTTTATCGAGGTTTGAATATGTAATCTCACAAAACCATGTCTAAAATTCATTTTTTGTATCTTCCCATACTCTTCAATTTGAGAGATTGAATGCAAGATGGAGAAGCTACTTCCTTCAACGAAGAATGGCTCGAGATAAAAATTCCTATAGTTTATCCTAGGGAAAATAAGACGTAAGAAGAAAAGTAAGGAGGAAGGTTTTTTATATAGCTTGTTAGTTCAAGCAAGAATAGCAAATTGATGAATTTGGGATAAACCCAAAAGAGTAAATAAAAAGGCCATATATGTTTAATAAAGTGTGTGCGGTTTGTGGGACTTGAAGGGGGTTTAATTAATCAAAGGTGATTAATTAATGGAAGGGGTATTCCATAGACGCTTATTAGAAGAATGAGAGTATTATTCAAGAGATTTTAAAAGAGGAAATGGCTCAATAAATGGCAATTTATTGATTTAAACTAACGATCGTAATTAATTGAATAGTTAATTAACCTAGGTAGAAGTGAACGTTAATTAACGAAATCTTGTTAATCGTCATCACGAATGATTGAAGGGTTAATTAATTAAAGAGGCATAATTAATTAACAACGATAGAGGGAAATTTCTAGTTCTTTGACGAAGTGTTGTCAATTTATGGGAACGAGGATAGTTAGTGTAATTTAAGTATTAAAATTGCTTGACTAAATTCTAGGTGTCTACTGATAATCGTAAGTTTTCATTTCAATTTGTATTTCATTTTTATCTATTAGAACTATGATTCCGTATTCCTTATGGATTTTATGCAATTAAATTTATGAAAACAAAAATTATAAATAGAAATTTGGTATTATACTCTAGATTTTTATGAAAAATAAAGAACACGAGATCTACTGAAAACAATATATATTAATAAAGGGTTGATTATATACAAAAGTACAAAATATCTCAATTAAAATTTGAGATTTAAATTTTAATTATTCTCACTTTTTTAATAAAAAAATATAACGAATCATATTTATAATATGTTCCATCATGTATTGTATATTATGTCACTTGTTCTCCATATTTAATTAGATCATATGATGTGGCATTGATACTACCTAGATTTTCCCTATCTTGATTAGTTGTATCACATGTTGAAAGTAAACAATTATCCTTATCTAACTTTTTGTCAACAATATCTGTGGATCCATGTCATACTCCTGAAATAATTTCTTTAATGTGTCATTTTGTTTATTTAGGAGAACAAAATTTTCCTTTAGTGAAATATGAGCATTTAAACTTTTTCATGCATTCTTGAGATTAAGATCTTAGACACTGTACTTCATTCTTCACTTTTTAAAAATTTCTTGTGTTTGAACAAAGAAATATTATTAGTTCCAAAGTTAATATATTTAAAACTATGATTTAAATGAAAATAAATCTTTAAACTTGTGATATCTTTATCTTTTTCAGCATTTTCGGTGACAAAAAAAATATGATAGCTTTATCTTTTTTATCATTTACAATGACAAAAAGATTTTTTTCTCTAGCCCATTATTCATATAGTAATCACGGGCTTCACCATTGAAATTTGTCTTACCTATTTGCCATGAAATCTAAAATATTATCCTTATTGTGATTCCTTATTGTAATATCTCCTTAGAGAGTTTGATTCGATAATACATCTTTCTGTGTTGGATTATTTTTAGCTGAAGTAAATAAATGATTTATTTTGGAATGATTATAAAAATGGGAATTTATTTCCTTGATAACATCTTTTACCCAAAACTCCCATGTTTTCAAAGTCTTTATATCCTACATAACACCATCATTAATAGTAGCATTAAAACTATTTTCCAACAAATTATATAGCAGAAAATAATTTAATTGATCATTGGATGGTGGTGCTGTTATGTATGTTGGACACGGTTTTTAGTATGATGAATTAGTTGTCTTTTCTTCTATAATAGGATGTATTTGTGGCACTTGTCATCCCTGAATAATATAAGGTGTATTAAAAGTAGTTGGCTCACCGGTACCACTCTAGATAGGAAATAAATCATAAACAAGATAAATTTATTGTAAAATGGTTGTGCCCACTACACTAGGGAGACAACCAAAAGAGAAATTTGGAAACTTTGTTTGTAACGCCGCGAAAAACAAATGACACTATTTCGATGACGACGACGACGCCGCGCCACCAATAATCAACCCGAAAATGCGACAATTTTTTTTTTTTTTTTTAAGATCGAAATTAAGAGAACCAGTTTAGAATTGCAATTCATTTAAATCGGGTCGCTTTGTTATAGTGTGAAGGGTAGGATAAAAAAAAAATCTAGTTAGGTCACCAAGGCCTCCCTAACATCCTTCTCGGCACTAGCGTTGTTGTCAGAGCTCGGCGTCAATGAGCCAGATATTATCCAGAAGGTCATTTAACCTTGCCTCTAAAATACCTTAAGAACATGAGCCGGTGAAGAAATATCCTCGTGTCATGATTGTAACTCAACAATCGAACATTAAAAAGGGGAAAGAATTTAGTTACTCTTCTTTGTCTATTCATTTTAATTTGGTATAAAAGGGATAAATTTAGATTTAAAAATTTAAAATGACATATATATATTATCAAAAATTTCATTAGGTAAAACTATATACTTAATCATAAGGTCGAAATTGAACAAAAGGGATAAGAGACTTTTCAAGGTGGGAAGGTATTCAAATTTTGGTTTGACAGCAAGATTGGGGTGGGTGGCTTTAATAGCCACCTGCCAACCATCAAGACTCCCTCCCCCCTCACCTTGCGTACACGCTTCTTCCAACCGGCTGCATTAAACATGGAATTCACTTATTTCATTTTGAAAATTGCTAGGCCTACACTCTACACAGCCGCGTGGCTTCAAGGAGGCAATTAATTATGAACCTAACGCTGGGACAGGCGTGTTCAACAACCTCTGGGCTGCATCAACAATTATTCTCCTAGATTTGCAAATCTCTGGCTTTGTACATAGTCAGCCCACTGTTTTACATTGTCCTGGGCGCGTGGAAACAGGAAAAGGTGGTTAGATATGGAGCTATGGCTTGGGTAACAGGTGCTGCTACCTTCACCTTCATTGAGTGCTGCAAGGTGCGTCCATGGCGGGGTCCACAGTACAACCTGCCACTGGAGGTAGACAGGTAGCGGCGTGTAAACAAGCAAACTGTCCAGCTATGTTGTTATCTATTCAGTATCGAATACACCTTCAAATTCGGGTTCGCCTTCAGGATGTTTTTATCAAATAGATTGAGGGACAGAGGAGGCGCACAAAAATATCAAAATCGATTAAGGGACAGTGAAAGTGTTTCCCGGAGACCGGATGAAATGCACACCTCATACGTAGAAGGTAAAAAGGTAGTTTTTTTTTAAACATATCCAGCATTGTGCTGTTGGTAGGAGTATGAGGTCGCTGAATCCTTTTGTGATAAGGTTGTGAGGAACTACGGTATGCAAAATAAACAGAAATCAAAAATAGCATACGTGGCCAACATGATGAGAGGAATACAATTCTTCTTATAGTCTATAGAGACCACCCAAGGAGACGTGTTGATGTGTTTCATATGAAAGCAATGATCAGGAAGTGAGGGCGTTACCAGAGGCTGGTGAAAGTTATTACACCGATCCTTTATTGAGATCTTACTTGTCATACGCGGTGGCTCGTGGGGAGAGGCTCACAGAGGTGGATCTGTTTCATATCAGAATATTCATGAAGTAGTTGGCTTTACAAATTAATGAGCATTTCTGCGTGTGTTTTTAGTACAGACTACCTTGCATTTTAGGACAGTCTTGTGACATGGAAGCTTTACAGAGACGTATCCTTGTTTTAATTGTTTTATATGATATTAATGTATGGTTTTATATATAATTTAGCATAGTTTGTTTGAAAAATACATGATTATTCATGGACCTTGGGGAGCGCCGTAAACACTGATGCATACACAGGTTCCTTAGCTTATATGTAATTAATATTATGTCTTGACTGGAGTTTATAATAATATTCTTTGTTAATATAACGGGAATACTATAGTATATTGTTATAAATGAAATTTAATAATAGTAAATCCAATAGTTTTAATGACACTTAAATATGAATAACATTTAGAATATTAGTTTTCTTATTACCGAAATGTGGGTAAAGAACTAAATAAGCTTGGAACCTTTACATTAAAATCTCCTTCTACATATTTTAATAAGCCTTGTACGGGAATTCAAGAAGGTTTGATTTCATTTCCTTTTACGATTTGCAAATAGATTTACAATGGATTCATAAATGAAGAAAAACATAAAAGAACTAGAGCTTAAAATGTTTCATTGGCATATTAAAAGCCATTTAAAAACTTAAGTCTTTCCATCAACTATACAAGAAGAGGTAATGCACTATTTTTCCAACCTTTTCAATACATCACTTTCAAGTAACAAAACAAAAATTTAATATATTTTCTTTTGTAATTTCTTTCCAACATTCCACAAAAGAGTTCAACAACATTTCCAATAAGTTTTAGAGTAAGAATTACTAACATTTCAATACAACTTTCCTTCAAAATCTTGTTACAACATTTCCTACTTCATGTGGAAACAAATTTACAATAATGGAAGTTAAAATACAAAACAATATCACTTTTTTCCTCCACTCAAGGTGGGTAAAGTACATGGTGGTTTCACATTGTCATCAACAAGGTTCCATTGCTCCAAATATCAACAAGGTGGCTCCTCCATAGTTTGCTTGATTCACAACAAAATAAGGGGAGAGGCAACGCTCTCCTCCCAACCAAATACCCAATGGAGAAGAGAAGCCATCCTCTCCATTGGCCCCGAGCCCCAACCACATCACAATGGGAGAGAATCCAACTCATGGCAACTACAAGCTTCCACATAACTAAACATAACATTTCACATGCATTCCATAATCCTTCAAAACAAGAGAATCAACAACACAACAAGAGGGAAAATTAATCACAACAACAAGTCACAAGGCTCACCAAGAAAGCCACAAGAGTAAGACATATGGGGAGGCCACTTATGCCTCCCAATGGGAATGGGTGCCACCTAAAAGCCTCCAATGCAAAACACAATACCCCTAACAACTCTTATGCCTCCCTCAAGTACCCCTTATCCCTCCATTCACTCTTATGCCTCCCTCAACTCTTATGGCTCCCTCAAAGTAAATCAAGAAGGAAATGCAAGCATTTCTCTTACAAGGTGGGCACCCAACCCAAACTCCCTCCTCAAGAACATGATCTCTTATGCCTCCCTCAATTAAGCTCCCCATAGTCTCCTCCCACTCCCAACTTAGGCATTCTACCCATCCCAACAAGCATTTCAAATAACAATATTCAACACAACATCAATATACTCATTCATATAACAAAAAGAAGAAAACATAATACAAGTAAAGGTGAAGCTCCTACCTTTCCATGGTGGAGCTTGTTCCAAGTATCAAGTCTCAAACCCCTCCAAAGATCAAGCAAGCATCCACAAGCTCCAACAAAATTTCCACAAGCAACAACAAGCTCCAAAAATCCACAAACTCTTTCCCAAATCCTCTCCTCTCCAAAATACACAAGACTAAAAATGAAACTTCCAACCCCCAAAACAAACAAGAGGATCAAATAAATAGAGAAAAGAGAGGGAGGGATGATGTGGCTCCAAGTAGGATGCCACCTCCTTTTCCCTCCACTCCACATCATTTGGTCAACATCAAATTCCAATGCACCATTAATAGGTGGTTGAAAGAAAGGCAAGCACCTTACACATTCCAACTAAACCTATTCCCCCCAAAGGACAAAATTAAATTTGAAAGAAAGTGCAATTAATATTTTTACCCTTTTATCCCCCCAAAACACCTAAAAGACCCTAAATTTGGCCCTCCAACCCATAGGTAGGGTTGGCATGGGGTTTTAAGAGGTGTGGGACAAGTTTGACTTGTCCCACAAGCTTCCAAATTTGGCCTCAAAGGCCAAATTCGAGTTTCCCATGTGGGGGAGAGTGTGCTACACTCAAAACTCATACACACATCACTCAACACAAAATCCAAAGTAAATCAAGGTTAATAAATGAACTCTCTTAGGTCACATCTTTTAATTAGCTTAGGACAATTTAAAATTAACTTAATTAACCCACTACAACCCATGGCTAACAAAGGGGTAAACTCCAATCCAAAGAATATGAATAATAACACAAGTAAAATTTCACTTGCTAAGAGCAACACATACTAACATAAAACAAAAAGGGAAAAATTAAAACAAAGCAACACATGATCCCTAGGTCACAATTTTCCCTTTACCAGATAATTCTAACACACACACAATTACTTGTTGCCATGGTGACCTGAGTTGGATTCTTCTCAAATTCTGATGTGGTTGGTCTCCACTCCCCAATTTTGTTGTGAATATAATATACCCGCAAAAGAAAATACCTCCTTCGGCCTATTGGCCGCATTAAAACATTCATGCCAAATATACAATATAATCTAAAATAAACAACACCTGATTTACTATCATCTATGCAAGTACGATATCACTTAACACTTTCTAGCACATTTCTATTCCACATTTCATTTATGTCAAAATGATCATCACATTAGTCCAATTATCAAGTTCTACTCAAAATGATTAAACATATTACATGTCATAATTAAAGATAAATAACCCTGTCAAAATTATACAAATATCGTCATCAAATGTCCACCAGTAAACCATATGCATCATATAAAGATCGAATCAATAACAGTCCAATGTCTATGATATCTACTAGCATGCTAAAACAAGAAGTCATAATAATCCATAAGTGAAGTAATCAGTCTCGAAAACAACAAAACAAAATGAGGTTGAAGGGAAGTGGGCACTACATTATTCTTATAAGATGAACTATTCTACCATTTTGACCTAGAAAAGATATTTGTTTCCCACTAATCTTTTATTTTCTCAATGGAATTAGAAATGCAATAATTTTATTTTTGGAATACGGAAATGGAAATGCAAAAATAAAATGTGAACAAAGAATAAAAATAAGAATTCATTATTTAGTAAATTTATCATAAAAGTTAAAATTTCAAGTGATACTAATAATTTACCTTGCAGAGTATGTCTAGGAGTAATTTATTCCCCTTTTAGTTGTTTAAATCTTGAAAATTTTACTGTTCATGTTTATTTGGGAATTTTGATGAAAACTATCTAAGGAATGTGTAAATATGTAGTAATGATAAAAAAAAGTATAGTTCCATAAAAAAATAATATTAAATCATTGTATTTTCAATTATTCGTAGCTTGAAAGAATGATAGAATTAATATTTAGAATAATTGATGAATTTCCATATTACACTTATAACTGAGGGGATGTATTAGAAATAATCAAGAATTTTTACTCTCAATTTTTATAAGAATCAGAGATGATTGTACTTCCACATATGAATCTTCAGAATCCTTAGGAAGTTGATCATTGATGATCTTTAACTACATCTTGCCTTCTTGCATGCAATACAATTGCTCCATTATGAAATAACATAAAAAATTATCTCTATTTATAGAATAAATACAGTAAGCTATTTTACAATAATTTAAAATGTAAAGTTTAAAATTTTTCATCATTTGAAAGAAAATGTAATCTAATATTTTTATCAAGTGGATTCATAGTATTAATATTCTATGAGTACAACTCATGAAACCCTTTATAATATAATGCAATTATATAATTACTATATGAAATATAATTTACTCTCCTATTTTATATATATGTACACTAATCAAATTGTTGGAAACTTATAAAATAGAGGATATGGAAAACAACATAGTATGGGATGTCGATTATCTTTCTTACAAGACTATCCTAGCTGAAAAAAATGGAAGCACGGATTGCAAAAATATGTGTGGAACCTCTTGCAAAAATAATTTCCTTCTTGACTTAGAGGATTAATCAATACCTATATAGAATGAAAAACATCTTAATATCTTATAGTGATAATAATAGAAAAAGAAAATGTAAAAAATAGGTTGTTACCATCAACATGTACGCCGAAGTTGGACTCCAAATAATTTTTGTCTATGTTAGAGAGTAAGGATTTTTTTATCACATGGTTAATGTATACATGTTTGGAATCCATCTTAAGAAGTGGATATATTCTAGATATGTTCAAAAATAAAATTCCTATTGATGGCGGCTTGATTGTAAAGATACATGTGAATCTGTCATAATTGGACAAAAGAAATTGCAAAAAACTAACATCATTGTGATATTAGAGAATGTAAATAGTGCTCTGAAACAAAACTTATCTACCCAACCAATGAATGTGTCCTTCAATTTTACCAAGGGGATAATTTGCGGGAAAACAAGGTTTTAAAATTAATTTTTAGGTTGAGACTAAGAGGATGTAGAAATGGAATTCATAATTGGAATGTAGATGAATTCTTTAAGATTTTTATTGATTCAGGAGCATGGTCCAATATTCATACGAGTGAAGAGGTAGAGACTTGTGCAAAGCCTAGAGAAGCATGTTATTAAAAATGAAGCTCCAATCCAATGATAGACATGGAAAATGTTGTGCAACACGAGACCTTGGTTTTATGGAAAGAACAACTCTCTCCATAGTTCACTGGAGGATGGGAGTTGAAACCCACACACCGATGACATGTCCTGTTTAGGTCAAACTACCCGATTTTGGTAAGGGGCTGCCCCTGGAATTTTGGAAATTGAATGTGTTAGTTGGAATAAACAAATCTATGGGAGATATTATTTTTTCAAGATACATCTTGATTGAAGAAGATATGAAGTAAAAATTCATGTGAGAAAGAATGTGTTTCAATATATCTTTTGGTTCTTCTCATCTTGAGGCTATTAACCTAAAATAGAGGGATGGAGTATGGAGAAAAAATATTTCATGTGATGATTCACCTTTTTTTGTAGCAAGTGTGGGATGGTTGAGCATGGATGTTAGAGTTTCAAAGATAAGAAAAAACCACCACTCTAGAAGAGTTGTGAATAGAAGAAAGATCAATTGGTGGAGTCTTTCTTGTCCCCTTTAGTTGAGGAGGTGGATATCCAAGTCTTATAATGGTAACCTACACATGTGGTCATCCAAAATCACAAGGAACTGATCATGGAATTGGAAGTGGAGGCATCAATGGATGATGTGTTGAAGATTTTTTAAAATGTGGATGTGGTGAAAACCATTATCCAAGGACATGAGGTGTTAACTAACAGTTGTCAGTTTGAGGGTCCGAAGAATATTATCCTTCCTAAATCAAATTAAAATATAACCAATGTCTGTACGTACCCAATCTCTAAGGAATATTTTATGGTAGGTGCCATGCGACAAAATCCTTTGGGGGGATACGTTGGGCCAAAAATAACAAACTGATCATAGACCAAAATAAAGGTAACTTAAATGAGGGAGCAACAGTAAAGTTTCGAGACATTAATGGAAGAATCATTGTTCGACAACCTTGAGCGGAACTATGAGGAGTTGGAAAAAGTGGCTTTGTAATTTTGTTACACCTTTAATTCAACTGGATTTAGAAAGCAAGCGAGTCCCCTTTTCAAGAATGATTATAAAAAAGTAATAACTTTTTTCATCGAGTCTCTGGGAAAGGTGGATATTATAGCTTTGAATGAATGAGAATACTTATGGAAAAAAGTTACAAATAAAATTCCATATAGTGTCCATCTCGACATGACCCAAGGTTGCGGTAGAAAATTCTAGACATAGATTTCTCACTGTAATAGTTTAGGTTTTATTTTCCTTTCTTTGGTTATATACCTTACCTAAAATAGCCTATGTTCAGTTGTTATATTTCTTCTCTTGGTAGTCATTTCTATTCTCTCGTGTTTTACGATTTTTTGTGTCATTGCTCTCTTGTTTTTTTTGGGCTTCTTGCAGTAGTTTATCCACAACCTTTGTGCTTTTATCTTATATCTAGCTTCTTTGAATTTTTTTACGTGATGTGGACCTCATGTATCACCTTGTTTTTTATCCTCTTTTTTCTTGGGTTTCGTCCCCTTCAAAACCATTTGCCAGTAATAAAAAAAATAACCAAAGGAAGACCTAAATATCATAATGGAATATAGGGCATATGTAGGAGAGTGATATGCCTCAAACAATATGTCACCTAAGGAAACTTACCAATTAGATTTGTGATTATCTCTAGCGGAACTTATCCGTGAGGAAGTGTTAATGGTAGGAGGTAAAAAATAAACCACTCTCCAAATACACTTTCCCTTAGCGGTGGAAGGACACCTAAATTTGAATTTTTGAATTTATAATTTTAAATCCCTAGTTTGGCAACAAGAACTCCAAATCATTTGTGTTATTTAAACTAGGTCCATAACATCAAGTCTTCAAGAAGTAACAAATGTATAACCATTTATTTTTCAACACTCCAGGTTCAATTTTATACCAATGAAAGAAAACCACACAAGAAACCATGAAAAAACTATCAAGACCGCTTTGGTCAAGATTATATTCCAACGAAATACACAAATATCATTATCACTCCATGCACATAGAGGTAACCCATAGGATCCTGATCCTCCCCATCTATTAGAATTCCATAGTACACATTTTGCACTATTTGAAATGCTACAAAACTCATTTGAAATGATGTTGGGTACAATATTTATTTGAATATCCATGGTCATCTTTTCTTTTCTAATTTATGCTTATGAATCTTTAATCACCTAAAAAAAGTTAAAGAAAATTTAGTCACTAAATAAAACACCTAGTATCTAAATCTATCCTCTAAAATGTTGTTTATATGTATGATTCCTGAGTTAGAGAATTATTCATTAACATCTATTTACATTTCTTGTACATTATTATCCGACCTTTTTCCCACCCGGCGTAGGACCACCTATTAGGGAAAGGAGCTCTCGGTGATAAAATCCCCTCTTGGATAATCTTTACTCCTTATATCTTACTATTATCTTTCAAATGTTACTTATTTCTTTTTTTCTTTTATCAACCTTGGTCATCGATTCAATTTTTAACAATGAAATAAAAGCAAAGGAATCACACACACACACACACACACACACACACACACACACACACATACATGTATTATTTAATTGTATTAATGGGGTAAGCATTTCAAGAGGTGCATACTTTTACAAATGGATACTATTTTCTATCTACCACACCAAACACTAAATTTTAAGACTACATAATTCACTATATAGGAGGGTTTGTTTTGAATTCCATACCACACATTTGCATGTGGAAAAATTAGTTGTAGCTTGATATCCCTTATGTGACCTACTTTAAGGAATCCTAGCTCATGGGCCACTATTTCAATCACACACACAATAGAACTACATTAATTGTGAAATTTATTACATCGATCGTGAAAAACACATTATGGTGACAAGTCGAGGTCAATCATACTCAAGCATATTAATATTTTTATTCATATCATGGGTGCTTGAGTAGTGTGCAAGTAACTAGGGTTTCTTTTTTAGATGCATGTGTGATATAAAATAGGTAAATTGAAATTTATAAAACCTAAAAAAATAAGAGGAAAAAAAACAAGATCTCAAGCAATTTCGCATACATCAGTTCCCATAATAGACACTACTACCTAGGTGTCCCTATCATAATCCAGATGGTTTTGTCCTTTATTATCCACATCACAGTTTCAGACACAAACCTTACACCTTCACACATTAGTTGTTCAAGATCATTAAAGAACCTACAATAAGTCCAGACCTAAGATTAAAAGATGAGTCATTTTGTAAACCATATCTATAACTTTTTCTTTCATTTTATTTTCTTAATCTTACTTATTTACTATTTTATAAATATGTGATCTCTATTTTCCTTCTTGTATAGTTAATTTAATTAAATCATGTAAAGTCATCTCCCCTTAATCTATTTTACATTGAAATCCGATTCTGAAGGTAAATTATCTTCCAGCTTTTTGGTTACTTTTTCATTTACTTTATGCAACTATAAATAGCCCCAACTCCTTCATTTCACTACATGGAATAAAGAAATGTCAAACATCACTCAATATTCCTAAAAATGATAAGTCTAATCCTGGCATTTGACTGAACTTCCACATGTCCATTTGGAAGTGGTGAAACTATAGAAATGCTTATTTACATATTTTTTTAATCTTCGTTAATATCTATAATTTTTTAATAAAAATAACATCAAGGAACAACTAATAGTTTTGAGCACTATAAATAATACTTGGAGCTAATGACTCCCCACCACTAATTTTAAAAATTAATATATAGAAATTATGGTTGTAAAATCTTTCCTCTTTCCATTTACATTTGAAAAATGTGAGTGAAATCTTCATAAATTAGTGTAGCTATAGTAATGATCTCACATTCAATTGTCAAAATATAAAGGCTAATTACTTCATTCAATTATCAAAGAGAACTAGAACAAAGGAAAGAATATGCCTCATGCCCCTAATTCAACACAACCAATGTAGAAAAATAGATTAATATTGTACAACTCCATGTAATTAATGATCATGATTAAGGATTTTGAGATGTTAGAAAATAAAAACTCGATTAATATCATTGAATGAAAGTATATAATTGTGGTAATGATTGTATGGATGTAGGAGTAGGTGACCTATGAGACATCTAGATAAAAAAAGAGCTGCTCCACACTTGTTGGAATGACTGGATTATGTCGTTCAACCGCAACTTCATTATTGTTATCATTAACAAAATGCTGTCCGTATGACCAGATTTTGATCCCCTAACAAAGCTTTGCTAGAATGTGGGCAGCATCTAGGGTCGGGAGAATTTCCGTGCGGTCGGGATGTGAAGGACATGAACTTAATAGCTAGTTATGCTTAGACCTGGAAGAATTAATTATGGTGTTGAAGTGGAATGTCATTATCATTATGATCATTAGAAGTGTGAATAAAACGCTGTCCATATGACCGAGCCCGATCCCCTAACACAACTTTGTTAGATGGTGGGCATCTAGGGTCTTTAGAATTGCCTTTGCGATCTGGAATTGAAGCATATGAATTTAGTTGCTCCACATTTGGAAGAAAAGAATTTGGCAGGTCGTATCTGAGACATAATGGAGCATTAACATAATGTTGACAAAAAGATGAAGGGCACTCATTTTGAAGAATATTGAGCTTGCCGTTATATAATATCACATGGTTGTTTCAAATAACTTATGAAATACATGAAAGAATCATTACATGAAATGCATGAAAGAATCATTTTGAAGGGACTTTTCTAGAATCCCACCCATCCCTCTACACAGGAGGCAGGGCGTGGTGGCGGGATCCCTAGCCATTGTGCTATACGGAATGATGTAGTGACCCCCAACTACCGCGGTTGACGGGGCTCCACCAATGTTTGGGTTTCCTCCTGGGAGAGCGATGATGATGAGCATGGTCAATTGACCGGCCTCGGCCACGACGTCCTCTCGAACAAACAATCGCAGAAGGGGAGGTAGGGATTTCTGTACCACACTACAAGGAGCATTGGCCCAATGATCCTAGAAGGGTCTAAAGGTGCCACACTTCTAGCTCCACCTTGCGGGCTTGATCCTAGATCTGTAAGAACACATTCGAGATAAGCATGGCCTTATCATAATGCGAAAGAATGCAAGAAACTATGGAATTAGCAAAACAACATAATTGCATTCTTTCCATATAAAAGAAAGGATCTCCACTCTAAAAGTATGCCACACTTGTGCAAAATCATGAGGAATGGAAATAGAATCCCCTAGCAAAGCATGTTGCCAAAGAAATGGGGCTGGTCTAAACGGACGAAAGAAATCGTGGATCCAAACCCAAATAGCTTGAGCTTTTGGGCAATACAAGAATAGATGTTTGAGCATATGCCCACAAAAAGGGCAAAGCCGAGGAGCAAGCCCATAATGAGCTAATCTCCGCCAAAGAGGGAGGACTTGAAAAATCAGGCACCAAGTAAAACAGGAAAGCTTGGGTTGAAGGATAGCTTTCCAAACTATATGAAATCTATCTTCCTAGGAGGACCATCTAAAATTGTGGCCCATCTAGAGCTAAGCAAGGATACCATTGGAAGCACTGGGGTGAGCAGAGCATAATCTTTTCTTGGGGAGTAATTTAAGAAAGGATTATCGGAAACCATTTCCAATCCTTCCACCAAGGCTGAGATAGACAACACTAACTTTGTGAAGCATCTCACGGGAATGTAATCAAGAACTTCCTGATAAGACACTTTGTCAGTCAAAGCAAGCAAAAATTTGGCTTTAGCTTGAGGCCAAGTGAGAAGTAGTATGGACTGCCTACAAAAGATATATTTAAGAGTGTCCAAGCCTTGATGATATAACTTAAGAGCATGGACGCAGGGCACTTGGGAAAGCAACACATCATGAAAATTGATGAGAGGAGACCACCAGATGCTGTGGTCATTAATGGAAATCCCATTTCAGAAAATATCACCTTCTCAGATTACAAAGGGTTTGAGAAATTCCCAAGCTTTCCGTATGATTATGACAACAAAGGTGCCCACAATCTTAATCGAGGCTTTGAGAATGAGTAGACTTTGAAAATCAATCCCTTGCCAATTTTTGTGCCCTTGAGGGGAGACTTGACAAATATAGTTGCGAATCAACACTTTGGAAGCTTCATTGCTAGTGCAGGCCCGAATGATCCACTTGGATGCTAGCGTAGTCCCCTGGCGGCCAATGTTGGTCAGACCAAGACCACCAGAATCCCTAGGGAGGCAACAATACTCCCAAGAAACTCTGTGAAAGCCTTTGCCAAGGTCCGAGCTAGCCTAAAGAAAATATCTTAGAAGCTTTTCCAATTTCTTGTAAGAGGCTTTGGCCGGCACCCAACATAAAGAATAATAAACATGTGTGGTAGCCAATATCTTGGAGAAAATATGAAATTTTCTGCCAAAGAAAAGGGGTTTAGTAATCCAGTACTCTAACTTGCGGGAGACCTTGTCAATAACATACTGCCAAAGTTGATTGGGAGCAGCATCAAAAGTAAAGGGGATACCTAGAAATCTATAAATATCTCCATGCTGGATGTATTTCTTGTCATAACAATTAAGCCAACCAAGTTTAGGGAGAATAGAATGTCTGAAGAACTAGATCTTTCTCCATTGTATTTTGGAACCTGAAGCTAAACAATATGTGTCCAAACATTACATGGCATTGTTTATATTTTCTTCTTCCTCTAGGAGTTGAGGAAGGGGTCATCTACAAAATTCCCATTGACAAGCTGAAGGGGAGTCAGGGAAGGGAGTTGAATTCCTCTCACAAGCCCTTGATCTTGAGCATGGGCAAGGAAAAACCTAAAACCTTCAGTGGCAAGCACATAAAGAGCAGATGCTAAAGGACAACCTTTCCTAATAGAGTAGAAAATCCCAAACTACTCAAAAGTATGACTATTTACATATAGAGAGGCAATGGCATCTTTAAAAGTATTTTGACAGAGGCGATAAAAACCAAACCGAAGTCCAGTGCTTCAAGCATCGCCAGGATGAAATGCCATTCAATCCTTTCATAAGCTTTATCAAAGTCAATTTTGACAAACATGGTTGGATGTTTAGAGGTTCTCACCCACTCCATACCTTCCTAGATAGCCAAAATGCTATCCATAATGTACCTGCTCTATATGAAACTAGTATGCTCAGGAATGATGATAACAGGAAAGATGGGCGAAGCCTAAGAGTTAAAGCCTTAGCTATGATCTTGTATGAGACATTGAGCAAGGTAATCGGCTACCAATTATAGATGAGATTTGGGTCTCCTACTTTAGGGATGAACTTTATGTGACTTTGATTAATAAGAGTACCGAGGGACCTTGAGTGCAGAGCCTCGAGGTAGACTTGCAGAAAATCCCGGCCAACCATGTCCCAAAGGGCTTTGCAAAACTCACAAGGAAAACCATCAAAACCAGGAGCTTTATCATTGGCCATGAGGGAAACAACTTCATATAAGTCATCTAGAGTAAGTAATCTATCACAGACAACTCTATGTGCCAGTGAATGTTTGCAAGGAACTACCGAGAGGCATTCAACGATTGTGTTTTTTCACTTAGGAGACTCCTCCTGCGCTTGAAAACCTGAACATAGTGCATAACAAAGGCTTGGACCATCTAAGGAGTGTCTGTAATCCGAACATCGGCATCAAAAATAGCAGAAATTTGTTGGTTCACGTGCTTGGCTTTGATCAATGATGGATACCATTTTTTAGTTGAACATTCCAATCTAGAGATTAGTTGGATTCAACTTCTTATGCTTGTAGACATAGCCTCATATCTTGGGCATGTCAAGGACCTCATCCACAAACATCTCAAGAGGGGTCTCCACCTCACACAACTTGGCAGAGGTCGTATTATCTCCAATAGAGAGAGTCTTAACTAGCATGCACAAATGGTTACCTATGCTGCCCAAGTAGAAATGACAAAACAATTCAGGTAGCATTCAAAAACCTTCACTTTGAATAAAAGCATGGTTCCTTTATTTGTATGAAGTTTGCGTGGGTGGGATGGTGGTTATGCCATGCGGTTTAAACCCGTAGGTCCGAGGGTTGAAAATTTTTTGCATTCGAATTTGGTTGACATCAGTGGTCAAATTCATTTGCGTGTGTTGTTTAACCCTAGCTATCCCACATTGCCCATAGAAAATTGAACCACTACAAACAAAATGACCACATTCATCTTCCTCATTGTTTTCATGTAATGATAACAGAAAAGAAAATTAATTTATCATAAGCACACCTCTTCAATTTATATGGTGAGAATGCAATATTTCATGGCATCGTTGGTTGATATTGTTCATGCTCAGTTCTCCCATAGTGCCCACAAAAAATTAGAACAATGCGAACAAAATGACCACATTCATTTTCCTCATCATTTTCATGCAATGACAACAGAAAAGAAATTTAATCGATCATAAGCACACCTTTTCAATTTATATGGTGAGAATTCAATATTTCATGACATCGTTGGCTGAAAATAGTGACCTAGAGACATGATTTTGTTACAGGTAATAGTGCTCTGACGATAATATGAGCTTCGACATCATGCACATAGCAGCCATAATCAATTCTTTACAGTACAATCCTGAACACGTGCCTTTGCATGTTGTACGCCTCTTTAGAACATGTTTGAATTTTTCCTATGACTCTATTAAGATATCAATTACTTATGTTGACATCAATTGATTGACTCATTCTGTCGTAACATATAAATTCCAATGTATTGTGATCCAATCTATTATTTTGAATAGGTGTGGGACATGCGAGTATTTCATTCCCACCTTTAAATTTCAAAAATTTCATTTATGTATATGTCTTACCTAAAAAATTAAATGCTTTACAATTGTAAGCCTTAGTGTTATGAACCAAAAAAATAACACGCTTGATTGATGAATAAAAGTGACCTTTTGTTATTATATGCAATCACTAGAAGCCCTCAGCTATTGAAGGTTGTTCACACTAAACCTATTTTCCTACTACTACTTGAGCTTGCAACTCGATATGGAGGTTACATAATTCTACAAGACACAAGCATCCGGATTACGTTTTGAACCCTAAACCTTTATAATTTTCCCATTTTTTTCTCCTCTTTTAGACATTTAAATGCTTAAATAAAGCAATAATAGAAATATTATTTCGGTGAGAAAAATATGATCCATGGAATGCATGTGTGACATGCATGTATTTATTTCACAACTTTTGATTTCAAACATTCCATTCATGTATGTGTCTTCTCTATCGAATTAAAAATTATCACCTTTTTGAAATTTTCCCATATTTATTTCCCTCTTTTAGACATTGAAATGCTTAAATAGAGCACAAATAGCATATATTATTTTGCTAAGAACAATATGATCTATGGAAAGGGTGTGGGACATGTAGGAATTTAATTCACAACTTTTGATTTCCAACTTTCCATTCAATCCTTAACGTTTTTTTATTTATCCATTTTCCCCCCTCTTTTTGACATTGATATTCTTAAATAGATCATGTTGACCATTTTTCAGTCACCAAAGGGAAGGGACTTAAAAAAATTTATTTACTCAGTTTCAAGGGTTGATTGGGAAACACACACACAGTCAACAGCTATGAATGCAGTTCTAGGATGCTCATTCCGCACATATAATGCCTTGTCAGTTGTCATCTTCCTCAAGATCATGCATCAACCATTCAATATTGTTGCATGGTCCCAATAAAGATTGGAAAGGAATCATACATCAGAAGTGAACATCATGGGAAAATAGTATATCAGATTGTAAATTGGAAAATTCTTAGGTGTTAAGGTAAGTTGCAGTTGCAGGAGGATCATTCATTCATCTTTTGACTTTCTAGTTTCATATCATTATAAAAAGGTATAAGCAAGTTGTTAAATAATTTTGATTATATGGATTTGTGTTATGTATTAAGTTTTAGATGTTTATTTTAGTTATCCAACTGAAAATAAATGCAAAGAAAGCAACATAAAATTGATTTCATTAAAAAAATGTATATATTCATAAGGAAATTGTACAAGTTTCCAACACAAGCCATGGGATATAACTAAAAGAAAAAGAATGCAAATAATTTAAAAATTGAGAATGTAAAGAATAAGGGGACCAATCATTTCCTGGTAGACATGACCCCCTCTCATGTAATTTTTGATCCATCTTCATCCATTACTTCTCCACATACCTAAAAGAGAGAAAAGAGATTCTATTAGAGCTCATGATTCCTTGCTTTGTTATATTTTGAGATTTGAAGTTATTTTCATTCTTTATTGAAAAGGGAGGTAGTGGAAAAAATCTCTAAAAGTTCATCTACAAGAATTAATTGCAGAGTCTTTCTAAATCTAAAGGATAAAATAACATAAATTTTACCTTGTAAGATAGATTTCATGAATACAAGTTGCATTTACATGAATGCAATGTCCCAAATCAGGAAAGGAATGTCAAAAATTTTAGTCATCAGTGTAAGCTTTCAAAAAATAGATCACAAATTTAAAACATATATCAAGTTTTTGAGAAAGTGTGCTTTCAAATACAAATTATAGGATAAGAAAGAGTTTCAAGGTTTCTCATGATAATGCAGTAGAGTACAGAAAACTCAAAATTTAGTGACTTCAAATGCCCATGTAGTTGCAAATTTTCAAAATATTTTCATCAATGAAAGGTCCCAAATCTCGGGATGAAATAAAAGAAAGACATTTCAGCCACCAAATCAAAAGATGGAATACAAATTTCCGAACAACAAGTACAACTAGGTCTCCATCAAATTTTCAAGAAAAATAGGAGCTTCAGATGTGTATTTTCGTATTCAAAAAAATTGTTCCTTACGACACAAAATAATCTGGATCTTCAAGAAGAATGATAGAGGTTCATATTTTTCAGTGATAAAATTACAAGTTTTCATTAAAAGAATTCAACTTTCATACAAATTTTTCCTTGAAACATAAATTTTGGTATGTATGATTAGGGATACAAATCATAAGAAAGGTCTAGGGGTATTTTGTAAAACTCCAAGTTTTCATGTATTAAAAAATTGAAATAGTTCATGAAAAGGCTTAACTTGTAGTACATGGTACTCAAATGAAAATGGTGATCCAAGAGAATGCAACAACGGGTCAGATTGCATAAAGAGTTGGGATGGAAAATCCAATCAGATGACTTAAATGATAAAGATCTCCTAACAATGTTTCTAGATGAGTTGAGTCATTTGATGGAGGATTGGGTGAGCTTAATCGATAGGATGAGCTGTGAAATGCATACACACTTAGCTGCACTACTACAAGGAGGGCCGATTTGAGACAATAATAGAGACAAAAATTGGTCAAATTGTCTCAAATAGAGACAGTAAAAAAGTTGTATATCGTCTCTAATATTGTCTCAAAGTAGGTGTCTCTAATTATCATCTCTAATTATTGTCTCTCTAGAGACAATATATATTAATACATATGTATGTCTCTTGAGAGACAATATCATTTGTCTCTTAAGAGACAATATAGTTTTCATCTCTCTAGAGACATTATGAGTTATAATTTTTTGTCTCTTTAGAGACATTACAAATTTTAATTTTTTTCTCTTTAGAGATACTACGAATTTTTATTTTTCTGTTGAGAAAATATAAATTTAATGAATAAAAACTTGAATTTCAACAATAAAAAATAACTACAATTCTTTTAATGTTGACACCTGCTAATCAATACTATAAATAAAACCCAATTTTGGTTGAATCTTGTGCCCACAAATGGGTCCACAAACCTTTTATTAATATAAAAAAGAGAACACACAAAAGGGTTCCTAAACATTGTTAACCCTTGACATAGACTGGTACACATGTTTATTGAGTTAAAATTATACTTTGACACCTCTAAACAAGCTGACATAGATGTTTTAGCTAATTCTTTCCACCTAGTTTTACAAAAAACTGTTACTTCCTCTTCATCGTTTTTCACTTCAACCACCGAGCTTAGGACCTTTGGGAATTGCAGCCTTAGACATCTTGGATTATGCCTTTTAAGTCTTTGAAACAATTGCTACCTTTTTGCTTTCTTCTCATCTTTGTTCTTCTTTATTCTTTCCTTGATTTCTCTAAAAATTTACAGCCAAAGATGGTGTCAGTAATACGGGTCTAAAGAATATAGAAGGGATTTATAATTTCATAAAATTTTGACAAAAGCTATAAGAGATGAGGCCATACCCCAAAACAATCTTCACGGGCAGTAGTTCAAACCTCTTTCTTCCCAATTATCTTCTTCTATATAACTTCAAAAGAATCACAAACAATGGACCTAGAATAAGGCTTGGATGTCTTGCATCTTTTCTTTTTACTTGTTCAACATGAATATCCTGGTAATAACCAAACAAAGTGAAAAATATTGAAATAGTCTTAGATAGAATAACAACACAACAAAAAAGAGAAATTAATCATATACATATGACTGATGTTATAAAATTAGCAAGAATGTAAATCGTAACAATATGTTTACGTGTTTTTGTAAAAAAATTGATTCCAATAATTTTTGTTAAACAACGGTTTTCATAAACAATAAAAACATGAAGGTTTAAGATAAATATATTCAATAAAGGTTTTCCTAAAAGATTCAAACCCTTTAGATGGTTTAAGAGAAGAAAAATAAAAAGTCCTAAAAGAGATATCAAAGATGCATGTTGTTATGCATGCGAAAAAGTGGTCATTATGCTCACTCCTATAAAAAAAATCACAAATCAAGTAAAAACAATCTTCATCAAGAAATATGTTGAAGATTGGTGAGAAAAGATTGAAAACTAAGAGGAATTTCAAGAATCCCTTACAGATGGCCAAGAATTATTTTCTCTTTAAATAGAAATGCTAGAAGAGCAACCAAAGTAATTGATAAATTTAGAACAATAAGACTTGAATATGCATTATTTTTCTATCCATATCATAAGAAGTCAAGAAGAATATGAATCCAATATTCCAACAAGAGGAAGAAGAAGAAGCATATAATGATTAGTATTGACTAGGAGAAAAAATATTCCACTCAAGAAGAGTTCATAATCATAACTAATTTTTAAAAAAGTAGACATCTGATCATGAACATTCCACTTATTGTTAAGGCCGGGGAAAGGTTTGGGGAGAAGGAAATATTTTCATAGAGTTGTTTGGAGGCGAGTCTCTGGGAGAGTGGGCCATTTGAGCCATCTCATGGTATTCCTAAAGTTTAGTCTAGTAGTCGGAGCTGTGAAGGCATTTATGAGCATTGTATATAGTTTGAACTGAGATTGAGGAAGGTTATAGAAATCTTTAATGTCTATCCATTCCATCCGCTTCAAAAATATCTACAAGTCATGTAATATTTTAGTTCCTTCTCAAACCAAAGGAGGGCGAGTATCCTCTTGTTGAGGAAAGGATCCTTGCCTTAACAAGAGGCTACTCTGCCCTAATTTGGTTTGAGAAAGGAATTAAAATATTTCATGACTTGTAGAGATTTGGGAAGTGAATGTAATGGACAGACCTTAAATATTTCTATATGCTTCCTCAATCTTAGTTCATAATGTATACAATACACAAAAATTCTTTCACATCTCCCTCTACTTGAATAATTATGGAGGATGATAATGCCTATTGAGATACTATGAGGTGACTCTAAGGGCACCCTTTGCATGACATTTTTTCAGATTTAAGACATTTATTTAAAAGGGCGCAAAGGTATTTTTTAGATTCAAGACATTTATTTAGAATATACTTTTAATATTTACACTCACCTCAACTTTAGCAAATCACCTCAACTTCATCCAAATGTATCCATCACACTGATATACACCCATAAAAATTAATAAACCATCTTGCCAAATATTTAAACAACAATTCTTTATTCAAAATGCCAAATGATATTGACTCATATCCAAGTCTTAAACATAGAAGAAATATAATTCTTAAATCATCATGCCAAATGATATGGACTCCTACAAGTCTTAAACATTGAAACACAATTCTTTAATCAAATCAGGTGGCTCATTTGAAAATGACACATTACATCTCTTTTACCTGTAAACCTACTGTCATGCTTAGGAAAGCAATGTCAATTTTTCGGCCTTCAAAGGCTACTCATGAACCACGGAGAGCTTTCAGGCATATTCTGCTTCAAGAACTCTGAAGCATTCTAGTAAATCAGCCTTTTATTTCTGTTGATTTTTGTAAACTTCCCTTTTATATACATTTTCTAAAGATCTCATCCTGTAGGATAAATAATAAATATTGTTTGTCTGTAGCAGTAATTGAAAAGGTTTACAAGGTTTCTTATAGCATTGCAAATCTGAAATATAACAAGAATAATAATCAAGCATACTATTCCAAAGCCAAACATAGTTAAAAAATTGCACATATAAATAGAGCATTGCTTACATCATTAAGGTGAACTTCCTTGGATCCCTGCGTGTGCATGTGACACACTGAATCCATCCCCGGCCAATCTAATAGCCCACACATGATTCAAAGTAGTTTCCTGCAAACATTTATCAACATTAATCCATTTTCTTAAACAAATCTCAACAAAGCTCGATCAAAGCTGGCTTTCCATATTCAATATTTTGTTTTGTATTAGTTTATGTTAACCTCTTGACAGTCATAATAATGGTACAAAAATTCTAAAAAGAGAGAGAAAAGAATGATAAGATTATGTACATAAAAAATTATTACAGAAGAAGATTCATCAAGGTCTCATAGAAGCATTCTTATCTACTCCCACCTCGTATGATCTAATAACATAAGTCTCATCAATAAAGAAGATTGCCTTTAACGAGTCTACCTAATCTAAGTGCATGTACGGGAACATTAATATTCTCTAATCTTATTCTTGTTATGAATTTATCTTGCTTCTCGGTTGCCAAGGCCTTAGAAGCCATGGCAATGAGTGCCATGATTAACTATCCTTGATCGAAGCGGAGGCGTTCTTCTTGCAAATCCATTCACCTTTTACGAAACACTACTATTACATTCTTTATCAACAATCGAAAGCAGCAATTACTTTCCTGCAACTGATTCTTGCATTCACCTGTAATTTTTCAATGGTCTTTGGCATCCATAAGAAAAATGAAATTCAAGAAACTTGGTAAGAATTGGCATTTTTACTTTGCAAAATCCAAGAAATTTCAATTTAAGTACAAACAGATCATTAATATTGAAATTGGTGATGCACACAATACTAAACCAGGAATAAACTCTATTACGTTCAATTTGAGGGATCCATTTGGAAAGGCATGTGTGTGTTAATTTTGTATCCAGCAATTTTACCAACATATTCAACTTGAGAAACTACAGTCCCTTGACCACCCTAACTGAGATAAAAGTGATAACCTGAAAGACTATCAAGCCTAGAACATGGAGACAAAGAGTTGACAATTATCCTAGCTTATTGATACATCCTAGAAGATAACCATTAGACCTATAGGTGAAGATTACACGAATTCTTTCTTGAGGGTTCATAACTTGATTGATAATTCCAGTTCTTCATCCACAGAATAGGACCTTTCTTGAGAAAATAACGTGTTTTAGGTCAGAGATCCTGGAACATGATGAGGAGGTGTCATTAATCCATTTGATCATTTGAGTCACAATTGCAAGCTCTAGGGACATCTTGAGTTGACAAGGAACAAACAAACTACAAGTTAATTGTGGATGCGTTTAGAAATTGAACTAATTGGTTTGGTGGAGTGTGTGCAAGTTCCTAGATGCTCTGCATCACTTATGCTTTCCTCATATGTGACTTCCTTAATAACCTTAATAAGTTTTAAAGGAAATATACTATAATAATAGGACTGTACTTTTTGACCAAATATAATGACAATATATAATGTTACACGTGTTTGATTGGCATCCATGGATGATGGCACTTGTAATGCACATTTCAACAACATGTCACAATTCCTCACGAGAGAAAAATGCAATGAACAGCATGTAATGTTCTCAAAAATCATTTTATTCGTTTCCAAAGCTCCAATATTAATGTCTCTATGCAAATACAGTGTCGTATGCACATTATTCATTCAGGTATGTCATGGGTGGCTTTTAATGTCCCAATGATCACCACATTTATTTGTAGAAAAGCTTATTCACAACCATATGTATGGCATAACTAAATAAAACAGGTTCTTCAATTTCGAAAACATGTTGTTGTGGGGTGTTGCAAGCTGGTGAATGAGTTCAGATGCACTGCCTCCCTGATGCTTTCTTCACACATGCACCTTCCTATAGATCCGTAATAGGAAGCGTATGATCCCTATACTCTTCCCGTGACAATATACAAAATTCAAGTTTCACACAAAAAATGCTTACAATAATATCAATCCAAGAAAATAAGCAAAAATAAATGAATTCTCGGTTATTGATTATTTAGTAATGTTGGAAAATTATCAGCAAAAATAAATAAAGGCGGTTATTGATAATGTTGGAAAATTATCAGCAACAAAGAAATAAAGATATAACACATTATGGTGTCAAAACTATTTTGATTAGCAGGAGCACTCACCTTCAACCCTTCTAGAGAAATTTAATCCAACGATAACCCACCAGCTTGTGCGATGTTAGATGAAGCATTAAATAAAGTACACATTGTTGGAAATATGCATGTGATGCATATTTAATTCCAACCGCACTTTTTGGGAAAGCTAATTTTAGCTTTAGTCTTGTTTTAGTTTGTGTAACGACCCAAAAATTCATGCACAAACAACACAGTAAAAGATAGGATTTTTTTTTTTGACTTGCTTGAAGATAATACGACACTACACAAGTTCTCTAGGGAATACAATCAACTAAAGACATGCATTTCACAACATGGACCCACACTGGTTACGGATAAACATGAGGCACACACTTAGGACACAATGGTTCATCTAAAGTATGCAATTTTACAACAAGGTTTTCCCACAGAAGGTTTCTTTAGAATCATGTTTTAGCTGTAAGTGCTTTTACATTCTTTACTTTTCCCAGAGAAATCATGATAGGAGAATCTGAAGTTCATGTCTCCTTTGAAGAATTTTCTCCTACCTTGTTAATGTTAATATACAGTGTAAACCAATTATTGGATGGCAAGAGGTTACTTCATTTACTTGATTAACTTATTCATTTGTGAGGAGGCAGTTAATTTCTCAAGGCTCTTAACTTCATCAATCTGTTTTCGACGTTGTGCTTTTGAACATATATGTTTCATCTTTTCAAGCGGTCAATTTTATTTTATTTTATTTTATTCCAGTACATGACTGTCTAAATATTGGATTCATCATTAAGATCTTATTAGTTGTTAATAAGATTTCATTGGGGTCAAGAGTCTAACCAGAATTATTAAAGGTTTCACTTGGGCTTCACTTGAAGAGATAGACATAAGTATACTGTTTACATTTTCAACGGGTAAGATAGATCGAAGAGTTTCTTAATCAAGTTCCTTCTATTTATTATAATTTTATTATCTTCCAAGATTTAATCATTGATTTCACCTTAAGACCGTTCTAAGGACTGACCACAATAAGAGATTGTTGATTAGTTTACGTGGGATCACAAGGTATATTTGTTTCTCTTGTTTTCTTTTGCTAGGTTCAAAACATAGTCCTCTACCAAACGACACATGAACAAAGGTAACCAAAGTGATGTAAGTTGATTCAAGTTTAGATAATTATAATTAGGTTGACAATTCAAGGATAAATCATATTCTCGAAAAGTGAAAATTCAACAAAAGATACGTATGTCAAAAGAAGTTCATTTAATCTTATTGACATGATAATATTTCACAAACGATAACAACCTACATGAGAACAATACAAAATTATAACGCAATGCCTTCTAAATAGTCTCCACAATTTCCATACCAATGTTTTAAAGCAAAAGAAAAACATTCGTACAACAGCAGTTCCTAAGAAGGCTGGAATCCACTTTCTACACGTGTTTCTTTTTCTCTCTCTCTGCTTTTTTTTTTCTTTTCTACTCAGGAAATCCTCCTGCACATTTGTTAGCACATGTCAGTTCACAAGAACTGAGCACGATAAAAGCTATAACATTAAGACAATATGTTGTTATCTAACTATTTCAAGGAAGAAAAGCACCGTTGATGATGAAAAATAATCCAAGAGTCTAAACAAGAGCAATTAAAGAGTTGTCCAAAAGCATAAAACGTCAGAATAAAAAGGGAGGCACTAACTCTATTTAATTATCATTTTCTCATAGGAGAAGTTAACAAACAACATGGTGAATTCCACCCATATCACAATAATGACCATCATTTTAACAAGATAACATTTCGAAACAAAAACAATTACAAGAAGAGAATTAATTTCAAACATGATCTGTCCCTATTTGTTTAAGTTAGTTCACCAAGCCAAGGATTCACTATGCCACTGGAAGATCCCGAACAATCAATCGACATGAGAATATCTAAACCAACATGACTTATTAATATTAAGATGATGTGCCTATAACAGTTAATTTTATGTCAGCACAGAATAAATAAATTGGAAGGAAAAGGGATGAAACGCACAAATGACCCCGTATGGGCCACATCCTATCCTAACAATCCTTCTATTAAACTTTCTTCTAATCAAGAGAATGTCTTAAGAAAAAGGACAAACTTGACAAGACCAAACATAACCATTATAAATCTTACAGGAGGGTTACTCAATCATTCCCAAGAACACAACACAGGATACATAGCTTCCAAAGGATCTGTCGTCAACAACAAGTTGACTTTAACCTTTCTGGTCAACATGTAACCATTCTACTACAATGACAGCAAGGAGGTCGTATCACAACGAGCATCACAAAAACCAGTCAACCAATGAGTTTCCAAACACACCAACCTCTAAGTCACAGGAGAATGAAATTTAAACATCTTTATGGAGCAAAACGTAGGGTAATTTCTTATGCATAAAACCAACATCCCAATTTTAAGATTTGAAAACTTCCTCAATAATGATCCAGTAGATCTCGTATCCTCCAACATGTGTGAAACAAAATCAAGGTATGAAAAAGAGTATTTCCTCTGACATTTTAAGCTATCCAAAAGAAATGTGAGTAACGTCTACGAAGACATTCCATAGGATCAGCTACATTCCTCAAAACAAACAACAGTCACCAAGGGAGAGAAGGTGAATTCCAAAGAAAACAATCTCCAAACGGTGAACATGAATTGATATCAAATTATGAAGATCAACCATGACGCTTGAAGAATAAAGGTATTTCTTCGAGCAATTTTTAAAAAATAACAAAAGCAACTAACCTAGTTGAGAGTAATATCAACTTGGCTCAATTCAAAGATCAGTCAAGCTAAGCACACACTAAGCCAACCAAAAAGGGTTACTAGAACCTAAAACAACTAAAAGAAAAGGATAGAGACGGGAATAGCATCATTTACCTATACACGGTGCACTCGCGGCAGACTCAATCACTATTTCACAAAAACCCAACATAAACCAAAACTACAGATCTCGAACTGAAACAAGAATAAGAACAAAACAGGAACTATAAGGTTGAGTCCAACGACAATGTTGGATAAAACATTCAAATCGTGAGACCAACACAAAGAACTTGGGAATTTTCATTATAGGAGCCCCACCTCTTTTGTTTTATTAGTCTTAAGAACAAAGTTCACCCAACTAATATTTATTAAAACCCAGAAAACAATATTAAAGGCTTTAACCAGCGCAAACATTTCTAACGCCAAAAAAAAATACGAAAGAGCAAGGGAAGTGGAAACCAAATAGCATACCATCACACGAGACATTTATATGAAGTTTAGAGTTATTTAATGAATCAGTTAAATAACAGCATAAGAATCAATGGTATAGAGAATATCGTGCACGATTAAGCTCCCCATGATTGAAATCAAGATGGGCGGGGGCTGCAACAACAACCCGTGCCTAATTCCATTTTCTTCAAGCTCATTGGGTGCCCAAACATTGAACATCTTCATGTTGGCACAGGTAGGAGTTCATGGCCAGGGTGGGTGGTCTAAAATACTTTCCATCATCCTCCCAACACCGCTCCAAGATTAGCCCTAGAAATTCTATAGGCCCCATTTTTGGCAATTGAACTTGATCCTTCATCATTCATCCAAACACCTCCACCATCTCCATATGCATCTGATTGTTTCTAATTTGGACCTCCTAACCTTGGTGCTCTCATATTAGGAGCAGCCCTAGTCTGAGACAAAGCAAAATAAGATGGCTTTATAACCAAAAACAATCTCTTGGTACAGACTCCATATCCATAAAACAGTCCCTAGACTTAGCATCCTCACCTTTTCCCTGCATCCCATAACCTGTAATCATGGCTGTCCATGAGAATACATCACTTTTAGGCATTTGATCAAATACTCGGTGTGCAACTCTAAAATTCCCACATTTGCAATACATGTCTATAAGGGCATTCATTACTATAATAAAAAAATCAAAACCACTTCTTAGTATGAAGACATGGATCTCCTTCCCCTGATGCAAATTTTGACTGGTGAGAAATTACTGGAAGAATAGTTGCAAAGGTAATATTGTTGGGTTTCATGTCAGCCAGATGCATTTGTTGAAATAGATCTAAACTTTCCTCATAATGTCCACTCTGTGCATACCCTGCAATCATTGTATTCCATGACACTACTGTTTTCTCAGTACATGTTCTGAATCTGAAAAATATCCTGCTACCTTCATCTCCCAAGACATTTTCTCCAACATTGCATAGATCTCCTGTGCCTATGGGTGTGATCTGTCACCTACACAAAAAGCATGCACCTTTTTATTGCCTTTAATCCAACTACACCAAGTTTCTTTTTAATTCCTCTATCCTTCATCGATATCCTAATAAGTTCTCTTACAAAGCAAACTGTGCTTCATGAATATTCTGATATGAAATAGATCCACCTCTATGAGATCCTCTTCCATGAGTTACATCGTAAGACAAGCAAGGTCTCAGTAGAGAATCTCTGTAATAAATTTCATCGGGTCTCCTAGTAACACTCTCACTGTCACTTAATTGATTTTGATAAAAATATCTTGAAGGAGAATCCTGAATTTGAGGATGCAGTCGAAACAGAACAGATAACAGCATAGCTGGACAGCCTGCTACACTAGCTAGTAGCTTCAAGGCAGCGCCTTTCAAAAAAAAATTCTGAGACAAGCAGGATAAAACCTAAGATATGGAAACACTTTGTCTGACAGCACCAGAAATAGCAATGGGTGAAATGAACAGGTTGAGCAGGGAAGGAAAACGGCACTGGTAAAGAAGAAAACAATCGACTTAAAAACAAGACCTTCGAGGCATGTACAAGCCTCTTTTTCCCAAAACAAACCCAGTTAACGATGGCCCAGGCGCATTCGCCACAAAACTATGAAACTTCCCTGCCACAAGCAACCAGAAAGCCTGCACGCACACGCTGAAACAGGCCGTATGCCCAACAGACAGGCGCCTCCTTGTTTTCACCTTACAGGGCACATCTTTAAAACCTTAGGCAGGCCACATCCACACTGAAACTCCAAAAAATGACAGGAGAGTCCTTAACCTCCCACTCTGCACCATTGGCTTGCGAACGGCAAACAAATTTTGCTTCAAATCCCACTGTCTGCACGCTGAATCCGCGGCTTGCAAGCAAACCCCAAATGCATCCCAAAAGGAAAAACGTGCCAGAAAGACCCCATCCAGTACGCATTGAAAAAATAAAATTAAATGAGGTCAGACATTTCAACCACTGCCAGCTAATACATAAATTTTGTAAAGT
Source organism: Taxus wallichiana var. yunnanensis (assembly GCA_018340775.1). Lineage (NCBI taxonomy): Eukaryota > Viridiplantae > Streptophyta > Pinopsida > Cupressales > Taxaceae > Taxus > Taxus wallichiana. Next base: position 648,860,008 of record CM031234.1, on the reverse strand, counting down.
TGGGCAAGAAAGGAAGTGGCGTCCAGCAGAGGTAAGAAGCGATAGGAGAAGGCCACGCAACACAAAGATCAGGACAACTGCAAGTTGGTGAGGGGTGGTAGGTGGAAGGAGCATTAAGTTTGTTTTTTTAATTCATGGCTTCCATAAAAACATGCGCCACCACAAACCTTCCTTAGCTTCTACGCAAAACAATATATATATATATATATATATATATATATATATATTTTAGCCTTTGCATATTATTTTGTTTTATTTTAAAAAATTTATTTGAATAAAGAAAATCGAAAAAAAAAAAAAAAAAATAATAATCGAAGAAAATAAGACGGTCCCCACAAGGCATTACAAAATTCCGTTAGACAAAGGTAAATGCACTAGCGAACAAAAGAAAAAAAAAAAAAAGTGGTATAACGGAATGGAAGGAAGTGCATTGAACAAGACATTACGGTTTGCTTTAGTTAAGTTAGCTTTATCTTATTTTTATCATTAGATTTAATTCAAATAAATCTATTTTAAATCATGCATAGCATCTGACTATTTTAAAGCATGAGTTTAGATTTAGAATGCTCGGTTGAAAAGCTGTTAGTGGGTGAGTTAATCTATTTAAATAACAGCAATTATAATTGCTTTGTATGCACACACAAAGGTGTGAAATCTGCACAAGCAAGGAAGGATGTGCATTGAAAGCACGCTGTATGCATAGCTTGATTGTAAAGAGCTGAAGCTCTGAGTATGATGAAGCTTTTATTAATGGAGATTATGCATAGTAGTGCTGGTTCGAATATTCATATGTTTATGCAAGTTATTTAAGTATTCTGTGTATTTCTTTTATGTTGTTTGTTGTATAAGAATGCAGATTTTCTACAAATTGGTATCGAGCAAGGTTATTCCAGCAGCTTATTAAATTGGTATCAAACTATGGCTTCTACATCTGGTATGCAAACACCGTAATTTAATGGAAAGAATTATGAATGCGGTCGTTGACCATGAAGGCACTATTCAGATCTCAAGGCGTGTGGGAGATTGTTGAAGATGGGTACACAGAGCCCGCAAATGCATCAACATATATTGCACTTTCTCAAGCGAGAGAAAGATTCTTTGAAGGAGTTACAAAAGAAGGACGGAAAAACTCTTTTCTATATTCATCAAGCAATGCATGAAAGCATTCTTCCAAGAGTGGCAGCAACTAGTCAAGCAAAGACTGCATGGGATACTTTACAAGTTGCATATCAAGGTAAGGAGAAAGTAAAACCGCTTAAGCTACTGATTACTTCGTAGAGATTTTGAGAATTTAGCAATGAAAGATTCAGATTCTGTAGAATCATTTTTTACTTATGTAGTTGGCTTAGTCAATCAAATCAAATCTCATGGTGAGACTCTTGAGGACAGAAGGATTATTGAAAAATTGCTTAGAAGTTTGCCTACGAAATTTGATCCTTTAGTTGTTGCTATTGAAGAAACTAAGGATCTGAGTCAATTTTCTATTGATGAGTTGCATGCATCACTAATCAATCATGAACAGAGGATGAATAGATCACATGCAAGTGTAGATCAGGCTTTTGCATCTCAGACAACAGGTAGTCGTGGCAAAAGAAGAGGAAGTTTCAGCCCAAGAGGCAGAGGAAGAAGTCCATCCAGAGGACGTGGCAGCAGTTCATCAAACTCAAGTGGAAGAGGACAGAATCAAGAACAGAGTTATGGTTAGAGACAAGATAAGTCTCATGTTCAGTGTCATTATTGCAAGAAGTATGGGCACTATGCTTATGATTGCAAGAAAAAGCAATATGATCAAGAGAGACAAAATCAAAATCAGGTTGGAAGTTCTATTTCTAAACCTATGTTTATTGCATGCACAAGGATTGTGAAGCAATACCTTCTTTATCCCCTATTGAATGTAATTTTTCAAAAGAGATTCCATGTGATGTATGGTATTTGGATTCAGGTTGCAATAATCACATGACAGGTAATCTAGATTTTTTTTCTAGTTTGGATGATTTAGTTAAGAGTGATGTAACTCTTGGAAATAACAATATTGTGTTTGTGAAAGGAAAAGGAACGGTTAGTATTCTAACAAGACAGGGGGAGAAAACAAGTATGCAAGATGTTTACTATGTTACGGAGTTTGAAACAAAACCTTATGAGTATTGGACAAGCTGAGTACGAAAGGATACCAAGTCTATATGGAAGACAATGAGTGCGTGATTGTGGACAAAGCTCCTAGCACTCAGTTGATTACAAAAGTGAAGATGAGCAGCAATAGGATGTTTCCATTGATTTTGAAACCTGGAAAGAAGAAGAAATCATATCTATTTGCAGCAAACTCATGTGTTAAGCCAAATCAGTCTTTTGTTGAGTCCTGTGCTCAAACAGATGAGTCCTGCGCCAATGAAAATCAGGTTTGCGCTACGTGAAACGAGTCCTACACTGATTCCTACATAAATATAGTTGAGTCCTAGTCTTGCTTGAAGGAACACAATCGGCTTTTCATTCGAGTCATGAAGAATGAAACATGGCTTTGGCATCTAAGGTATGGACATTTGAATTTTGGAGGTTTGAATTTATTACATAGAAAAAATATGGTTAAAGGTTTGCCATTGATTGAAACACGAAAGGGTATGTGAAGGTTGTATTTTGGGAAAGCAACATAGAGATTCATTCCTAGTTGGCAAAAACAGCAAGAGCAAGTGCACCACTTGAGATTGTACATTCAGATTTATGTGGACCTATGCAGATAGCTTCTATTGGAGGTTGTATTTATTTTATGACATTCATTAATGATTACACAAGGAAGAAATGGGTTTATTTTTTGAGAAATAAATCAAATGCCTTTGATACATTTCAGCAGTTCAAGGCATTAGTGGAGAAGCAAAGTGGATACTACATCAAAGTTCTCAGAATGGACAGAGGAGGTGAGTATGTTTCTAATGAGTTTATGAATTTTTGTAAATATCATGGTATACACAAGCAGTTTACTACCAGGTATACACCACAACAGAACGGTGTGGTAGAGAGGAAAAATAGAACCATCATGGAGATGGCAAGAAGCATGTTGAAGGCAAAACATCTTCCAAATGAGTATTGGGTGAAGCAGTAGAAACTTCTGTTTATATTTTGAACAGGTGTCCAACGAAACTTGTTAGGAACATGGTTCCTCAACAAGCATGGACTAATAGGAAACACAATGTTTCACATTTCAGAGTTTTTGGTTGTGTAGCGTATGCACATGTACCTGATGAGATAAGGAAGAAGTTAGATAACAAAGGAGAAAAGTGTATTTTTGTTGGGTATTCAGAGAATACAAAAGCATACAAGTTGTACAATCCAGTCACTAGAAAGGTTGTGATCAATAGGGATGTACAGTTTATTAAGAATGAAGCATGGGATGGAAGTATAGAGAAAACAGTGAGTATAACAACATCTATTCCGCATGATGATATGACAGATGAAAATTTAGAGCAACAAGGTACTGTATCTACAAATCTTGGACATGCACCACAAGTTATAGCACAAGCTACACCTCCATCTACAATCAGGAGGTCACCAAGATTTCAGCCATCTTCAGCCATGCAAGAGACACCACATGGAACACCAGAAGCTACTCCATCACCAACAACTAGTCATGCATCAAATGCTCCTACGCAAAGTGGAAAACAAGAAGTCTAAGTGAGATTTATAATGTTGATACAACTAATTCATTTTCAGTTTTTGCATTATTTTCTCAAGTGCCGATCAATATATTACAAAGAGGCTATAAAGAATGAAGTTTGGGAAAAAGCCATGGATGATGAGATTGATGCTATAGAGAAGAATCAGACATGGGAGCTAATGAATCTTCCAAAAGGAAAGGACGTGATAGGAGTCAAGTGGGTCTACAAGACAAAATACAATGCTTTGATGGAAAAGTACGAAGCACAAAGCAAGGCTGGTTGCAAGAGGTTTTATGTAGCAACATGTAGTTGACTACAACGACACATTTTCACCCGAGCACGTTTGGATATGGTAAGAATGGTTTTAGCAATTGCAGCTCAAAACAAATGGCCTATTTATCATATGGATGTTAAATCAACATTGTTAAATGGATTCCTTAAAGAGGAAGTTTATGTAAATCAGCCGAGAAGGTTACGAGATTGAAGGTCATGAAGGAAAAGTATACTGATTGAAGAAAGTGCTCTATGGTCTCAAACAAGCACCTAGAGCTTGGTACAGCAGAATAGATTCTTATTTGATTGAGAATGGTTTCAGTAGGAGCAGCAGTGAGCCTACCTTATACACCAAGATAAATGAACAAGGTAAAATTTTAATTGTTTGTTTATATGTAGATGATTTGATCATTCTTTGGAAATATATCTACAGAGTCATTCAAATCAGCCATGAAGAAGGAGTTTGAGATGATAGATCTTGGTCTTATGCATTATTTTTTGGGTATTGAATTTCAACAATCAGAAAGTGAAGTTTTTATCTCACAAGAAAAGTATGCAAGTGACATTTTGAAAAGGTTTAAGATGTTGAATTGTAAGCCAGCACCAACACCAGTTGCAGTAGGTTTGAAGTTGAGCAAAGAGGATGAAGGATCATTTGTGGATCCAACATTGTTTAAAAAGTTGGTTGGAAGTCTTATGTATTTGACGGCCACAAGGCCTGATATCATGTATGGTGTGAGCCTCATATCAAGGTTCATGGAATCTCCAAAAGATTCACATTGGCAAGCTAGAAAAAGAATTTTGAGGTATGTACGTGGAACAAGAAATTATGGAATTCTTTATTCAAGTTCAGATGAGTTCAAACTCATTGGTTATACAGATAGTGACAATGCTGGAAGTATAGATGATCGGAAAAGCACATCCGGCTATAATTTTCACTTTGGAACAGGAGTGGTTTCATGGGCATCAAAGAAGCAGCCCATTGTCACGTTATCTTTAGCAGAAGCAGAGTATCTAGCAGCAACATGAGCAGCATGTCAAGCTGTTTGGATGAGAAGAGTGTTGATGCATTTACAACGAAACAAGAGGAAACTACACAGATTTTTGTGACAACAACTCAGCCATAGCGTTGTCCAAAAATCATGTTTTTCATAAGAGGAGCAAGCATATTGATACGAGGTATCATTTCATCAGGGAGTTGGTAAACAACAAGGAAATTCATCTTCAATTTTTCAGATTGAAGATCAGTTTGCAGACATTTTTACAAAGGCTTTAGCAAAAGAAGTTTTCGAATATTTGAGAGATTTTTTGGGAGTTTGTGATCCTACACATGGCAGGTCTGAAAAAGCAAACACAGCTCTAGAAGAGTGAAAGCTCTAGTTTGAAATTAAGGGGGAGTGTTGGAAATATGCATGTGATGCATATTTAATTCCAACTGCAGCTTTTTGGGAAAGCTATTTTTAGCTTTAGTCTTGTTTTAGTTTGCTTTAGTTAAGTTAGCTTTATCTTATTTTTATCATTAGATTTAATTCAAATAAATCTGTTTTAAATCATGCATAGCATGCAACTATTTTAAAGCATGAGTTTAGATTTATAATGCTCAGTTGAAGAGCTGTTAGTGGGTGAGTTATTCTATTTAAATAACAGCAATTGTAATTGCTTTGTATGCACACACAAACGTGTGAAATCTGCACAAGCAAGGAAGGATGTGCATTGAAAGCACGCTAGACACACAAACTTGATTGTAAAGATCTGAAGCTACGAGTATGATGAAGTTTTTATTAATGGAGATTATGCACAGTAGTGTTGGTTCGAATATTCATATGTTTATGCAAGTTATTTAAGTATTCTGTTTATTTCTTTTATGTTGTTTGTTGTATAAGACTCGCAGATTTTCTACACACATGACACGATTGAAATAATTTGCAATAAGAAATCCATCGAGAGAACCAAAGCTCATTCGAACAACACTCCATCTAAAACAAACACTGCAAAGCCAACATATTTCAAGAATGATGCAGTCTTGATAGTAGCCTACAACACAATTTATAACACTACTAATTTTATAAATTTATTCATCAAAAGTTGAAAAAAAACAAATTAAATATACCTTACACGGTTAAAAACCTGTTATTACACTATTAGAATTGTTACACTATGATAAAATATTTAAAGTAAATTAATAAAAGTATCTGCAGAGTCTGTGATCAATCATTAGTATAAGAACATGAAATTTTTTCTAATTCCTATGGAATCTAAAAGATGATGATATTACGACCAAAATTAACAAGGTGAAATACTTCGCAATATATAATTTGATTGTTTCTAGACTTTTAGCATCGTTGATGAAATTATAATTATTTTCCTATGGTTGGTGCAAGAAGTTATATATTTTTGTATTTGGTTCCTAGAGTACGGATTGCAATATTTGAAGGTGTTGGTTCTAAGTGCCTATAATTTGATAGGATTAAAGGTAAGTAGCCGATACGGCACCCTAGAGCCCTTGGAGCGGGGTACGAGAGGCTAGGCATGTCCGGGTATGGTTGGGTACATCTCGAGACATAACCAGCCATATCTTGGTGTTCTCTCGCCCAAAGCGTGCTTTTTTTTTTAAATTGGTTTAAACTTAATATATTATTACAGCAGAAATTATAGTTTTCGTAGCACCATTATTCTAGAGAAGGTATAGTTTAAATTTAATATATCATTAGAACAGAAATTACAGTTTTCATAGCACCATTATTCTACATAAGGTATATTTTAAATTTAATAAATCATTACAGCAGAAATTATAGTTTTCACAGCACCATTATTCTACAAAAGGTATATTTTAAATTTAATATATCATTACAACAAAAATTAGGATTTTCACAACACCATTATTCTAAAGAAGGTATATTTTAAATTTAATATGTAATTACAACAGAAATTACAGTTTCCACAGCACCATTATTCTACAGAAGGTACCAAGTACAAGCCATCATAAATATGGATAAAAATAACATGTATGAGATAAATCATAAATGTAATAAACACCTCAACTAGATATGGTAGGGATAATTGAAATTATGAATGTATGCGTAGTTTGTTGTGGCTATTTAGCTTGTTTTGTTTTTCATATGCATAATATGTGGTTAATTCTTTTTTAGAAGGCTGAAATTTATATATTTTTAATTTTTATATATTTTGTACTGTTGTATCATACGCCTTATCCAAGCCCAAAATTTATTTTTCTGTTTCCATGTATCTGATAGCAGAAGACAAAGAATGATTTATTCAATGTATTCAACGTGTTTACAAAACAACAGACAAGAAGAATATAAAACAATGGAATGATTACACAAGGTAGGGACAGTTAAGGAGTAACAGTATGCAACATAGGATGTATTAAATTAAGCTAACATTCCCCCTTAATACATTCTTCCTACATATGTACCCCGTAAAAAAATCAAGCTTCACCTTCTTTGAGAGGCTTGGTGAGAATATCTATGCAACCGAAAATTATTAGGACAAAGAGTGGAGCTGAATTTGGTGGTTCAAGACTTGCTCACGAATGTAGTGACATTCAACCTCAATATCCTTTGTTTGTTCATGAAAAATAGGATAGTTCACAAGCTTCAACACACCTTGATTGTCGCAGTGAATGATGGGAGGTTTCTCTTCAGGAATCCCTATATCTGCAAGAATGCGACATAACCAAATTGCTTCGCACACAACTCCTCATGAGGCACAGTATTCAGCCTCAGTGGATGAGAGAGAAACAACAGTTTGCTTCTTCCTAATCCACGAGATAGGTGCAAATACGAGATGAAAAACATACCCTGAAGTGGATTTCCTGTCATCAACGGATCCCACATAGTCTGAGTCTGTATATCCCTGTAAGAAGAATTGAGTGTTCTTCTGATACTCCAGACCAAAGTCAACTATAGCTCAGACGTATCTCAACACATGCTTTGCTACTGTCCAATGACATTTCTTCGGCTCCTGCATAAATCTCGCGAGATAGCTCACTTCAAAGCAAAGATCTATCTGTATAAGTCAAGTAAATGAGACTCCCCACAAGCTACCCGTAGTGAGTGCCATCTACCTGTGGTGAATCCTAGAATCTAGATAATTGCAAACCTTTTTCCATAGGTGTGGACATTGGTTTACTGATCGACATTCCATACTTCTCCAGGAGTGTCTTGGCATATTTCATTTGGGAGACAAAGATATGATTCTTCGTCTGCCATATCTCTAAGCCAAGACAATAGTGAAGTAGCCCTAAATCGGTCATGTCAAAGGATTTCTTTAGATCATTCTTTACATCATCCACAAGATTGTCGAACTTCTGTGATCAGAAAATCATCTACGTACAAAACTAGAATAACAATCTTTGTTCCTATCTTCTTGATATACAAATTTGTATCCGAGGGGCTACGAGTGAATCCATGCCAATAGGTGATCATCAATGTTTATATACCATGCCCTAGGTTCTTGTTTGAGTCGAGAAAGTGACTTTATCGGATGACATACCTTGTGTGGTTGACGCTCATCTACAAACCCTTCAGGTTGGGCCATGTATACTTCTTCTTTGAGATCACCATTCGAGAAAAGCACTCTTGACATCCATCTCGCTGAAGTTTCCACCCATTTTGTGCTGCCATTGCATAGAAAACTCGATGGTTTTTATCTTACTGTGGGTGTAAAGGTCTCAAATCACAGTCAATTCCTTCTTCTTTGAGCATAAGCCTTTACAAAAAGTTGTGATTTGTGTTTTTCAATTGACCCATTTGTCTTATATTTTGTTTTGAAAATCCATTTGTAGTAAATGAATTTCTTACGGAGGCAGATCGACAAGTTCCCACATCTCGATTCTAAAGTAGGGAATCATATTCAAAGCATTCATAGCCTACTTCCACTATGTTTGGTCTAATGCCTCATGAAGCAGTGTCGGTTTGGTGCTATCAACAACGAAACTCATGAGTGCAAAATTTACCTCATGTCGGCTTGACTTTGTGTTTTGACTCGCATAGAAGTGCTTGGAAGTGAGTTCGAGGTGTGCATCCCCAATAGTATTGTGGACCCATTTCGAGACGTTGGTGCTTCTTTTGCGGTGATGTGAAGATGTGTTTTCCAGTGTGCCTAGATCAATGAATAAGTCTCCACTCATCTCTTCTTCTCTCTGAGAAGAATCATCTTACCCATCATCTTGATGCGTGAGCAATCTATGTGACGAGGTCGGATCTTTGGATCTCCATTTTGTGGCGGGGAGTCAAAGGATGACTCATCACACACCACATCTCATCTTAGGATCCATGAGACAATATGCTTTTGAGGTAGTACTATACCCCAATTAAAGACATGGCAATATCTTTGGATCGATCTTCTTATTTTTCTTATCTGGAACATGCATATATATAGTACAACCAAAAACTCTCAAATGATAGATAGAAGGTTTACGACCACCCATACCTCTTAGGTGTCCTATTCTACAAGATCTTTGTGGGTGCCCAATTGAGTGGATACTGTTGTTGTCTAGACTTCTTCTACCCAAAACCGATCCTCCAATTTGGTGGTGGAAAGCATACAATGAGGCATCTCCATGACAGTTTTGTTGTGTTGCTTGGAAATCCCATTCTGTTGGGGCGTGTAGGGTACAGTCAGATCTTGTTGAATGCCATGATGCTTCAGGTATGCTAAGAACTTCTTCTATACAAATTCCCCCTCGATCTACGTGGAGGAGAAGGAGAGGCTTCCTAGACTTCCTGGTGGCTAGCTGGTAAAACGCTTGGAAATTGGCAAATGCCTAACTCTTCTTCCGGAGGAAATATACCCACATTTTCTATGAGTAATCATCAATGATGAGCTGGAAGTATTCAAAAACTTGGAAGCTAGCTGGCAGGGGTCCGCATAGATTGGTGTGTACAACCTGAAGATGCACCGTAGAATGATAAGAGCTCTGTTTGAATGGACCTCTGTGTTGTTTGCCCGCAAGACATCCCGAGCAAACAGGTAAGGAATGGGAGAGTGGAGGAAGCCATCTTACCATTTCCTTGGCACTGAGCTACTACAGAGCCTTGGCAGAAAGATGATCATATCAAAAGTGCCATAGTGCAGTGGACTCCGCTGTTGAAGCAGACAGATCAATGTTAGATGAAGTGACCGCATCCAGTGCAAATAGACGGCCCTTCATAAATTCTCGAGCAATAACTATGTCTCCCTAGGAAATGATGCAAGACTTGACCCCTTTCTAAACAACGAATTCGACCCACATTCAATGATTAAGAAGCTGACTCATAGACAAGAGATTTGAGGTCAAACTTGGAACATATAGCACCTTCATGAGTGTACATCTTCATGTCCCAAGAGGAATGATGACATCACCAATCCCCGCTATAATATACTCCTGATTATCTACAATGGTGATCTGATCTCCAGTGGGCTGGTCACTCAGGGTATGGAACAACTTCTTATTGTCAGTCATGTGTTTGCTAGCGCCGAATCAATCAACTAGATGCTTTCTGATAGCTATGAAATCTGCAAGACTAGGACAATGTCCAGATGAGTTATGTCTAGAACCTCTTCATCGGAGGAGGCATCCTGCTGAGCAGCAATATGACCCTTCTGCCTTTGATTATGAGCACACCATTGGGATTTCTTGGAATATCCTTGGCGAGAAGTGCTCTCTTCACCAGAGTTGCCATGCTTGCGACCGTTTTAATAACAGTTCACAGTCATGTGTGTATTCATGGAGAAAATGTGGCACCATCGATCTGCCTTGTTGTTCTACTACTTTTGGGGTAGCCGCTGTGGTGGCCACTAAGAAGGTTGCTACTGTGGATGTTGTTTCTGATTCTGGGGGGATGACTACCTTTTCCGAGGCTTGTTGCTATGCTTTTGCATTGTAATGAGAACCTTATCTTCAAAGGATTCTTGAACATTCTGAATGGCTTCTTCCTACTGGAGATAATTCACTAGTGTGGAAAAACTCACCTCCTATTGAGTGATGCTCAATGTGGTGATCAATGTGTGAAACCAAGAAGGGGTGTTCGTGCCAGAAATGATGCCCCAAATATTTTCAAACTAAAAAATTGTCTGCATCTCGGTTTTCCATGCGGTAAAATTTGGCCTTTTAGAAACTAGGCATCTGACAAAAAAATGCGAGGTGCAGACATTTCCAAAAACTCAAAATTGTATTTTATTTATTGATTGTTAAAAAATGGTTACAAATGCTTATTGAAGGAACCTGTCATGAAGATGGGCTCTATAAGCTCGTGTAGTGAGATGCAGATGCTCCTGTGGGCGTTCTACTTCGCGTTCATCATCTGCATCATAGCCACACTCCAATTCTTCATGGATTCAACGTGCTTGACAATACACGTTGAACCAGAAATAGTCGAACAATCCTTAACACACCAATTCATCAAATAATAACTTGTCGGTATTTAGCAATTCATTGAGCAAGGAAAAATAGATGCCGGTGGTGTCCTCTTGGGCTCTTAGAGGCAACTCAATGGAAGGGTTTCTCATAACATTCTTGGCATCGAAAATGTGCAACATGTACATGGCGAGTAATCTGGACGCTGAGGTTTCTATGCTGCTAGGCTCCTCACACTGGGCAGACACTTCCATGCTCATGAAGACAAGACAAAACTGGTTTGGGCATGTTTTTCTTTTCTCCACGCATGGCTGCAAGTCTCACATGGTCTGTAGCCTCCTCGTTGCTTCCACGCTTCTCCTCTTGTTTTGATACCAATGTTGGTTTTGCAGGATGTGGTCGCCCTTGCTGTATAACAGGTGTGCAGGCTTGGTATTGGCGGCTTACCAACCTAAAACTACACGCAGGCCTGGTGTTGGCTGCACCTTCCTTAGCGGCTCTTCCTCATGGCTCACCAACACTCTACGTCAAGATTCTGCCCACACGACTCACACAAACCTCCGGGAATAGCACAAGACCTTTGAGGGCTCGATACCGATGATAGCAGAAGACAAAGAATGATTTATTCAATGTATTCAATGTGTTTACAAAATAGCAAACAAGAAGAATATAAAACAATAGAACAGTTACACAAGGCACGGATGGTTAAGGAGTAACCGTATACAGCGTAGGATGTATTAAATTAAGCTAACAGTATCGGATACTCTATACCCGCTCCCATATCCAAAATGTATCAAATACTTAGGATTAAAGTGTTTCATATGTGGATGATACTAGTTATAAGTGGAATTCAGAGCATTTTTAGACAATTGCTTTAAAAACTCTTGTACAGTCACTACCCACAAAGCTTGCGTGAATCTGAAACTAGGCTAGAAATAGTTGGAAGCATTTAACTATATAAATTTCACTCTACAAATTAATTGTTATAAAATTTTAGTTATATATCCCCAACATTTATTATGTAAATTTTCTAAATATTTATTTATTCAGTACTTTCTATGCTTTTGGATTTATGATTGTGTGCGTGATAGGACAACAAGTTTTTCCCATATACGTGAATGTGGTTGAAAGGTCATACTTCAATAGCTCTGACAAGGTGGCAAATTTGTTTTTTCAAAATATTGACATTAATTGCCTAATAATATAATTATTCCCCTTTTTTGTAGGGATTTTCACGGGATGATTCTTAGCTTGGTTTGTATGATACATTATTATGGCACACATAGCTGGCACCTACAAGAATAACACAGACCCTACATACATGGAAACAATTTACCCTATTTTTTAGGTTTGATAATTGATTCTTCTTGACCATCCTTTTGTAACTTTGTTGATTATAGAGTTCTCTCACATGAAGAATTTGATAGTTTTCTTAAAAGAGAAATTGACATGACACCCAATAAAGTTCAAATATCAAACTTATGTCATAAGAATCAATTCTTGAGTTTCTACACTGAAATTTATATCTCAGAGATACTTCTTTTTCTTCCTCTAACAAGTGCAATTTTACTTTTATTGTTGGCAGCCTTTTGACACTATTAAATCAGCATTTATTCTTATATGTAAAATAAATTACTAACAAAATAGAAGAGTTTCACGATTGTTCACTTACCCACCAAGAGCCAACAAAAATATTTTCCAGAAAAAGAGCATGCATTAATGTTAGTATTAACTCTACAATGGTTCCAACTATAACATATGGAGGACAATTTTAAAGAAAAGGAAAATACATATTTAGAAAATCCCATTAAATCATGTGTTGAAATGCATACTCAAAACAAGTGAAATTTGGAGTCTAATACATCCTATTAACACTAGACGTGCCATATTTGATGAATATATAACAAGAAATCAACACTATTTGAAACATACATTTCCCCTGGCATGTAGACAATTCTCATTAATGTTTTCCATGTCATTATTAGATATCTATGTTATCATTGTAAATGCATTAAAAATTCCAAATAGTGGTTTCCATTGGTATAAATGGAAAATGACATGAATTTTATTTTAGGGTAACAAACAATTTGAATACAGGAGAATATAGTCCAACCTGTGTCGAGAGATGATTTTTTGCTGAAGTTGTGCCAAATCTCCTGGAAATACAAATTTGAGCTGTGTTTATAAACTATATAAATTTGAGTCTTATGTTTCTACACAAATGCACAAGCAAGGGTTTAATTTATGGTTAACATCAAAATTCTCCTGGTTACAAGACAATCCGTTTGAATAAATTTCTTAGCATCAATAGATTTGTTCTGAAATGTTGGAAATATTAGAAATGGAAGAAAGAAAACATAGTTCAAGTATTACAAGAATGAAATGTGCAAAAACACATACTCTGTTGCTACTGCTTCTACTCTTCCTTTAATTACATAACATCTGGTAGAGAGGGCACTAAGAAGGTTTCCAATTATCTCTCAATGCTCTTCTTTTATTATTCTACCCAGCCATGCTCATGTAGCATTAACCCCTCCTCCTTGCAGGAACAGGACTCATAATGGCATTCATTATACCCACCAAAATAAGCTAAACCAAAATCAAATAAACCATCCAAATCCCTCATTTTTAGGGACATAGGAATACAATCAATAAATAAAAGACTCAGATTCATGTATAACCATAGGAAAAGAACCCAAGTGCAACCAAATTAGAGTAAAACCTACTCTTAGTTAAATCAGAAAAGCATTCAATCAAATGAGAAGTGTTTGGTTTAAGATTACCTTAAAAGTACGGTGCAAGAAAGCTTAAAAACATCGCAGTTGAGAGAATGTAAATGGGAAATGAAATGAATAATGAGCAAGAAATCTTAAGAAAACCTTGGTTTTCCTTCCTAGATCTAACTGCAGATCCTCTGACCACCGATCCCCAAATGGTGTCCACTGGGCCTTACCACAATCATCGCTTCCTGAGTGATGCAAAGAAACAAAGAGACAATCACAAGCAAGTGCAAGCCATGGAATCCGACAAGCTGGTTGCCGCTCGTAGATTCTGGAACCTTCACCAAAATTCTTGGATACTCAGCTTGCTGAGATGTGCTCTATGGACGTGGCATTCACACGGGAGTTCCTTAATTCTTTCTTAACAGGAACCAATCCACATGTAGATCACAACCAAATTACAACCCTGTACAAAGGATGGAGTCATGAGGAACATGGAAAGTGCGTGGATCCCATTTTCTACCAGTAGAGCAACAACCATGTCCTTTTCACCATTCTCATGGATGCGATGAAGTTGGAGAACTAGTTTCCCATGCCTCTTCTCATAGAAGCCATGAAATATGGTGGTGGGGGTGGCGGCACCACAAAGATGGAAGATTTGTGGCTTCCTTAACAAAAAACCCTTGAGGTGCACCTGTATTTTTATGACCTCACTCACCTCTACCCCTACTGAAATCCTGACGCGCCTTTGCCCTGGTGAAATCCTCACACACCTCCGCCACTGCGAAAATGCCATGCGCTTATACCCCTGCAAAAATACCTCACGTGCTTCTCCATACTCCCAACAAAAACCCTAAAAGAAGATGCACCTTCCTCTTTGACCCCACATCGAAGAAAGAGTATACACTTTGATGTACAATTAAACTTAAAAAATATACATTAATATTAAAATTAAATTATAAAAATAAAAAAGAGGTAAATTAGAGACAAAAATATGGGAGGTATTAATTAAAGACAAAAATATATTTTTGTCTCTAATTAATGTCTCAAAACACCCCCTCTTGTAATAGTGCCGCCAAAGTATATAAACCAAACCCTATTATGAGTTGATGAGTTACAAAATAGGCTAAAAAGTGAACTTGATCTAAGTTGAGACCAAATAATGAATAATAATAGCTCCCATAAAAAAATATGACTAATAACTCTAAAACACCCATGGCGAGCTATGCAAATGAAATGATGAGGTAAGCTGAAAATAATGCAACAGGCTCGAACATGGGTGAGGTGGCAAGCTATCCAAAAGGAACAAATAAATCTCGAATCCAAAACAAAAAATGGTGACCTAAATCTCAACAGGTGAGCTTGATCTTAAATGCAACATGAATACCACAAAATTAGAGACAAAAATATGGGGGAGGTATTAATTAAAGACAAAAACATATTTTGTCTCTAATTAATGTCTTAAAACACCCCATCTTGTAATAGTGCCGCCAAAGTATATTAACCAAACCCTATTATGAGTTGATGAGTTACAAAATAGGCTAAAAGTGAACTTGATCTAAGTTGAGACCAAACAATGAATAATAATAGCTCCCATAAAAAATATGACTAATAACTCTAAAACACCCATGGCGAGCTATGCAAATGAAACGATGAGGTAAGCTGAAAATAATGCAACAGGCTCGAACATGGGTGAGGTGGCGAGCTATCCAAAAGGAACAAATAAATCTCGAATCCAAAACAAAAAATGGTGACCTAAATCTCAACGGGTGAGCTTGATCTTAAATGCAACATGAATACCACAAATACATGACCACCCAAAATATAACACACCCAACTGAGAAGAACCCACCACCAAGCTAATGATAAAATTAATCATGTTGGGTACCAAGCCATAGATAGTATGTGAGTTGGGTCGATACAAGGTTAAGTCCAAGCTAGCATGGCAATATAATGACAGTAAGCTTAGATCTGTAAACCCTACAAATACCTCAAGCTGGAATGCAAAAACACACACCCAAATGAATCTGAGGCAGATCAAGGGGTAGAATATGAGTAACATCAAAGCCCGACGATCTAAGATAAAAAAACAGAATACCAATCTCGACCATGAAAAACTAGAATCGACCAAAATCATGAACGAGTAGGTTACAATGGATCTTGATAGCCTCCATAAGAAATGATAAGATTAAAGGGCTCAAAAACCCATATGCGCGAGTTAATAGAAAACCAGAGCTTAAGTCCTCTTTAATGGTGGCCATGGTAAAACAAATAGCTACAACTGAAAGATTTGTAACCAAAAATAGAGCTTCAACAACAAATAACTGACAACATCTGTTTGAGAATGCAAGGACACAGAGATGAAAAATACAAAACAAATTGTTCGACCTTCTGATTGCAAAACCAAAACATAGAACAAGTAAAGATAGCTCTAAAACCAGAATAATGGAAGACAACACAAAAAAATGACATATTTTCTCCTCCAACCAGCCAGCTCCACAAACAAGAAAATCCCAAATGAAATATTTTTAGCTTTTCTACCCTAATTGGAAGAGTTAACTCGAGGAGATTTCAACTATGGTAAAGTTAAGTATAGTTTGAACCCTATAAATTTCCAAAAATGGTGCAAGGTTGTAATATTTTCTCTGAGATCCTTCTTTTAAATATGATCCTTCTCATTATATTAAATTCCAATACTCCAATTAGCATTAATTGTTGTGAAGTATCTTCTGTCATGCCTATTCAAGAGGGAATAATTGAATCAATAAACAACACACAGAGAGACTGTAAAACTCACTTTTCTTCTTTATTGATTCACAGAAAGTACAAAATATTCTTCTTCTAATTCTTCCTACCCTCGTATCTCTGTATCACCACACCTACAGACACACTAATATGATACAACCAAGAAAATACTCAATTATTTCTGTACCCGTAAACACCCACGGGAAGATTACATTCCACCTCAATTAATTAATTCCCCAATTCTAGAACAACTCAAATAATCCCATATTTCACTCAACAAAATACAAAATATAATAATCTATTGAAACCTATTTTATGCCCCTAATGATGACAAGGCCTGCATACATTATTTTGACAATTTACTGCTAACTAACTTTTCACCGATATTATAATAATTACACAATATCACTTACCAATCTTTATTTAACTCTCCCTTATGGAATAAAATTGTCATGATGCTCAATTGTCATGATGCTCCACTACCGTGATGCTCCTGCATATAAATTTTTTTGCTTTCCCACATACCCACGTAAGTGGGACTTTTGAAATGTTTTAATCATTTTTTGCATGTGTGGGGGTGTGAAAACAATTGGCCTTTCCAAAGTCAAAAATAACCAATGATCACCCATACATGTGCATATGACAAAAGAAAAGCCAAAAATTTCCAAATTTACCTTAATTTCTCCAAAGTGCTCGTACTCTCACCTTAACTCCTCCTAAATTTTAGAACCCTTTACCTTAATTTTTTGCAAATTGGTAGTTTGACCAAGTCAATAATGAGGTTTACCAATCTTGAAATAGCCATGAAATTTTATTTTTAGCCTTGATTCACCACATACATATTTTTTCAATGTTATGATTAGCTTTTTTTTGTAATGGAAAATAAGTCAAATTGTGTAAAAATGACTAATATTGGATTTTTCTCGAACTAGCAATTAATCCAAACCAAGGTTGAGAGTGTTATTTTTAGAAATGAGTTGAGTCAAATTTTGTTTATTTTTTCTATATGTACCCTTTCTTTCCAAGTAATAAGGGAGACTTATTCATTCTATATGCTTAGGTTATGAAGAGATTGTACTATACAACCTTGTTAAAGCAATATAAAGACTCATTGTCCTCTATATGAAATTTTTTGAAGTGTGTTACATAAATATTATGGTATGTTTTAGTGAATGATTTATATCCTTTGCATTATCAATATTTTCAAACAGCTCCATTAAGTAGTTTTGTATCTTTTACAGATTATTGTAGCTGGATGTTAGCTTGTTGAATATATTCTAGAAGTGGAATAACACCCAGATATGCCCTCCCATCATTTGAAAACAACTTGTATTTCCTTTTGTGAATTGTAAAATACCATCAAACAAAAGATGGAGTGAATTTTATTAGGTCTTTAAAAGTTTATCCAGTGTGTTTTTGGTAAGTATAATTTTCCAAAACGTTTTTGTAGGACCTATTTTAAACAATTTCATTAAGTTTATGTTTATTTATTTCCCTTAACACTCATTATAGAATTAGTTTAGGTTATTAATCCTAGGGAACCATCCCTCTCTATAGGTTCTCCTCAACCCAAGTGACCCATAGCTCATAATATTTCCCATTGTGTCAACCGAAGCGAATATTTTCTTGAACTTCTTCATCTTGGGTGCACTTCAGATTGATAAAAAATTTTGGCATGCCTGGTGGGACCATTGAACTCATATTTCTTGCAGGTGTTCCATAAAATCCTAGTCTATATTCATAATTTTTTCCAAGTTTGATGTGTGCTTGGTAAAATTCCATCCTTTAGAGGCATATTTTCTAAACATTTTAGGTTACTTTATTCATCCAAACAACCCACTTTTCCAAACAGAATGTCTTATCCTCCATGTTTTCCATCTATTTTGATTTCATGCAAACACGATTCCAACTCCTCATTGGAATTCCTTTCCCCAAGAGTAGAAGTATCATCTGAATCCACCTCGTTTTTACCAATATCATCATCTAAATTATTCTTATAACCCTTATCATAATGCACATGCCCACAATCCAAATCTTTCTAGTCAATATTGTTATCCTTATTATTATTATGTTGTTTATGAATAGGAATATGTTCATTATGCACATGGATATGTAAGTTATGAAAGAAATTACATGCCTTACAATGATTTTGACAACAAACTTCAGAGGTTATTAAAAGAATATTAAGTTCTCAAGGAAATATTATAACATTTTCTGGAGTTAGAGGATAATAAGGAAAAGGTGGAAGAACCATGTCAATGGAATGTTCCTACTTTCCTTCCTCATCGTAATCCAATACCCATTTCTTGTGAACCATCGTAGCCAATTTCAAATTCCTAGTTTTCTCAACAGTGAAATTTCCACTTTCTCCCTTCCACGAGCTTATTTTGCACCCTTCCCCTTTGTACAAATATTTTGAAACCAAGTGAAAACCCAACCCACCCTCCTTTTTCATTCCCAAGCCCAATTTGGGAAGGAAAAAATAAAAAAATCAGTCGAGGAGGGTAACCAACAAAACAAACAAGTAGAGAAGAGTTTATAAAAAATTTAATGATTGGATTTCAAAATTTGAGTCAAATAAAATTCCACAGCTAGTAAAAGAGTGCAAGAAAGAGGGGGAAGTTTCAAATAATAAAAAGGGATATGATCATCAAGTAAAGGTTAGTAAAAAATTCTTCATTCTCTTGATATGTAAAGTAAAGATGATGTTACGAATGAGCATGTAGAAGAGCCTAATTTTCATATCAGCAACCTTGAGATTATACCATATTCTAGTAAGGAAACTAATTCAAAAATATTTTCTAATTTGTATGATTCTAATTTAGAGGATAAAAAAATTCTAACCATACAAGAACATTTTCCCATAAGTGATCATAATTTAGATCTAAATAAGCGGCATTTGCATATTAAATATGAGGAATAATCATGATTTAGAGTTTTCTTATGATCTTAATAAGGATGATTTAAGATTAGAAAACTTCTTGCTATATATTGATACTTATAAGAATGAAGAGGATGAAGGAAAACATAGCTTATATAAACTTGCAAAGAACCATACTTAATAGGAAACCAACAAAGAAACTCAAACTCAAAGGATCCTTTCTCAACCATGAACAATAAAGAAGTATTTTTAAACACTAAGGTCATCCATGAAAGAGGAAGAAAGGTTTCCAACTGGGCAAGATGATGTAGCTGAATGAAAATATCCTTATTGCTATGCATGATTAGAGTTTTTTCCACTCCTAGAAGGTTACTGATTCACAAAGAACGTCATTAGACATTGTAATCATCCAAGGAGGGTAGCAAGTTTTCAAGAAGAATAAGTTTGACCTTTACGATTACATGGTGTATCAAAATGATGAATGAAATGATGACATCATTGATGAACAATTTTTTTATAAGATTCCAAATATGCTCAAACATGATGAGGAAAGTGAGAAAACAAGGAAAACCAGAAAGGCCGAGTTTTTGACTTTGAGAATACCATGCCCAGTCATATACTTGGTTGATTTGGGACTAAGATCAGCATCATCAACAGTTATGCTTGAATCAAAGCATAGGAATAAGCTTCATGTTCCCAAAATTCAACCTCAATACCTCCACGATCATGTTGTAGATCTAGTAGAGGTATTTAGCTTGTTCTAGACTAATGTTTTGAGATAAGAAATGGTAGAAACATTGTTTTCACTCTTACGATGTGATCTAGTTATAATTTTGATCTTATGGTCACATGATCTTAGAAAAGAAGCTACTTCACTTTGCATGAATCAGGATTTGTTTAGGGTATCATTTTAATTAGTTAGAGTAGGTTCGTGTAGGTTTTTTGATTGCAAAATAATTTCTTGTGCATACTCTCCATGCTTCTACTTAGAGCATGTGTGATTTTTAATCCTTGATAGGAGATTTTTATTTCTTTCGAGTGTATTTTTTCACATGTTATAGTTGTTGTTTTTCAATTTTGGTGGAGGATTTTTAATCTTGGACATGTTTTCTTGGTATTAGGTATGCTTGGTCAAGCTTACACAAAGGTTTCAGATTGTTTTGTATGGCTGAAAGAGATTAGATTCGAGGTAATTACAAATTAGTAGGTAATCAATCCAATAAATCCATAAAGAATGTTGACCATTTTTTGGTCACCATAGGGAAGCGCCATAAAACAAATTCGAGTTACTCAATTTTGAGGGTTTATTGGCCAACACACAGGTAGTAACCCACTAATAATGTGGCTACATAATGTTCATTTCTCACATATGATGCCTTTCTAGTTGTCGTCTTCATCAAGATAATGCATCAACCATTCAAGACTATTGTAAGTGCCTGATAAATATGGGAAAGGAATCATCCATTAGAAGTGAACATCATGGGACAACAAAATATCAGATTGCAAATTGGAAAACTCTTAGATGTTAAGGAAAGTCACGAACTGCAAGAGGATCATTCATTCATGTTTTTAGTTTTTAGTTTCAAATCTTTGGAAAAGGTACAAACAAGTTGTTTGTAATTCTTATTGATTATATGTAATTGTGTTCTATATTAAGTTTTAGATGTTCATTTTAGCTATGCAACTGAAAATAAATGTAAAAAGAAAGTAGCATACAACTAATTTCATAGAACAATTTTATATGGTCATAAGGAAAGTTTACAAGTTTGATGTTATCTCTCGAAAGTGCGCCCTAGTTAAGAGATGACAGCAGGGGTTCTAAGCTTTCTTGATCTCTCACATTACTAGATACAATGGAAACACCTTAGGTTTGTGAGTATACCTATTGTTGAGGTGAGTCTTAGATATCAAGGCTGGTTCCTTATTGATGTATCCTAAACTAATTTTTTTGGGGTTTTGAGGGTAAAAAATGACTATAACTGAAATTGAAATGGGTGATACACCCAACTTATTGAGGGATTTGACTGAGTATATGCAAAATAAAATTGAGAATGAATTTTAGATGCACGAACCAATGGTCTTCAAAAAAATATTAAGGAAAAACACTTGTATTGAGGGATAAATCACAACAACACAAATAGCTAAACATGCATACTAAGACTATGCAGAAAATACCAGATTTGTAGCAAGGTAAGATAATTAATTAGGGAATTAACATTCAAAATAATTAATGGAAAGATACACACCACTACAAATAATTAGAAAGGCCAAAACTAATCATCATTCAAGGTTAAACAGGCATAAATACACTTCAGCACTCCTATGTCCAAAAATTTCTTCTTGTGCCTTGATAGTGCACACATGATATAGCAAAATAATTCACCTAACCCATCCTAAAAATAGACTACAATCTGTAATCGCCCATGCATGATAATTTTACCCTTTTATCATGAATAAATAAAGGGTAAAAATAGACATGTTGATTATAATGAGGCATTAATAGCCTTTGTTACAAAAAAAAAAGCAGGTTAGTCAAAGTGTATATGACTATTCTATTTTAAATGCAATTAATATTTTAGGTGAATATTTTGGCTAATATTAGCCACTTGCTTGTCGTGCAAGTCTTCTCCAATGTAAGTGCATGATCTTTGTCTTGTTTTGCATGATGTGACACTTGTCTTCTTTATCCTCTTGCATGGTATTATGTCTTCATCTCTATTATGTCCTCTTTATTTTATTTAAAATAAGGTAATTAGGACTTCAGTTTAATTTTTTAAGCCTCTAATGTTGACATCTGTATACATGCAAGAATAAATTATTTTCCTCCTAAAAAATAAAGTAATCATTCTCTTCTTGTAGGGACCACTTGAAACATGTAAGAATAAAATATCCTCCTCTTTTTGCAGATAATAAGGTCTTTTGTAAAGAATAAGGTAACTAATGTTGACCTTATTTTGTGCATTGATTTTACTAAGCATGGAATATGATTGTTGACTAACCCATAAAGGGACCACCCTTGACCTTGGCGTGTACATGATTTTTAGAATTATGGGGATTTTGGTTTTACATGGCATATAATTAAATAATAATTATGGCCCCCTTCATAATCATTGATATATTTTGCACACTTGACAAAGGTTTAGATGGTAATGGTTTAATTTTCGGTCTAATCATCACCGAGCATGTTATTATCACTGACCATATTATTATCAGTATTTCTTAGATAGTTGATGGCATATCATTATAGTTAATACCTTTGGTTAGGAGACATAATGATTAAATGGGACTTGGTCCCTTCCAAAGACACTCTGACCATTCATGCTTTGTCTGTGGCAACTAACCTAGCCATTATGGTTAGTGTTTCTTAGTCTTTAAAAGAGATCCTTCCATGTGTATATTTGAAACCTGAGGTCAGGTTGAGTAACTCGAGGGAAGTTATAAATTGATGATATTGATCTCCATCCATCGATCTTTTACTACTTGATCATGATCATTGTGTTATCCAAAATTCACCCCCCAGGGTAATTTTGATAACATGCATCAGATTATTCAGTCCCGAGCAAGTAGATTGATTCAAGGCCCAAAATCATGTTTTTGGGTCCCCCTCGGCCTTTTTCTAACTCTCCCATCCAAGAAGGAATCCCAACAGGTTGATAAAATGGAAGAAATGCAAAAAATAAGGTTGCAGGATTGTGATTAAGCCATTTTGGAGTGCAAGAAGGGTTTGGGTCGTATTGAGGTTCATCGCAAAGCCAAGCTTGGTGCCGAAAAAATGAAGAAAATCAATTAAGTCTAGTCTAATGCACTGTGATTGGGACAGTTGGAATGTCGGGCACGAATCGGTGAAAAGCCGCGAGGCGGTCCGCCACAGATTGGGGCAGTTGGAAGCGTCGGGACGCATGGGGCCGCGAAAAAAGCTGAATCGGCCAAAAGAGAGGAAAAAAATTGCCTAAGTCTTGTTTCGTGGTTTGGGACATCCGGGCCAAAAGTAGGCGTGGGACACGGATCAGTCAGTTTGGGACAAGTCGGTCCATTTCGGGCGGTTCGGAGATATTTGTCCCAAAGCGGTCTAGGACATCTGGCCCAAAAGTACATGGAGGACGCAAACTAGCCGATTTGGCGAAGCAGAGACTTTCATCCAAGACAGTTTGGGACATCCAGGACAAAGGTACGCGAGGGACATGTGGGACGCGAAAATGTGAAAGAGCCACCAATGAATCAAATCTCGCCACATGTCTTCACCTCATCACCCCGGCAGGAAAATTTTGAAAATTTTTCCAAAGGCAAAAACAAAAGGAAATGGTCAAGAAGGGCTCGCGTCAAATGAAATAGTGCCATGTGGCACTTGAGTGGCGGAGCACGGGGAGAAATGGGAAAATTTTCCCAAAGTGAAAAATACCAAATTTTCGAAGGAAAAAGTGCACCCCCAGCCCGAAAGAAATTTTCAAAGGATGAGCCCACGGATGAATCGGAACGACACATGTTATCCAAGTAGCGAGGCGTGGAAAAAATTCAAATATTTTCTGCCGATCCGTTTTGGCTGTTTTTGGCCCTAAATCTTCAAATCGCTATATCTTTCGATCAGAGCTCATATTTTCATGTTCTTTATATCAATGGAAAGTTGGTGAATTTCTTTACATGATTCCAGGTCAATCTTTCATTTTGGTTTAGTTTGAGAGAGAAAATCAAGAAACGTCTATGGCGCGTGGTAATGGCCAAGATTGACGTTTCAACAACCGATTTTAATGTGAAATGGGTCGCATTCTTCTCCAAAGATGGCCAAAAATGTCGGGGCATGGGTGCAGTAAGGATGCCCATGCTGTTTTAATGCATCTGCATTCAATGAGGAATGGCTCCCATGTTTTTTCACGTTTTCTCTCTCCTGGGCTAGACCCATACATTGTAAAAAAACAGATTTGGCTCATTTTTCAAAGTGTGGTTCATCTTTTCAGCTCTGCCCTCCCTTCTTTTCTTCTCCAGTGTTGAAAATAGAGTTTGAACCTCCTCCCCTTCTCTGTAATGGCATTTTCACCTTTTACCATTAAAATGATATTACTGTGTAAACTGTTATCACCAAATCACAGCACCCCTGTGCATATACACGAACTCATAGTGTGATTGGATAACATGGGTACTATCTCCAAGTTGTGGGACTTGCTTAATTGAGATAGATGTCAGAGAAAGCTGGTTCTTGCTCCTAAACTACTGCCACAATCTACTCTAATGCGGGATAAGCTAAGCTGTTCTAATCTAAATTTTCAAGGGACCGGGAAAGAGAATACATAAAATGAAAGCCTACACTAAAGTGGTGATACACCGAGAAAAGGAGGATGTGAGAGTAGTCTCCAAATGTGTGAAATACAAAGGCAAAGTGCACACTAGAAGAGGTGATGACAGGTTCTCCATAATCTAGCAAAATGCATTCACAAAGATATTCCAAGCACACACAATGATAATAAATTCTGTAAGAACATAAATAGACACAATATTCTTGTGGAAATATAAAAGGGCAAGAAGAATGCAAGAAAACACAGCGGGGGAAGATACATCCACAAACTTGTATTTTATTGCTTCTGGTATGCTGATTCGATCTATTACAAGATAAGGGCCGGGATCACCATGCAAGGAGTCCACTACTGAGGGCACTGGAACACCTGCAGCTTCACAAAGCAATTTTGGCGAGCTTTGCTTTACCCAAAACTCTCCCCTTTACTGATGAGCCCAACACTCCAATATATAGAAAAAATGAGAAGGAGAAGAGAAGGGAAAATGGAAATCCCGAAATCTGTCCTTCAACCACCTGTAAGAGGCATTAAATTGAGTGAAATAGTTATACATTACTTGCAAAAGGCTCCCCATACTGTCCCATGTGCTGCAGCAGAGAAAGAATGATGACCATGCCTCTTAATTACACTCCAAACTACAAATAAAACAACATTCGAACCCAGCCACGTTTTCTTAAAAATCTCAATCAATTTCTGATCAAATCCTGAATTTCTTGATTTTTGTGCATCGGACTCAGAGCCACGATTCCAACGGTACCAATTTTGTGCGATTTCGTTGAGAAATACAAAAGTTATGGCCTTCGAGTGCGGGCAGCTATTTTGGGTCTGGCAGGCGTTTTCTGTCATTTGACAGGAATGAGCATTATCGTATTTGGAGCCGAATATGTTGTTCATTCCAGAAAGTCCAATTTTGTGAAAATCGGAGCTCGGAGTCAAAAGTTATGGCCGTTTGAAGTTTCTGGACCCAATGTTGACTTTTCTGCTTCTCCTTCGGCCGCTTCGGCTTTTTGCGTCCCACGCGTCCCTTTGTCCCATTTGTCCCAAATGCTGCATGGGACAAATCCTTCCGAACCACCGAAATGGGCTTCCATGTCCCCTTTTCCGGTGACATGTGGCGTGATCTGATTGGCTTTCGGCTCCTTCGGCTATCCGCGTCCCGCGTGTCCCTTTGTCCCATTTGGCCCAGTGCTGAAGTTCCCTGTTTTAGCCGAACTGGCCGGTTCGCGTACTCGCGGCCCAGATGTCCCATTTGCTTTCAGACTGTTTGGGACAAATTTTCCCGATTCACCCGGTTCGGCGGTTCACGTATTTTGTCCCGCGCGCCCGGTGAAAGTTCTCATTTCGGCCGATCCGGCGGTTTGTGTCCTTTTGCCGGATGTCCCAGACTACTGTTTACAGATTAGTCAATTTTTCCAACACCCCGGCGGATTCGGATTTCCGCGTCCTCGCGCGTCCCTTTGTTCCAAATGTCCCAAATCTCTTGCAGACCGCTGGTGGCCTTTCGGTGTTCGCGCCCAAATGTCCCGTCTGTCCCGACTATTGCGAGGACTAGGACTTAGCCATTTTCATGATTTTTCTGCCCGAGCTTATTTTTGCAATTTTTCACAATTCCTCGAACTTGCTCTCTTCTTCTTGGACGGGGAGTTAGAAAAAATATGAGGGGACCCTAGAAACATGACTTTTGTCAGACTCAATATAATTGCTTGGGACTAAAGAATTTGATGCATGTTATCAAAATTACCTTGAGGGTGAATTTTGGATAACAAAAACTTCTGAAGCAACAAAAATGTGTTTCGTGATGCATCTGTCCATCCTTGCTCGTTCTTTGCTTGTCTTTCTTCTTGCCTCTCTTCATTGAAAGTATTTGCGCATGTTTTAGTACTCATTACGGGTTTGGAGTTGTGTTCATGGAGTTTTGGGACATTTTCTGTGTGAAATCTATCTTTGGGCCTGTGATGCATCTGTCCATCCTTCCCATTGCTCACCTCTCCTTGTTTCATGGCAGTTTTGATAGATGTTCAATATTTTCCTTCTCTGGTGTACCACCGTTTTAGTGTAGGCTCTGTTTTTCCCTTTTCTCTCTCTCTTTGTCTCCTTGGCATGGTTAGATTAGGATTAGATTAGCTTGCCTGCACTGGAATAGCTTGTGGCAGGTAGTTTAGGAATAGGAACCAGCCTTCTCTGGAGATTCCTTTCTCATTTTTGCAAGTCCCACACTTGGAGAAAGGATTCCATGTTGTGCAATCACAATGGATGCTAGTATGATCAAACTAGAAATCTGATCAACATCCGGGAAGTCTTTGTGATTCTAGCGCTAATAGTTCGGCATGCTGGTGGGACCATAGAGGTCTTTCACTTCATCTTTTGTAGGTTGGTGTGTTCTGTGAAGATTTTAGCCTTTGGAGGCACTTGCAAACACATCTGGTGACTCCATCGATCAGCTGACCCATTTCGAAGTTGCGGACACTGTTTTCCATCCATTTCCATCCATATTTCTTTCCATCTCTTTCATTCTTTTCCATTCCATGAAGTTGTGCAATCATGACTTCATTTCCATCATGGAACTCACATTTACAACAGCAGCAATGTTTCCCACCTCCAACATGTTTTTTAAATCCTCCAAATCAACATTTTGAACAAATTCAAAATCAGCATACATACCCATATGAGCAGCAATGCCAAAATCAGTTTGGCTATGGAGCTTTCCAAGAGCAAGAGTATGCATATAATGAAGACAATCAGATGCAAGATGCTGGTCTGTTGGAGAAAATCCAAAAGATGGAGGTAAAGATGGTGCAGTCCAGAGCAACAGCTCAAATGAGAGCTTTCAGAATTGGTTGCAGGACTCCTTGTCCATGGGGAGGCCCTTTTCCAAGACACTTCAGCCCTCAGGAGAAGCTGGACTTCATGATGAAGATGCTGCCCCAACTTGCACAATGGACAGCAGAAATAGAGGCCTATACACTTGTTGTTGAACAACCTTGTCAATGGGTAAGTTCTACACCATCATCTGGTTTTTCTCTTCCCATTACTCAAGCAGCATCATCTCATTTGGAATTGCAAATTCTAAACTCCCCATCTACTGTCCCAAATGTTGATCCCATGTCTCCACCTCTCAGTCTTCCACCACACCTCAATTCTTCTTTCCTTTTTCCTTCCAAACAGTCATCCCCTCCACAAGAGCTAAAAGAAATATGCTCTCCCCCAAAGAAACAAGAGGTTTCACCTCCTCTACCACCACAAAAAATTGCCAAATCAATTGAGTTACAACCCATCCCTCCTCTTGCATTCCCAATTCCATGTGGGGAAGAAGAAATTGCAAAAATCGGCCATGAAGGACAGCAAGAAGAGGAGCCCAACAGAAAAGAAATGACAGACAACTTGAGGGTTTGGGCTGCCAAATTTGGGATGACAAAGATCCCCTTGATGGTTAAACCTACAGAAGAGGCTAAGGTTGAACAAATGGTGGTTAAGACTGATTTTGTGGCAGCAGAAGAAGAGCAAAAAGAAGAAGTAGATCAGCAGTCAGTTTGCTTAGAAAGTAGTGTCCATGTTGGCACTCTATTTGAAGGGAATGCTGATTCAATTCAAGTTGCACAATCAGCCATAAAGGAAGAAAGCTCAGAAGAAGATCTTGCAGTCCCAACTTGTCCTCTAGAGCAGCAGATTGAAGAGTTTGACTTGACAAACTTCGTGCTAGAGGAAGATTTCTATCAAGAGCAAGATTGTCTTCAAGTAGTAAAGAAAGGAGAAGCTGCTCCAGATCCAAAAGAAGAGGAGCACATTCTAGTTGTGGAGGTGAAAATTATAGATCCAAGGGCTTTGAGCACAAAGCGAGGCTCAATGAACCTTTAGTTCTTCTTTCTACTTCACCTCTCTCAAGTTCTAGTACTGAAGAGGAGTTTGATCTCTCAAACTCAATGTTGGAGGGTGAAAGAAACCATGGTGGTCAAGTTACGAGATCAAGAAGACACCATGGAGGAAGTGGAGCATTTGCGGCGCAGGACAACCATGAGGCGGTTTATCTGCCGATTTGGAGGACTATTTTGATGGAGAAGAGCCGGTTGAGTTTCCACCATCCTCTCTTTCATCATCCACATTCCAAACACTTGAGTCTGTTGTCATGAAGGAGAACATTCATTTGCAGCAGCTGCATCTTATAGTAGCTCTTTGAAACCAAGATTGCAAGATTTTAATCTTTCATGTCCTTCATTGGAGGAAGAGAAAGGGCACAAAGATTCTACCATTGCTTCCACACCATCCATTCAAGAAGGTCTACAAGAAGACTCCATTTTTGGAGTTGAAAATCAGAGCTATGGGCATATCAAATGGACCATACCTTACCCAATCAGGTATTTGGATTTATTGGAGCCAAAGGAGAAGTCACAACCAGTCATGCTTGCTTCTGAGCATGAGGGTGAGCTACAAAGTACCAAGGATCAGCTATCATACCTCTTCAATTCAAATGCAGAGCAACTAAAAGAGGTATTGAATTTTCCTTCAGCTGATACCTTGATGATTTGGGTGGAAGACTAGCTTCTTGTTGATTTTCCATCCATCCAATCAGCCATGTTCAATGCCAAATCAATTGCATGGCTGCCACTTTTGAGAAAGGGAAGCTATTTCTCACAACCAATTGCAGGGTTTGTTTAGCTTGCCTTTGCTTCTAGTTAGAGTAGAGTAGGTAGGTTTTCTTTTAGTAGAAGAAGTGCTTGTGCACACTCTGCATGTTCCATTTGGAGCATGTATGATTTTCAGTTCTGTACATAGTTTTTGTGGTGCTGGTTTTGCTCTTGCACAGTCCATTTCAGTGGCATTTTGGTGAGAACGACTCCATTTCAGTGGGTTTCCAAGTGGCTCAGAGAGGAGGTTTTCAAAGTTCAGATCAGTTTGCAGGTTACAACTCATGACTCCATGCCCAATGGATGCTTCAGGAAACTGGTAACTTCATCCAGCAGGCAGATGACCCCGCTGAGTCGCCAAATTGTTATCCAAAATTCACCCCTAGGGTAATTTTGATAACATGCATCAGATTATTTAGTCCCAAGCAAGTAGATTGATTCAAGGCCCAAAATCATGTTTTTGGGGTCCCCTCGGCCTTTTCTAACTCTCCCATCCAAGAAGGAATCCCAACAGGTTGATAAAATGGAAGAAATGCAAAAAATAAGGTTGCGGGAGGATGTGATTAAGGCATTTTGGGTCAGAAGGGTTCAGGTCATATCGAGGTTCATTGCAAAAGCCAAGCTTGGTGCCGAAAAAAATGAAGAAAATCGGTTAAGTCCTAGTTTGCACATTGATTGGGACGATTGGAGCGTCGGGGCGCGAATCGGCCGAAAAGCCGCTAGGCGGTCCGCACAGCAGTTGGGAAAGTTGGAACGTCGGGACACGTGGGACATGAAAAGCCAAATCAGGTGAAGAGGAAAAAAATTTCCTAAGTCTTGTTTCACGCTGTGATGCAGGACATCCGGGCCAAAAGTATGCGCTAGACATGGATTGGTTGGTTTGGCACAAGTCGGTCCATTTCGGGCGGTTCAGGGATATTTGTCCTAGACGGTCTGGGACATCCAGGCCAAAAGTACGTGGAGGATGCGAACCGGCCGATTCGGCTGAAACAGGAGACTTTCATCTGAGACAGTTTGGGACATCTGGGCCAAAGGTATGCGAGGGACGTGTGGGATGTAAAAATCCGAAAGAGCCGCCAACGAATCAAATCTCGCCACGTGTCTTCACCTCATCGGCCTGGCGGGAAAATTTTGAAAAATTTTCCAAAGGAAAAAAAAGGGAAATGGTTAGGAAGGGCCCATGTCCAATGAAATCATGCCATGTGGCACTTGAGTGGTAGAGCATGGGGAGAAATGGGAAAATTTTCCCAAAGTGAAAAATACCAAATTTTCGAAGGACAAAGTGCGCCCCTCAGGCCCGAGCCAATAAAATAGTGCCACGTGTCCAAGTGGCAAGAAATTAAGGAAGGGCCTGAAAGAAATTTTCAAAGGATGAGCCCACGGATGAATTAGAGCCTAACACGTGTCATCCAAGTGGCAAAGCACGGAAAAAAATTCAAATATTTTCTGCCGATCCGTTTTGGCTTGTTTTTGCCCTAAATCTTCAAATCGCCATATCTTTCGATCCAGAGCTCGGATTTTCACGTTCTTTATATCAATGGAAAGCTGGTGAAATTCTCTACACAATTCTAGGGTCAATATTTCTTTTGGTTCAGTTTGGAGAGAGAAAATCAAGAAACATCTCTGGCGCGTGGTAATGGCCAGAACTGACGTTTCAACAACTAGTTTTAATGCGAAATGGGTCGCATTCTTCTCCAGCACGGCCAAAAATGTCAGGGCATGGGTCTGTAAGGATGCCCATGCTGTTTTAATGCATCTGCATTCAATGAGGAATGGCTCCCATGTTTTTCACGTTTTCTCTCTCCTGGGCTCGACCCATGCATTGTAAAAAGCCAGATTTGGCTCATTTTTCAAAGTGTGGTTCATCTTTTCAGCTCTGCCCTCCCTTCTTTTCTTCTCCAGGGTTGAAAATGGAGTTCAAACCTCCTCCCCTTCTCTGTAATGGCATTTTTTCCTTTTACCATTAAAATGATGTTCTGTGTAAACTTCTGAAGCAACAAAAATGTGTTTCGTGATGCATCTGTCCATCCTTGCTCGTTCTTTGCTTGTCTTTCTTCTTGCCTCTCTTCATTGAAAGTATTTGTGCATGTTTTAATACTCATTACAGGTTTGGAGCTGTGTTCATGGAGTTTTGGGACATTTTCTGTGTGAAATCTATCCTTGGGCCTGTGATGCATCTGTCCATCCTTCCCATTGCTCACCTCTCCTTGTTTCATGGCAGTTTTGATAGATGTTCAACATTTTCCTTCTCTGGTGTACCACCATTTTAGTGTAGGCTCTGTTTTTCCCTTTTCTCTCTCTCTCTGTCTCCTTGGCATGGTTAGATTAGGATTAGATTAGCTTGTCTGCACTGGAATAGCTTGTGGCAAGTAGTTTAGGAATAGGAACAAGCCTTCTCTGGAGATTCCTTTCTCATTTTTGCAAGTCCCACACTTGGAGAAAGGATTCCATGTTGTGCAATCACACTGGATGCTAGTATGATCAAACTAGAAATTTGATCAACATTCGGAAGTCTTTGTGATTTTGTGCTAGCACATTGATTTTCTGGAAACTATGGTTTTTAATTTACATTGCTTGATCTATACTATGAACATGTTTACCATTGTATTTTGTACTTTTGAATCTATTGGTGTTAGCAATAAGCGTAGTTAGGGCCTAGAGTTTGAATGGAAACTAGAGATTGATCTCTAACCATTCATTTTCATCCTTTTAATACGGAGCATTGATCTTTACATTTAAGGTGATTTAGGTTGTTGAGATGGGTTTGCATTGTCGATCGTTAGATCCTATACTAAATGATTTGAAAAATTGATCTTAACTCCTTGATCGAGTTAGTTTTCTTAGTGGTTAGTTGGGTGAACTAAAAAAATTCAATGCTAATCGATCATTTTGTTAAAAACTAAATAATAATATGAGAAACAATCACCGAATACTATAATATACAAATTGAATTCATTCGGGATATGTTATTCATAGGTAGAGGTTACATTATATAGGAGAATGACATCCTTAGAATATGGAGTCAAACAATATCACATTCCCACTTATCTCTCCAACATGATTCTCTCCACCTTTATTTCAACTATCCCTTTATTCCCTCATGATGAGTTGTCTATTACAACTCATCATTCACTCACATAATGTAATATCTAAATATTACATTTTACAAATAGTAACTCACACACACTATTAATAATGTTACAAACAATATATTCGTAACATTCACTTCCCTATTACACACTCCCCTAATGTGAACAAGGTAGAGAAAAACATTCACACGTCTTCTACAGTTTCTCTGCCTCTGCATGCTCATGATCTTGGTACGCCATTGAACCTCTGTTCACCAAATACGAACCCCTGTTCGACAAAAATGGACCTCTGTCCTAGGTACGAGCCCCTGCTCATGAACCTTTGTTCATTCTCTTCAAGAAAAACATGATGCTACTTTTTCTTGTGCTTTTATCTTTCTACTACAACATATTTACATCAGCAGGTTATAAAAGGAAATACAACTCTGAACAGGAATGTGACATCTGTTCTTATTACAAACAATGAAACACACAAATGAAATACTTGGTCACCAAATCAGTACCACGGCCTCATTGATGGTGCCGACGAGAGGTCATTGATCAACTTCCTTCCTCCATTACCTCCTCCATCAAATCGAAGCTTACTTACTCATCAAATTTGAAAATGAAGCTCAATATGAAAATGTGTCCCCTCAATTTAAACTTGGTCGTCGCGTACAAGTGAAAATACGACTAGAAGAAATGCGGGCAACTTTTTTTTTTTTTTTTTTTAATTCAATTTTCCTAATAATCACCTAAATGACAATTTTAGACTCAATAATAATTATTGACTTTGACAATTACATTTTACTCTTACAAAACATGACACAACATGATAATATATTTAAAAAATAATAAAATATTACTTTTACAAATTACTAAATTTAAATCATTTTTTTAAAACTTTAACCGAACATTAAATAAACTTGACTTAAAATAACATAAAGACAAAAATGAAAAAAACTATTACTTAACACATTTTTATTATAAAGAAAAAGTAATATTATTATATTACTTTATATAAATAATAATAAACCTAAATAAATACTTCTTTTTAGTTTAACGGGTATGGTATTTTTTAAACAATATATTCTTAAAACTAAATAACAAGAGAATAAGACAAAAATACTTTAATGACTCTTATTTTAATGGACAAAAAAAATGGAAGGACATTTAAATACTCAGACTTATAAAACCTCAAATAAAACGTAAATGGAGATGAGACATTTAAAAAACTATAAACCATGTCAATGTACCCGTGAATAGATTTGTTCCATATTTCTGGTTGGAAGATAGTATACGCTCATGTCAATTTGGAGAAGAATATGAATACGAAGGATGTTGATATGGTCTCTGCTCATGTCAAATTAAACAACCATGGTTCCACTTCTAGTTGTATTAGTTAGATCCGCCTGTGGAAAATTTCCACACAAATATTACTATAATTTCTCTTCACTTTTAGGCTCGTCTACCTCAAACTTAGCACTTTTCACTTTACGGCTGTAAAGCGAAAATACCATCGATCAGATCTATATGCATATAGAAGCCAATTTCAATGCATGAGGATTCCCACAAATTGCTGATGAAACTGAGACGTGTCCACATTTCCAGCACAGTAGATGAAACCAGCTACAACATATGAGACAGAGAAATCATGATATATAGATCTGCCCACTTCTACATCTAAATATATGAACAGACTGTTAAATGCAAGCAGCTACAAACTAATTGCATACAAGGAGATCACAGTAGATATTGTTTTTCAAAAAAAATTAACATCATGCATGCTATAAATCTATTTCATTGTAAACACATGAACAACCTGCTCTGATACCACTGTTAAAAACTGCATAATAATATGAGAAATAATCACCGAATACTATAATATACAAATTGAATTCATTCGGGATTTATTATTCACAGGTAGAGGTTACATTATATAGGAGAATGACATCCTTAGAATATGGAGTCAAACAATATCACATTCCCACTTATCTCTCCAACATGATTCTCTCCACCTTTATTTCAACTATCCCTTTATTCCCTCATGATGAGTTGTCTATTACAACTCATCATTCACTCACATAATGTAATATCTAAATATTACATTTTACAAATAGTAACTCACACACACTATTAATAATGTTACAAACAATATATTCGTAACACATTTCACTATGCACTTTTTGTCTACGGGTGAAGCCCTAGAAAACATTTGTCTCGACATCATTTTTTGATGATTTTGGAGATCTACCAATGTGCAAATTCAGTCTCTTGTGAAATCTGGGTGTAAACATTTGGTTTCTCTGTCACTTTTGCTTTATTTCAAGCCCTCTGAGAGGTTAGCCACCATTGTTTATCTTCGAAGATCTTATATGTGCCATTTTTGCCTCTATGAGGTTCAGTGGCTCGAGAACTGGTAGTTCTCTACCATATTTTCTCTGTTTTGAGATCTTTGTGATGTTTTTGAAACTTTGTGCATACATTTTTATCTCTCTGTCTTCATGCTAATATTTTGAGCTCTTCTTAGAAGTGTTTGAGAGGCGACCGCCATGAAAACAAAGCTTTGAGCTTAGTTTGATTTTTATATTATGTATGCATACTTTTTTATTTGATGAGTTTGATTTGTGGCCTCCATTTTTAAGAAAGGGTGAGCACTATGATTCTTTTCAACTATGTAATCATTCCATTTTACTCAAATTAGTACTAAAATTCCTTTGGAACTTCATTTTTGTGATCTTTTAGTACTGCAACTTGAAAAACGCTCCTGGATTTTTGCTTTTCGTGCTTCAACATTTTTTTATTTGAGGGCTTGAAGATTTTTCTAAAACGGTGAGTTTTTGTTCCATTTTTTAATAACTTTTGCAAAACTCTTGAAACCCAAAACGACCGTAAAGAAAATAGAGTTTTCTTTTCTAAATTCTTTCAAAACTTCGCAAATGGACTCTCTAAATCAGTAAAACAAAATGGTGAAAATATTTCAATGGTATTCGTATTATTTCCTTCATGGTCATTTGCTATTGAATTTTGTTTATTTGATGATATCTCGTTATACCCAAGGTGGGTTTGATCATTTTATCGAAACATTTCTGAAGTGGGTATTTGTTGAACTCTAGATTTTGAACTCTGCATTCCTGACTCTTTTCTTAAAGATGATAGTTTGATACTATTTGGTTCTTTAAACTCAGATCTAGGATCTCTTTTGATAGTTATAGCTTTGTATTTTTGTTCTATTGGGTTCGAGCCATTATCCAGTTCGTGTATGAACTTTGTATGAATGAAGGGTTTCCTGCTCAGGTTTATTTTTGTTTCCTTACTGTCATGGCTATGAAATTTTCTATATGACCCATCTACTTAATCTCTTAGGTTTTCTGTAGCTCTCCCTTTTGATTTCCTTTCCATGAGGCTTAAGCTATTCTAGATCTATGCTTTAGAATGATGGGTTGTCCTTTCTTTGTAAGATTTTAACTAAAACACCCCTATTTTTGAAGATTTAATGGATATGTTTTTAAAACCTCTTACATTCAGTAATCAACATCTCATTGTTATTTTGTGCATTTGTTACCCTAACATGTTCATTTTACTTTGAATATGTGGGTGCTTGCATTCTATTCTAAAGGCATGACTTGGAGCTTTGGCCCCTAGAAGTTACATTGCATTCCTTTTAACAAAGTATGACTGGAATTTACTTTAACTTGTGCAATCTCATGAAGGTGTTTCCAATAAATATCCCCTTTATACTTGTTGCATATCATCATTTACACAACTGCAAAATTTGTCATTATCTAGCTTTGTATTTGAATATTTTGATTATGTTGCAAATTTGTCAAAAATGAATGCCTTCATATTCAGATCACAGATCTATTGCTTTTGATTTTCTCTTGAATGAGTGTTTACTAATGCCTAACATTTCTAGTATGATGATAAAATAATTTTACTTTCATGCAAAATAGTAGCTTCCAATTACATGGAATTGTACCTACTTTCACATTAAGTATTTAACTTTGTATAGATTCTACTTTTGCATGTTTGTTCTTAACCGCAACCAATCTCAATTAGACTCAACGCCATGCCAAGGTAAGTTGTAATACATTTTTTGGAACTTTTGGTGAGCTTCATTCATTTCATACTTGTCATTCTACTCAATTTATGATGACCTTGTTGATCTGATTGTACTTTAAGATGAACCCTGCAACTTAGATGAGTTGTTTATGTTTTCAATCATACTTGCAGCACTAAAGCAGGTTTCTTCATTCATTTTGTATTGTCTTCTTACATGTCTTCTACCTGTAGATTAGTGAAGCTTTTGATACTATGTAGATTTGACCTGAATTTGGATATTTTCTGTGTATGTTTTCTCCATGAAGCTTTGCAAATATGTAACTTGTTTCGTTGAAGATTCACTACTACGAAAATATGTACTCAACCATTGTGTTTCTAAAAGTAGTCTTGATGCATTGGATGTATTTATTTCTTCTTGAATCTGAATTAGACATATTTCCAAAGTGCACATGTGACATATATCTTGATGGTTTTTCCAAGTTGTTAAGCAAAAGTGTTTCTTCATTTGAATTTTGTACTTTACTTCTATAACTAAGTGGTAGCATCTTGAACACTTGTTCTCATACTTTGATCATTGTACCCTTTTCTTGATTTGTAATGCATTATCTCTCGAAATTGCTTCTCTTTCATTTTTAGTTTAGATTCTCTGTAACTTTTCTATCATCTGATTTGACCATTACCTTTTAGATTCTGGTTGTGTAGGAGTAATGGAAGCATGAAATATTTGTTTTTCCTTGTACAAATAGCTTTGATTTTCTTTGTATACTGAGATCGAAAAAGATGAACTATAGTTAACAATTAAATAATTTCTTGAAAAGAGTTTGCAATCTGCAATATTTGATGTGAATGGTTGCATTATGTATCTCCTTTCTATTTGAAGTGAGTATAGTATGTTGACTTAATGGTATTTGAAAATTTTTTATGGACTACTACTTTTGATAGTTAATCATTACTTTCTCTATTTCATTCGTGTTCAACCTATGTTAACTCTTGTTGCAATTGATCAATTTTTAGCTTGTTATTCTTTATTTTTGCACTAATTAGTAGTCTCGTGTCTTCATATGGCTACAATCCTTCACTAATTTGTACGATTCTACATTTATCCTTATCCTCAAGCTCTAAATTTGATACCCTCTTTTCAATTGTGTAATTTCGAGTTTGTCTTGAAAGCTTGAAGTGTTTTGTATCTTACTTTTGCAAACTTAAAGCATTATGAATTTGACGAGTCATTGCTCTCCTTCCAAACCTTTGAAACTTTATCTTGAAGTTGGTAGTTGATTTTTTTGGTGTGAAGGGCAGCTGTAATCATGATGTAGATTACTATAACTTCAATATGTGGCTTGATATTTTTGGATCCTGCATCCTTCTTGGAACTACTCTATGCATTAATGAAGTCCAAAATGTAATGAAGTATATTTCCTTTCGATAATGTTGCTTTGAATATTATTAGGACTTTATATTGAAAATTGATCTATACTTTATGAAACACTTCTTTATTCTTTCAATCTTCCTTCAAGTTGTAGAAAGTATTACATTTCTATAGTGTTTTCTGTTATTATAAATACAACAGTTTGTATTTATTTTAATCATCTACATGTACCTGCACACTCAAGACAAATAGTTAGAAAATAAATACGCCTTAGCCTCTCTTATTTTCCATAGTAGTTATCTTTTCTTTTGTTTCCTTTTCTTTCATAATTTTATGTATCATATGTGCTATTGCAAGATAATGTTTTCTCAATTCTGTATATGTAACATTGATGTACCTTATGCCTCTTAATTTAGGAGATTCATTTTCTTGAAGCTAATAGCACGGGCATGTAGATTTAACCCTAAGCTCAAAATTTGAAAGTATTTTTTTTCCTTACAAGTACACTAATGTATTAGAATGATGCAGAGAAGACGAAGATAAGGAGATGAAGCTGGAACAATGAAGACCAAGAGGAAACCCCAAGGCAATGATGGGTTCCTTCTACATTCCCTTGATTTTAAATTTATACATATGTATCTCTTATTTCAGTAGAGTTAAGTTATATCCCACAGCTTATGTGCGAAATAATGAATTTCTTCATGAATAAATGACATTAATTTTGAATCGAGTTGTATACTTCTTTTTGTATTTATCTTTTATGATGGATATTGATTATATGATGAAATAAACTACTCAATCACATGATTAATAGCATTTAAACATGAATTAATAATGAGATTTAATGTATGTGTAGCTTAAAATGAACTCTTTTGCATAAAAAACTATAACCTTTTTTTTTTATTGAGTTTAACCTCTCACATAAACTATGATTCTCTCCTTTTTCAAGGTAATGCATTGGTCCTTCGGGGCTTTTGTGTTTCCTTGTTGAAGAAAAACATGGAATGGTAGCCTATGTGAGGTGTTACATTCTATAACAACACACATAGCATAAAATTGCATGTTGTTAATCAATTGTTGTAACTGAAAACAAAATGAAAACTATATGACTCCCCTTAGTTAGGTCCATTTCATTAATGCCTTCCATCGAAAACAAAGTTTCAAGCTGCCCATTTTTACACGAATGAAATTTTTTTAACATTTCTTGTGATCGTGTAGAGAAAGCTACATGTTAGCTTATAGACCAACACCTTGCTCTTTTTCGTTGCCCATGAAGTTGAAGCATATAACTAAAATATGTCTTTTTGAAAAACTAAACCTTCGAAAAAAAAAAACTAAACCTAGGAAAGGATCCGTAAACTAGATCACGTGCATGATTACACTTATTGAATTGAAAAAGATGCAATGTGCATGAACTACTCTTATTGGAAGGGAAATCCTACTCTAAGAAAACACTAGGATTTTCAATAACAATGTTTAAGAAACATACCATTCGGACGAATGGGAAGTTCTTCTCCATTCATCCTTGAAAGTTAAAATACATTGCGGTGTTTGCAAGATGAAATCATATAAGGACCACTCCAGATAGTGTCAAAATTCTTGTAGTTTCTTGGCTTTACACAATCAACATCCCATTTCAACACAATGTCTCCTTCATTGAATACTTTGAACTTAGCCTTTTTATCAAATGTTTTCTTGATCTGTTTTTTATTCTTTTCCATATTCGAGATGAGCTGATTTACGAGCTCTTATAGCTCCTTTAATTCTACATAACAAACCTTCATTGGTTCATTCTAAAGTATTTTATTTTGATGTAGTAAATCCAATGTGTGTAACTCAACTAACATGGGAATTCTTTCCTCTCGTTCATAAACAAGCTTGTATGGTGAAATGCTAACTAATATTTTTGAGTCACTCTATTATCCCAAAGTGCTCAATTTGACATAAGATATCAAGATCTTTGGTTGTCCTTTATTTTCTTCTCGATGATATTCAAAATATTTTTGTTAGTACTTTCAGCTAATCCATTACCTTTTGGGTAATAATTACATGAAGTACTCAAATAACTTACATGTTTGACAACTCAATTTTTTACCTTTACACCAATAAATGTTAAAGCATTATATGAAATGAGAATTTCTAGAACACTGAATCTGTAAATAATACCTTCGTAAAATGAGAAGATTGAAGTATCATTAGCTTCTTTCAAAGCTATTGTTTCATTCCAATGTGTGAAATAATTCATAGAAGTTAAGATCCACTTGCGCCCTTATGGTGAAGGTGGATTTATCATGCCAATAAAGTAAATAACCCACTGTATGAATGGTTGATCCACTAAAATAGGTTGTAGGGAAAGTGAAGCTAAACTTTATTTTCCAACAAAGAAAGAACACTTCTTACACTTTCTAATACATTTGAAATAGTCCTTGAATATATTGGGACAATAGTAACCTACTTTCCTAATTTTTAAGGTTGTAGTACGTGCTAAAAAGTGGCCTCCTGTAAGTTCTTCATGAAACTCAAATAATAGTTATTGAACTTTATCATAATCAATACATCGTAGAAAAATTTCATTTATATCCCTTTTAAACAACACACCATCAACGAAAACGTAAGGTACATCTTCTAACCTGAAATATATTTGTTTATTCTTGTCCATACCTTACGGACAAGTACCATGCTATAGGTAATTAATCAAATCATTCATCCATCTTGATTCCTAAAATTTTGGATTGAGTTCGGTTTGTTGGTTTTCAGTCTGTAATAAGATTTTTGATTTCGCTAATATGCTATTCAGATTTTGTAATGAATTATCTAATTGTGTAGCCTATTGTTTTTCCATATCAGAATCATATTTTCACACAATCATTTTCCTCAAAATATTTTTGCAACACATATGTCAACATTCATTTCTTTGTTCAACAACAATTCTCTTACACTTGGATAAGAAACTAAGACATGTATCTTATTATTCAAAATCATATAATTGAAATTCTGTAATCCTCTAACTATATAAAGTACTTATTTTTCAAGAAAAGCTGTACCTTATCTCATAGTCATGTAATATTTTCCCAAATAAACCAATTGGTTTCTCAATATTTTCATCATTAACCTAATTTAATATTGTTGAAATGGTTTCAGCTCCTACAAGTTCATACATTGTAAAATCCTTATCAAAATATAGATTTGCTAGGGTAGGAGCTTGTGAAATAATTGTCTCCATGGCTTGAATCATTTTCTTCTTTTTTTGGTCCAAGAGAAAGTTTAATCTTTCTTTAAAATAGTTTTTAATGGCTTGAATAATGCTACAGAATGTGGAATAAATCTTCTAACAAAGTTGATTTTTCTAAGAAAACATTTTAGTGCTTTCTTATGATAAGGCAAGAATAGCTTTGAAATTGCTTCAATTCTGAAAGGATCAATAGCTAAAACCTATCTGGAAACAATATGTCCAAGTAATTTACCTTGATGGACCAAAAATATAGACTTTTTGAGATTTAGTCATATTCCAAATTGTCTGCAAAGTTGAAAAGTTTTCCTTAGATGCATAAGATGATCATCAGAATTATTTTTAAATACAATAACATCATCTAAATAAACTAGTATACATTTATTTAATAGCTTGTGAAAATCTATGTGCATTGCATGTTGAAATGTTGCACCGACATTAGAAAGTCCAAAAAGAATTCTTTTGTAAGCATAAGTACCCCACTTTGTAATGAAATCTATTTTGTATCTGTCATCTTCATGCACAAGAATCTGATTGTATCAGCTATAACCATCCAAAAGGGATAACCTATCTGAATCTAAAACTATTCTTAAAATCTTATCCATGTTGGGCAACGGATAATGATCTTTTAATGAAGCTTTATTAAGATCTCTAAAATCCACACATAGCCAGATTTATCCATTCTTTTTCCAAACAGGAACAAGATTAGCTACCCAACTTGAATGTTTGATTGG
The DNA here is from genome assembly GCA_018340775.1 of Taxus wallichiana var. yunnanensis. Classification (NCBI taxonomy): domain Eukaryota; kingdom Viridiplantae; phylum Streptophyta; class Pinopsida; order Cupressales; family Taxaceae; genus Taxus; species Taxus wallichiana. The sequence continues at coordinate 648,818,013 of CM031234.1, read as the reverse complement.
AAAGATAACACCTGATTCAATCAGTTTGGATAACTCTTTTCTCATTAAGGGTTCAATCTTAGGATTTACAAGCCTATGTTTTTCCTAAAAGGATTGGAATTTGGCTATAAATCTATGGTATGCTGAGCTAAACTGGGATCAAAACATCTTAGATCTTGGTATTTCCAAGAAAAACATCTTTGAACTCTTTACACAAATTAATAAAAGATTCTTTTTCAGCTAAGGAACATACATTTTTGATAAATAGTTTATTTTCATCATCAAATAAGATCTCTTCATAGTTATCTACATGAGTCAAGATATTTCCTTTATCCTTTCATAATTGATCATCAAAACTGAAAATATCTTCTAATGTGACTAGTCCTTGGGGAAGCTTGTTTTTCTTCAATTGAACAATCAGGTCACCATATAAATGCTACAAGTTTTCTTGATTTACTATAGTAAATCTAGCTTCTTGCTGCATAAATCTACAAATTTACTCATCATCTTCAAAAACTTGCCAATTTTCTTCATTACTAGGTATTGAAGGTATGATAATCAGTTTTATACCTCAAAGGTAGCACCAACTGCTGCAAGTCTTTTCACATGCTTTTCTTCATATCTTGGAACAAATTGTATATTAATAGCAATAAAATCCTCCATTAAGTCTGAAACTCTATGTTTGTAATATTTTAGTAATGAACTCTTACACACATTAAATTTTATTACTTGATTAATTACTAACTCTGAATCACCAAAAACATGTAACATGTTCATACCTCTTTTTCTAGCCCATTGTAAGCCATGAATTAATGCTTTGTACTCAACTAAGTTATAAGTACATGAGAATTGCAGACTTAGAGATGAAAAATACCTTTCATTTGTAGTTAAAGTGAGCATCAAACCTGTAACTTTTCCTTTTTTGTTTTTGGCTCCATCGAAAAGAATCTTCCATATCCCGTCTATTGTTTTTTTTTTTTGTGACAGCAAGGGGATTAGTGCATTTTCTTCATGCAAAAAATAAACACCAAATAAATCTTCTTCTGCTTCTTTGAAGGGATCATAAGCATGCTCTTGTTGATTTTTTTCATCCATAAACATATTAGAAACACCATCTACTACAGAAATATGTGTTGTAACTTCAAAATTAGATTGATCTATGGTTGCATAATTTGTTGCAGCATTTGAAACAAGAGGCTCAATATGAAATCTATCTAGAGGCTTTGAATTAACAATAAATTTAGTTCCATACCTTGTAGTAAAGAATAAGAATGACCAATATGAAGAAATATAACCTCCTATCTTTGTTTTAAAATCTCTTGATAAGCATAAGGAAAAGTAGGGAGGTAAATCTACAATAGTAACATCTTATAATATAGAAACATTTAGACAAGCATGTAATGTTACCTCAAAAAGTTTAATCACACCAACTATGTTAATTGTTGTTCCATCTAGTTGCAACACACTTTTCTCTGTAGGTTCATACTACAGGCCTAATTTTTCTGTAATTTCTTTAGGCATTATTGTGTTGCTTGCACCACTATCAACCTTACAGCTATGAACTAAATGATCTCCAATAATCAAATATAGATAAAAGGGTGGTGTATTTTTAATATCATGAGCATTTAAAACCTTTTTTACCATCTAGTTAACCTCCTTCATGTGGTCTTGCTTGATTGTACCAAGAACTATATCTACTTTCTAAGCTTCCTTTTTGTTAGTTTTGAAGAAATTTGTAACCTAGCAAGCTCATGAGCGAGTAGCTCCTACTGTCCTAGAATACTCATAACATCCCTAAATGAAATATTAATATTATATTTTTTATCACCTCAACAATATTAAAAGAAGCAACAATCTTTGAAAACACTTCTATAATTTTATCATAAGCTTTAACATTAATATTATGGGGTATGAATAATCTTCTAGTGAATTTTTTTCTATTTCTCTTTAGGAGTTTAATTACTTTCTTTTTTGAAAGGAATAACAAAGTTGATTTCTATTTTTTGACCTGTACTTACTGATTTATTAGTGACCGTAGGCAAAATAGGTATATTTTGTTGTTTTTCTTTATCTTGAGCCTTTTCTTAGAGACCTAATTGTGACTGTAATCAAGTCTTCCTCTCCAAATCTGACTAAATTTTGTTCAAGATATTTCTAACTCTAAGCATCTTGATGCCCACCCTCCATTTTAGGCATAAATAATGCTTTAGATTGAGGTTGTGTAACAAAGCTTATATTCAGGAATGCATTTGGACAATTAACAACTTAATGAGGCTGATTACAAGGTAAAAACCACTCTTTTGAAATCATGTTAACTGGAAAAAGAGTGCTAGATGAACTAGGAGCCTTTGGATCAAAATTCTATGGCTGATATGGCTATCTATAGTTCTGATTTTGTTGAAAAAGTTGCCTATTCTGCTGATTTTGCTGGTAAGAAGCTTGGTAAGACTTGCTAGGCTTAGCTAGTTTGTTTTCAATTGACATTAATTTATTTTCCGTGGTCTGAAAAGACTTAAATACATCATCTAATGAAGTTGAAACAATAGGATCTAAGATGATAATATGTTGTGGAACATGTGCCAAATCTACCATAAGAGGCATTGAAGGCCTTGGGGCTAATTTACTAGCTTGAATAAGGTTATTTTCAGCCCTAATGGCAATATCATAAGTTGTTGGGATAGTAGTTCCTCCCATATAATAAATCATGGTTAAAATATCACCATTTAAATCTCTAAGATAATATAGAAATGCATGATCATCTTGAGACTTAACATTGGCTAAAATTCTTTCCCAAGTTCTAGCAAATATGATGATAAAACTAGCCATGAATTCATGAGGAGATCTTTTGATTGTAAAAATTTGTTCTATGAGAGATAGATTGTGATAATTGTCTTGAAATTTCTTAAGTAATTGATCCCCTAACTCATCCTAAGTTGTTATTCTCCCTATCGGTAGAGTTTTGTACCATTGCAAAGCTTGTCCTTTAAATGATGTAGCTAAAAGTCTTAAGGTTACATCTTCATTAGTTATATTATGAACTACAAAAAGGGATGCAATATCTTTAATGTGCTTTGTAGGGGTAATCTAATTTTCACCAGTAAATGAAGGTAAACCTTTTAGGGAAGCAACAGGTATATCATGATAGACTTGAATTACTAAATTGTTGTCATTAGTAAAGGTCACAAAATTTCTAGGTGGTTGTAGAGCCATTGGAGTAATAGGGATTTGAAAAAAAAGATTAATACATGGTGAAGGAAGAGGAGGGTTTTTCAAAAAGGGCCTATTATAAGGTAAGGTATTTCCAAATCTTCTTCATCTTAAAGAATTCAAAGGTAAAGAAATAAAATCAGCAGGAAGTCCTCTTACCGATGATCTTGTAATCACTTTAGGCATGGAACATGTTGCAAAGCTGGTTTGAAATCAGCCTTATGGAGTTGCCAAATAAATCTTTTGATTTTTAGAATAGATTGTTGCAGCTTGTTTCTCCAAAAGTGACTTTCCTATTAATGATTTTTTCATGCTTTATGTGCTAATTTTTTATGTCCACAGTTTTTTGATTTATTTTTCAACTTGCACCTCAAAGAGAGTTTTTGTGTGTGACTTGGAATTTTGTTATTACTGAGGATTTTTGGAGGAATTTTACCCATCACTTTTCCCAAAAATTTTATTACCATGTAACTCAACCTCCTCCCCAAAGTATACATAGGTATCAAGGTCAATGTAGAAGACCTTTTTATTGTCCCCAATAGGAATACTATCATGAATATCGATGAATTCTGCAATTTCATCATATTTTTGAAGAGTTCCATACGCGAGTGAAGTTCTTGATACCAATCAACGAGATTAGGATAACAAATGTTAAATTATTGTTTAGTGGGTGTTATGGTAAAAATAATGGTATCGAGAAATATGTTCATAGAGGAAAGATCCTCGTATTGGCTATGACATGATTTTGTGTCACTATCTGAATGAGAAGAGCTATCCTCACATTTAGAAGAGGTAGCATATTTTTCCAAGGGGAGATATCCATAAGGTATAATTATGATGCTATAAATTTTAGTTTTAAAGTGTGTAATTAGAATGAGATCTCTTATACCTTGTTCATTTTTACCACACATGAGTCCTTTGTAGTGCATGGAGTACATAATTCTTCTCGATTTTGTGTACTCTACACCAAAATTGTTCCTTCACGGACCTAAATTGTGGGAAGGTTGAACAATTTTGCTTCTGCTAATAAGCCACCAGGTAGAACTTCCTATAAATTGCTCATCTTTGGGTCATTTATATCGATAATTGGTCTTTCCTCTTATCTTGGGTGAGAAGGATGGATCGTAAAATAATAAGACTTGATTGCTATCATTCCCGCTGAAGTTGTATTTAAGAACCTTCATCTCCCATGAATCAAAGGGAGAAATAGATATAGAAGCATCGTGGCCACAAGAAATTAGTGTGTCAGAATTCACATGTGAGGTGAGAGATTTAGATTAAAGAGGTATACAAATTTTGGTAGAGGGACAATCATAAGAACCGTTGCATGAAAATCTATTCAAATATTTACATTTAGTAAAGGGTTGCATATCTCCTTGAATGGTAGTGGTCCATCCCTCATGATTTAGTTTAATGCACTGATGAAAGGTTTATGGTACGGCCTATATGGCATGAATCTATTAGCGGCCAAGAATCATGTTATACAGAAGCTCCAAGTCTAGGACATGGAACTTGGTGTTATAACAGGAAGGTTTGACTTCCATCGACAATGTTATGGTGAAAGAAGATTCACGCTCTGCATTTTCATATGTTGTGATTGTGATGATGTGGGATTCTATATCTGATTTTATTCATCCCAAATATTTGATTAGTTTCAAGGTACATATGTTCAATCCAAACCTGTTGTCCATAAGAACTCTCTTTATATTTCTTTGGGTGACACATAATTCTACGTAAAGAGGTAATCAATGGTTTTGATCTTTGTTTGGGATCTTATTATGATTAAAGGTGATATGTCACTTGGTGAGAGATTTTCCACTATAGTTTGAAGGTGGGAAGGATATATATTTAATGAAACTCCTAACCCCTGAAGTATTTGGTAAATTATGTCTTTACGTACATTTTTTTATCTTGAGATGATATACGACTGACATCTTAGCAATAGTCTTCTCGAGTTGTTCTAAAATATCATATTGACTAGCTGGAGGGGTAGGTAGGAGAGTTCTTGAATCGAGAGATAGTATGTTGTGTTACCAAAAAATAATATCTAATTTTTATTCTAATCATATTAACATGCTCATTATAAGAATGAAAACATCCAATAAGTGATTCAAATAGATTTTCAGCTTAGGTGTAAATATTATAATCAGTTTTATAACTATTGGAAGACTGACCATGATCCAATTATTTTCCACTTGTTTATCATTCTTATGGAAAGATTCCTTGAATATTCCCATTTTTTGATTAGGTGTTTAATGGGGCTTAGGTGATTACATCTCAATTTCTCCACTATCAATGAGGTCTTGGAAAAAGTGTCTAAGTTTTAGGAACTTATCTGTTTTGTGGTCTTTGACACAATGGTACTCAAAATATTCATGGTCTTTATACAATGATGGTTTGGGTGCGTCATCACAAAATGGTGTAATGGGTTACTGGACCATGTTCACTACGTCGACTATTTCAAAATCATGGATAAGGAGTCCGTGAGAGGATTGAACACTCGACGTTTGACTGGAGGTTGAATAGGCCCTTAACTACGTTTGAAAGGAGGACCTATTTCAACTGCCCGTATATTCTTAGAGTATGTCCTACTATCTCCTATTACATTTTTATTTTTGTTAAATAAATTTGATTTTCTCATAGGTTTGGATGTTTTATTTTCTTTTGAAAAGGGTTTTAGTTTCCCTTTATCTATCAAAACCTCTTCAATATGGCTTCATTTTTCTATAACTTCCTCAAATTTATTGAAACAATGCATCTATAAATGGAGAGTAACGTCAAGATTTAAATTGGGGATGAAAATGTTAACCAATTACTTTTTCAGAATTGAACAAGGGAAGCAGATAGCTAACCCCCACCATCGTTGTAAGAATCTAGCCATGGTCTCATTAGGTCTTTGTTTTGTGCTACATAAGTCTACCATGGTAACATCAATGTCTACGTTGAATGAGAAATGTCGTGAAAATCTTTTAGATAGTTTAAGAAAAGTTAAGATAGACCCTTTAGTTATGTGAAGGAACCATTCCAAAGCTTGACCCTTTAGGCTGCATGTGAATAAGATCCTAAGGTAGTTATCACTATAATCCACTTCCTGATATGCCACGTAAAAGTCTTTAACATGATCTCATGGGTCACCTTTACCTTTATACATGTCAAATTTTTGGCAATCAAAATTTTTAGGGAATTACATGTGTAACATACCTCTATCAAAGGGGTAAGGACATAGCTCTTTGTATTGCTACTTTTTACTATGTCCGACATTGTTTTCCTTAAGGGTCATGAGTATAGTTTTCATATATTTCAACTCTTGGATGAGGAATTGATCTTTGGGAAAGAAAATTTTGCATGTATACCCAACTATATTTTGGTATTTCATCCCCTTGATTTTCAGTGTGAAATTAACTATTATTGGCCTTAGGTTTCTCTCGATTTGTTTTTTTGGACGTTTCCTTTTGTACATGGGAAGATAAATAAGATAATTTTCTACTAAGGATTTGTATTTGTTTTTCATAGTTACTTCATCATTTTGAGGTCCAAATTAGTTCTCATATGGAGGAGGTTACTCTGTGTGTTCATGATCCACTCTAACCTTGCAGGGTATTTTGGTAAGTGGTAATTTATAATATCATGTTTTTTCATTTTGAGGGTTTAAAGTAGAAGCTTTTCCATTCCCTAAAATTTCATCCATGTTAATAAGGGGACGTTGTGGCTATTCTTCCTCATGGAATTTGTTGGTAGGTGGAATGAATTCATGTTCATTTGTCATTTTGGAACCTAATTCTACAATTGATTGGGCTCAAATTCAAACTCCTCCCATGGTGATTCTACTTAATCACCACTACGATCAATCATGTCCTTTGTTTCCTTTTTGCAGAGAAGAGGGGTCATAAACCATTACCAATGAAAGGATTGTATCCTTGTTTGTTAGATGTTTTGCATTCTATTTTTTTAGATGCCATCCTTGTTAAAGATGAAATAACAAGGATTTTTTTCAAATGTGATCAAGGATACAATAAACCTAAGTGAAAACCTAGAACACCATGATTGTGAGGTTAAAAATCTTGTCAACAATGGTTAAAGAATAGTGAATGATAAATTATAAAGGAATCAAATAGGATTTTTCTAAAAATATAAGTCAATATGATAAATAATCATAAGGGACAATCATGCAAGTTTTGTATGCCATTCCAATGAACAACAAACTACTCCCTATAGAAATTCTTTTCCAATGGTAGTTCGATGCAAGATGATAAAGTAAATCTCAACACTTAAGTCAAGTTTAATATAAACAAGGCATAATTATTAACAACATGTTGATGTGACTTCCAAATAAAGTATAATATAACTTGTTTAGATACAAATAAGGCCTAAATCAACAAAATTTGTAGTTACAAGTGCAAACAATGTAACAATACCACTTGGATATGTTAACAAAGCTTTCTAGAAAATACAGATATTAGTATTGAAATAATATTGTTACGATGCTAAAAAAGTAACAATAACACCTTTCAAGGTTTGAGGTAATTTTTTAGAAGAAACAAGGCCAACGTATACTAAGCAATTTTCAAGATGCGAGGAACGTAATAGTATAATCTCGACACTTAGATGAAGTTTACGAGAAATAACATGTAAGTATCTAAATTGTATCAAGGTAATGCAAGCAGCGTAACACTGCAAAGGAAGGTCAATGATGAATCAAGCCTAGATACAATGAATATCTTGACATGGGTATTAAGATCAAATGGATATCAGGATTCGAGGATGTAAGAAAACACTTTCAACATTTACCATATAGTCTCAAGAAAAGACGAATGTAAATGGGTGGAAAAGTGGTGGACAAAATAAATTAATAGCGCATGTATGATGTTCCTATTTTGATCAAAAATATCAATAAAAGAGAAAATTATTAGATCAAGTGCAGTTGAAAAATACTTGGCTTCACTTTGGAAATGTTTCACCTCATCTTTAGGTGAGCAAAAAACTAAGAAAAAGTAAAGCATCGTAAATTTTTTTAGGAATGACATTTGTCTAAAAATTTAATGCACTCTCCCCTTTGTTTGACTTACAATTTTTTGACTTCAAAAACATCTTGCTTTGAAAATATCTTTAAAAATGATTAGCTTTGAGTCCATCAAGTTTTCTCCAAGATGAAATGGCTTCCTAATTTGTTCTCTCAACTAGGTGTCACAAATTACCTCTGTGAGCGTGGTTTTTTCAAGGAATTCAAACTAACTAAAAATTTGAGTATCTTGTCTTTACTTTACCCCAATCGATACAATTTACAATAAATGCATTTAGTTGTACTCTAACTGGGGTCATGTGAAGATAATTTTGACTCTAAAGCTCACAAGTGTATACTATATAAGTAGGTAAGTGGAGCACTTCCCATTTCGTCAACAAGGTTCCCTCTTCCATGGACTAATTTGGGGTTCCTAGGAGCATCCTTTTTGTTATTTTAAGGCCTATGCCAAGGGCACTTCTCCTAGTACAAAGTGGACAAGCCATAAATCTTAACCAAAACCTTCATATACAGTGTTTTGAATTTGGTTTTTTAATCTTTTAGCTTAGTGTGGTTTTGTTGTACACCATTTGGCAACCTACATCAAATTTTATTAGTATTTTGGAATTGTGGGTTTGTTGTACACATGAAAGATTATTAGTTCCCCAAGAGGATCAAAATATTATGAAAAGAGGATTGAAGTGTTGTTTTTGATTCCCAAGATCACATACAAGATGTGAGGGAAGAGCATACACAACAACAAAAAACTTGAATATAAAGAAAATGGAGAATACTTGCGAAATCAAAGTGTAAGGATATTCATTTTGACCAAATTGTAGTTCATTCCCTTAGGAAAATTTTTTAATGAAGTGTTTGAAAGTGTGAAAATGGTTTACAGTTTATTTTTATTCCCAATATCACCTAGAATTTATGAGGGAAGAGCTTACACAAATCTATCCTAACAAGTGAAAACAAAACATTATCCAATATATATCCTGCAATCAATTGTTATCTTCAAGAAACCTATAAGATGTTAGTGAAAAATAAATATCACGGTTAGGAAAACATTGACAAAGGTGTCCAAACTTCAATAGATCACACCTGCACAAAATTTATAGGACATGCACACCACTTATAACACCTTTGTGGCCCTAGAAATATATGCATTGATATGATAAAATGACATAGTCAGTTGCACACATGTGTGGCCAGAGAGAGGAGCACATAGACTTGAGAGCTTATACGCAGGATAGATAGACAAAAAAACTCCAAGGACTCAGAATGACACATGAGCTAACCTTGTCATAAATGCACAGAGATAGCAGCATATATGTAGGTTTGACAAGCAAATGGACTATGAAAGACACAAGGTGACATGTGAAAACAGAGAAGCACTTGCGTGGACATGTAAACAATAGCGTTCCCCTTTCAACAAGTATGTGGCCCTTACTACAGTTGCACATCCTTGCCAAACACCTAGGCGTGTACCTAGAATGACATTAAAAATATGGCAAAATGACGTAAAAAACTTTAAAAGGTTAAAAATTTGATCTCTTAGCCCAAAATTAACAACAACCCATCACAATTAAACCTATAAGACTAACTCAACACATGTAAAGTTAGTAAAATACCCTAAGAAATTTAAAATATTTAACATGTGCATGATTAGGGTTAGTTAAAAATGAGATACTGAACAAAAAATCTTAAAAACAACTTTTAAGGGAATAAGGATTTGTCCCACCGGGTGCCAAATGTGAACATATAGAAATTTCCATGCCAAATCAAGAAAGCTAACGCCTAATAGCTTCTAAGAATAATCAAACCTACTATAGAACCATCAAGATAATATCTTATGAGAAACAACTTCTTTAATGCATGAACAATCTCAAATCAAAATTCTAAGCTATTTCTTACTCTCTAGATTGCTAATCTAACAAATGAACCTATTTAGATCACTTTAGAAATCAAACGGGAGTGATTTTCTCGAGGTTTGAATATGTAATCTCACAAAACCATGTCTAAAATTCATTTTTTGGATCTTCCCATACTCTTCAATTTGAGAGATTGAATGCAAGATGGAGAAGCTACTTCCATCAACGAAGAATGGCTCGAGATAAAAATTCCTATAGTTTATCCTAGGGAAAATAAGATGTAAGAACAAAAGTAAGGAGGAAGGTTTTTTATATAGCTTGTTAGTTCAAGCAAGAATAGCAAATTGATGAATGTGGGATAAACCCAAAAGAATAAATACAAAGGCCATATATGTTTAATAAAGTGTGTGTAGTTTGTGGGACTTGAAAGGGGGTTTAATTAACCAAAGGTGATTAATTAATAGAAGGGGTATTCCCATAGATGCTTATTAGAAGAATGAGAGTATTATTCAAGATATTTTAAAAGAGGAAATGGATCAATAAATGGCAATTTATTGATTTAGACTAGCAGTCGTAATTAATTCAGAATAGTTAATTAACCTAGGTAGAAGCGAACGTTAATTAACGAAAGCTCGTTAATCGTCATCCTGAATGATTGAAGGGTTAATTAATTAAAGAAGCATAATTAATTAACGATGATAGAGGGAAATTTTTGGTTTATTGACGAAGTGTTGTCAATTTATGGGAATGAGGATAGTTAGTGCAATTTAAGTATTAAAATTACTTGACTAAATTCTTGTCTTGATAATCATAAGTTTTCATTTTAAATTTCATTTTTAATTGAACTATTTTATTCCTTATGGATTTTATGCAATTAAATTTATGAAAACAAAAATTATAAATAGAAATTTGATATTATACTCTAGATTTTTATGAAAAATAAAAAACCTGAGATGCTATGAAAACAATATATATTAATAAAGTGTTGATTATATACAAAAGTGCAAAATATCTCAATTAAAATTTGAGATTTAAATTTTAATTATTCTCACTTTTTTAATTAAAAATATAAGGAATCATATTTATAATATGTTCCATCATGTATTGTATATTATGTCACTTGTTCTCCATATTTAATTAGATCATATGATGTGGCATTGATACTACCTAGATTTTCCCTATCTTGATTAGTTGTATCACATGTTGAAAGTAAACAATTATCCTTATCTAATTTTTGTGAACAATATCTGTGGATCCATGTCATACTCCTGAAATAATTTCTTTAATGTGTCATTTTGTTTATTTAGGAGAACAAATTTTTCCTTTAGTGAAATATGAGCATTTAAACTTTTACATGCATTCTTGAGATTAAGATCTTAGACCTGTACTTCATTCTTTACTTTTTAAATTTTTTCTTGTGTTTAAACAAAGAAATATTATTAGTTCCAAAGTTAATATATTTAAAACTATGATTTAAATGAAAATAAATCTTTAAACTTGTGATATCTTTATCTTTTCAGCATTTTAAGTGAAAAAAATACGATAGCTTTATCTTTTTTATCATTTACAATGACAAAAAGATTTTGTCTCTATCCCATTATTCATATAGTATTCATGGGCTTCACCATTGAAATTTGTCTAACCTATTTCCCATGAAATCTAAAATATTATCCTTATTGTAATATCTCCTTAGAGAGTTTGATTTGATAATACATCTTTCTTTGTTGGATTACTTTTAGATGAAGTAAATAAATGACTTATTTTGGAATGATTATAAAATGGGAATTTATTTCCTGGATAACATCTTTTACCCAAAACTCCCATGTTTTCAAAGTCTTTATATCCTACATAACACCATCATTAATAGTAGCATAAAAACTCTTTTCCAACAAATTATGTAGCAGAAAATAATTTAATTGATCATTGGATGGTGGTGCTGTTATGTATGTTGGACACGGTTTTTAGTATGATGAATTAGTTGTCTTTTCTTCTATAATAGGATGTATTTGTGGCACTTGTCATCCCTGAATAATATAAGGTGTATTAAAAGTAGTTGGCTCACCGGTACCACTCTAGATAGCTAATAAATCATCATTAAGATAAATTTATTGTAAAATGGTTGTGCCCACTACACTAGGGAGACAACCAAAAGAGAAATTTGGAAACTTTGTTACTATAAGATGAACTGTTCTACCATTTTGACCTAGAAAAGATATTTGTTTCCCACTAATCTTACATTTTCTCGGTGGAATTAGTGGTGCAATAATTTTATTTTTGGAATACGGAAATGGAAATGCAAAAATAAAATGTGAACAAACAATATAAATAAGAATTCATTATTTAGTAAATTTATCAAAAAAGATAAAATTTCAAGTGATACTAATAATTTACTTAGCGAGTATGTTACTAATTTACTTTTAGTTGTTTAAATCTTGAAAATTTTACATGTTCATGTTTATTTGGGGAATTTTGATGAAAACTATCTAAGGAATATGTAAATATGTAGTAATGATCAAAACAAGTATAGTTCCATAAAAATATATATTAAATCATTGTATTTTCAATTATTCGTAGCTTGAAAGAATGATAGAAGTAATATCTAGAATAATTGATGAATTTCCATATTATGAAAAGCAATTATATTGATTAGAAATAAAAGAATTTTACTCCCTCTCATATTTTTAACGAATCGTCAAGAGGAAGAGAGTAAGTTCCAGAAAATCGAAAAAGGGGAATCCAGAAGGCAAAAGGTTGATCATTGATGATCGTGAAAATTTAAGTCCCGCTCAAGGTCTTTCCTCGGGACGTTTGGGCAATACAAGCGCTCCATTATGAAATAACATAAAAATTATCTCTATTTATAGAATAAATACAATAAGCTAGGACAATAATTTAAAATGTAAAGTTTAAAATTCTCATCAAAAGGAGAAATTTAATCTAATTTTTTTATCAAGTGGACAAATCATAGTATTAATAATGAGTACAACTCATGAAACCCCTTATAATATAATGTAATTATATAATTACTATATGAAATATAATTTACTCTAAACTATTTGATATATATGTACACTAATCAAATTGTTGGAAACTTATAAAATAGAGGATATGGAAAACAACCTAGTATGGGATGTGATTATCTGGGACAAAGGGACTATCCGGGACGAAAAGATGGAAAACAAAAATATGTGTGGAACCCAATCAAAAATAATTTCCTTATGACTTAGAGGAAAATCAATACCTATTTAGAAAAAAACGGCCATAATATCTTATAATGATAATAATAGAAAGAAAAAATGTAAAAAATAGATTGTTAATCATCAACATGTACGCCAAATTTGGAAGATAATTTTTGTCTATGTCAAAGAGTAAGGATTTTTTTATCACATGCTTAATGTAGAAGGCCATAATCCATCTTAAGCATGGATTCTATTCTAGATATGTTCAAAAATAAAATTCCTAATGGTGGCTTGATTGTAAAATCAAGAAATTCCAGATTTGATCAAAGATTGATTGATTTTTTTAAGAAAACATCATTGGATATTAGAGAATAGTGTTTTATTTAGTGCTGGGAAACAAAATTATCTAGGCATGGTGAATCATGTCCTTATTTTACAAAGGAGACCATGGGGAAATGGGGAGGTTTTAAAATTAATTTTACCCATTGAGACTAAGAATTAGAAATGAATCATAATTGGAATGTAGTTGAATTCAGATTTCGGGATTTCCATTGATTCAGAGCATGGTCAATATTCCTTCTCAGTTTTCTATAAAATGATGCAAAGTTAGAGCTCATGTTATGAAAGGATGAAGTTTTCTAACAAAGAATATACAAATGTGTTTTTGAGTCATGAAGCCACATGTGTTAATGCCCACTTGAGTAGTGGACTATGCATAAATTCACCTCTCAAGGTAATTTTGTAAAGATGCATCAAATTATTATCTGAAGCAAGTAAAATATGATTGAAAGGGAAATATATGTTTTTCCCCCTGTGTTTCTCTAACTTCTCCCCGAGAAGAAATCCTTCTACAAGTATATTGTGTCTATTTATTATGTTCTTGCGGGAATTATTATTATTGTGTTGCTTGGAATACTTTGAAATGAATGCATTTTGTTGGATTATGGTGAACTGTCATCACCTCTTCTAGTGTGCATTTTCATCGTATTTCACAATGGGGGAGAAAACTCTAAAACCCTTTTTTCCCGGTGATCACTAATCGGGACGTTTAGTGTAGGCAAAAGTCTAGGAAATTTCATTTTATGTTTCTCTCTTTGGGAAAGCTGGGGTCCCTACACGTGGGACGAAATGGGGATTAAAATAGCGGTCTGCATTTAGAGTAGATTTTGGCGGGTTTTTTAGGAGATGAGAAAAAAGTGCTTTAAGTCGCGGAGGTCTATCTCAAGTAGTAAAAGTCCCAAACTTGGACATAGTACCCATGTTATGTGGGAATACATATTGGATCTTAGAGTGATCAAACTAGAAAGGTATCAACGGGGCGTGATTCGGTGATAATCCAAAAGTAATATCTAGAATAATTGATGAATTTCCATATTACACTTGTAATGAGGGGATGTATTAGAAATACTCAAGAATTTTTACTCTCTCAATTTTTATAAGAATCTAGAGATGATTGTACTTCCACATATGAATCTTTAGAATCCTTAGAAAGTTGATCATTGATGATCTTTAACTACATCTTTCCTTCTTTGAATGCAATACTTTTGCATTTCCATTATGAAATAACATAAAAAATTATCTGGTATTTATAGAATAAATATAGTAAGCTATTTTACAATAATTTAAAATGTAAAGTTTAAAATTTCTCATCATTTGAAAGAAAATGTAATCTAATATTTTTAGAAAAGTGGATTCATAGTATTTTATTCTATGAGTACAACTCATGAAACCCTTTATAATATAATGCAATTATATAATTACCATATTGAAATATAATTTACTCTCCTATTTTTGATATATATGTACACTAATCAAATTGTTGGAAACTTGTCAAATAGAGGATATGGAAAACAACCTAGTACGGGATGTCGATTATCTTTCCTACAAGACTTATCCTAGCCTTGAAAAAATGGAAGCACGGATTGCAAAAATATGTGTGGAACCTCTTGCAAAAATAATTTCCTTCTTGACTTAGAGGATTAATCAATACCTATATAGAACGAAAAAAATCTTAATATCTTATATGATAATAATAGAAAGAAGAAGAAAATGTAAAAAATAGATTGTTACCATCAACATGTACGTAGAAGTTGGACTCAGATAATTTTTGTCTATGTGAGAGTAAGGATTTTTTTTTATCACATGGTTAATGTATATATGTTTGGAACCATCTTAAGAAGTGGATATATTCTATATATGTTCAAAAATAAAATTCTATTGATGGTGGCTTGATTGAAAGATAAATGTGAATCATCATTTGACCTAAAAAATGGAAAAAAACTAACATCATTGTGATATTAGAGAATGTAAATAGTTCTCCAAAATAAAACTTATCTACCCAACCAATGAATGTGTCCTTCAATTTTACCAAGCAGATAATTTGTGGGAAAAAAGGTTTTAAAATTAATTTCTAGGTTGAGACTAACAGGATTTAGAAATGGAATTCATAATTGGAATGTAGATGCATTCTTTAAGATTTTTTATTGATTCAGGAGCATGGTCCAATATTCATATGAGTGAAGAGGTAGAGACTCATGCAAAGCCTAGAGAAGCATGTTATGAAAAATGAAGCTCCAATCCAACAGATATACATGAGATGTGTTTTTGGAGTCATGAAGCCACATGTGTTAATGCCCACTTGAGTATGTAAATAGGAGGCTACATGTATTGATGCCTAGCAAGACATACAACTTTCCATCTTTAGATAAAGACACCAAATTGAATGCGTAGTCTTGAATTTTTATACATAGAAATCTTATTGACAAAACCTCCTTACAAACAATTCATCTGTATATGTAGATTATAGACTAAAAGACCCTATGTATAGATGAATCATATCCATATATAGATTAATGGCAGATAGAACCTTGTACAGATAAAAGAACCTTTCTATAAAACGTCAACCGGTGTTTCTAATTTCTTTCTAGCATGCCTTTTCCTAGAAAATTATTCTCTTGTGTTACTATATGAATTTTCTCTTGTTCATCATCAACATGAATTTGTTTTTACAAATTCACAAAAAAATCCAAGTTCGATTTTGGTAAGGGGTCTTAAAGTTTTCCCTAGTTCTATTATTACAATATTTAATCTTTGCAAACTATTTATCTTTCCAAAAATGCTAACGGGTGCTTTATGTGTATCTTTTTCCTTGCAAGAATCCTATCTATCATGTTTGTGTTATTTTATTCTACTTTATTTTTAACTTTTTGCAGGCTATTACCTATGTTTTCTTAATACCTTGATTGAACAAGACTTAATAGATATGATTATATTATGACATCATAATTGGTGTCCCATGTATGCAACTAGCTACTCATTGTGTCCTTGTTTGTTTTTTTCCTATATGCTCTTTCCTAGTTTTTATTTCTTTGTGCATTACTTGTTTGTCACTAACACTTGTATGATAGTAATATCTAATTGTTTTACTTCTTCAATGGTAACTACCATGTGTAATACCTATTACCATATAGGATTCTTATATAAGATGTGCACATCAGTTTTATCTTTTGTTATTCTTTTGTTGTTTGGTCTTTGTGCATTTTTTCATCCCTTGGACACAACCTATGTTTCTCAAACAAGTGGGGTATAGTCACTACCATGTGGGTAGACCTTTTCACCAAGTGGGTCCATTGGGTAGTTATATAAACAAACACAACATGATAAGAATAGAAAATAATTATAGAACATGGCTAGAAATATACTTCACCAAAAATTGCAGCTTGGATAAAAGTACCTAGAGAAGATAGGAATGTTGGGTACTAGTGTTCTACCTGAGAATTTTGGTCTTAGGGAAAACAATAGCTACAGGGTAGTTTCAACAGTTGCAAATTTACAGTCTTCTTTAGTTTTAGTAGTTACACAACAAGTTTAAGATTACAATCAATTGATAAAAGGGAGTAATTACCTACTCAATAACTAAATAAATAACTTTGATGGGAGAGGATGTCTGACAGGTAGAGGAGGAGAACTCTTGGGTCGTTAAAATCTTCAGAAAGGATCCACATGAAGTGGTGTAGAGACTAAAACCAATGTAGAAACAAGATTTACTATGGTTCAACGTCTTGGATACTATTGTAGACATAGCCAAAGATAGGTATAGATTTGTTTTGATGGGCTATTTCACTAGGATAAGGAGAAATATTGACCAAGTACGGAGATGGACCGGGAAGAAATGGAAGACTCTCAGGAAAGTATCCAATTTTTACTTGTAAGAAAAAAGCTTCCTATTTTTATTTTACTTTAAAGAAGACATGGAAAATGTTGTGCAACATAGACCTTGGTTTTATGGAAGAACAACTCTCTCCATAGTTCACTGGAAGATGGGAGTTGAAACCACACACCGATGACATGTCCTATTTAGGTCAAACTACCTGGGTTGCCCCTGGAATTTTGGGAATTGAATGTGTTAGTTGGAATAAATAAATCTATGGGAGATATTATTGCTCAAGATACATCAGAAGCTATGAGATCAAAATTCATGTGAGCAAGAATGTGTTTCAATATATCTTCTGGTTCTTCTCATCTGGAGGCTATTAACCTAAAATCTAGGGATGGAGTATGGAGAAAAAATATTTCATGTGATGATTCACCTTTTTTTTGTAGCAAGTGTGGGATGGTTGAGCATGGATGTTAGAGTTTCAAAGATAAGAAAAACCCACCACTCTAGAAGAGTTGTGAATAGAAGAAAGATCAATTGGTGGAGTCTTTCTCATCCCCTTTAGTCGAGGAGGTGGATATCCAAGTCTTATAATGGTAACCTACACATGTGGTCATCCAAAATCACAAGGAACTGATCATGGAATTGGAAGTGGAGGCATCGATGGATGATGTGTTGAAGATTTTTTAAAATGTGGATGTGGTGAAAACAATTATCCAAGGACATGAGGTGTTAACTAACAATTGTTAGTTGGAGGGTCCAAAGAATATTATCCTTCCTAAATCAAATTAAAATATAACCAATCTATCTGTACCGATCTCTAAGGAATATTTTATGGTAGGTGGCATGGGACAAAATCCTTTGGGGGGATACGTTGGGCCAAAAATAACAAACTGATCATAGACCAAAATAAAGGTAACTTAAATGAGGGAGCAACAGTAAAGTTTGAGACATTAATGGAAGAATCATTGTTCGATGACCTTGAGCGGAAATATGAGGAGTTGGAAAAAATGGCTTTGTAATTTTGTTACACCTTTAATTCAACTGGATTTAGAAAGCAAGTGAGTCCCCTTTTCAAGAACGATTATAAAAAAGTAATAACTTTTTGCACCGAGTCTCTGGAAAAGGTGGATATTATAGCTTTGAATGAATGAGAATACTTATGGAAAAAAGTTACAAATAAAATTCCATATAGTGTCCAGACATGACCCAAGTTGGGGTAGCAAATTCTAGACATAGATTTCTCACTGTAATAGTTTAGGTTTTATTTTCCTTTGCTAGTTATAGACCGTACCTAAACTAGTCTATGTTCAGTTGTTATATTTCTTCTCTTGGTAGTCATTTCTATTCTCTTGTGTTTTGTAGTTGTTGTGTCGCTGCTCTCTTGTTTTTTTTGGGCTTCTTGCAGTAGTTTATCCACAACCTTTGTGCTTTTATCTTATATCTAGCTTCTTTGAATTTTTTCTGTGATGTGGACCTCATGTATCACCTTGTTTTTTATCCTCTTTGTTCTCTTGGGTATCATCCCCTTCAAAACCATTTACCAATAATAAAAAAATAACCAAAGAAAGACCTAAATATCATAATGGAATATAGTGCATATGTAGGAGAGTGATATGCCTCAAACAATATGTCACCTAAGGAAACTTACCAATTAGATTTGTGATTATCTCCAGCGGAACTTATCCGTGACGAAGTGTTAATGGTAGGAGGTAAAAAATAAACCACTCTCCAAATACACTTTCCCTTAGCAGTGGAAGGACACCTAAATTTGAATTTTTGAATTTATAATTTTGAATCCCTAGTTTGGAAACAAGAACTCCAAATCATTTGTGTTATTTAAACTAGGTCCATAACATCAAGTCTTCAAGAAGTAACAAATGTATAACCATTTATTTTTCAACACTCCAGGTTCAATTTTATACCAATGAAAGAAAACCACACAAGAAACCATGAAAAAACTATCAAGACCGCTTTGGTCAAGATTATATTCCAACGAAATACACAAATATCGTTATCACTCCATGCACATAAAGGTAACCCGTAGGATCCTGATCCTCCCCTTCTATTAGAATTCCATAGTACACATTTTGCACTATTTGAAATGCTACAAAACTCATTTGAAATGATGTTGGGTATAATATTTATTTGAATATCCATGGTCATCTTTTCTTTTCTACTTTATGCTTATGAATCCTTAATCACCTAAAAAAAGTACAAGAAAATTTAGTCACTAAATAAAACACTTAGTATCTAAATCTATCCTCTAAAATGTTGTTTATATGCATGATTCCTAAGTTAGAGAATTATTCATTAACATCTATTTACATTTCTTGTACATTATTATTTGACCTTTTTGCCCACCCAGCGCAGGACCACCTATTAGGGAAAGGAGCTCTCGGGTGATAAAATCCCCTCTTGGATAATCTTTACTCCTTATATCTTACTATTATCTTTCAAATGTTACTTATTTCTTTTCTTCTTTTATCAACCTTGGTCATCGATTCAATTTTTAATAATGAAATAAAAGCAAAGGAATCACACACACACACACACACACACACACACACACACACACACACACACACACACATACATGTATTATTTAACCTGATTAATGGGGTAAGCATTTCAAGAGGTGCATACTTTTACAAATGGATACTATTTTCTATCTACCACACCAAACACTACATTTTAAGACTACATAATTCACTATATAGGAGGGTTTGTTTTGAATTCCATACCACACATTTGCATTGGGAAAAAGTAGTTGTAGCCTGATATCCCTTGTGTGACTTGCATTAGGGAATCCTAGCTCATGGGCCACTATTTCAATCACACACACAATAGAACTACATTAATTATGAAATGTATTACATCGATCGGGAAAAATCACATTATGGTGACCGTCGAGGTCAATCATACTCAAGCATATTAATATTTTTATTCATATCGTAGGTGCTTGAGTATTGTGCAAGTAACTAGGGTTTCTTTTTTAGATGCATGTGTGATATAAAATAGGTAAATTGAAATTTATAAAACCTAAAAAAATAAGAGGAAAAAAACAAGATCTCAAGCAATTCCACATACGTCAGTTCCCATAACAGACACTACTACCTAGGTGTCCCTATCACAATCCAGATGGTTTTGTCCTTCATTATCCACATCACAGTTTCAGACACAAAGCTTACACCTTCACACATTAGTTGTTCAAGATCATTAAAGAACCTAGAATAAGTCCAGACCTAAGATTAAAAGCTGAGTCATTCTGTAAACCATATCTATAACTTTTTCTTTCATTTTATTTTCTTAATCTTACTTATTTACTATTTTATAAATATGTGATCTCTATTTTCTTTCTTGTATATTTAATTTAATTAAATCATGTAAAGTCATCTCCCCTTAATCTATTTTACAATGAAATCCAGTTACGAAGGTAAATTATCTTTCAGCTTTTTGGTTACTTTTTCATTTACCTGGTTGCAACTATAAATAGCCCTAACTCCTTCATTTCACTACATGGAATAAAGAAATGTCAAACATCACTCAATATTCCTAAAAATGATAATTGAACTTCCACATGTCCATTTGAAAGTGGTGAAACTGTTATCCAAAATTCACCCTCAAGGTAATTTTGATAACATGCATCAAATTATTCAGTCCCGAGCAAGTAGACTGATTTGAGGCCCAAAATCATGTTTTTTGGGGTCCCCTCAACTTTTTTCTAACTCTCCCATCCAAGAAGAAATTCCAACAAGTTGAGAAAATGGAAAAAATGTAAAAAATAAGGTTGCAGGAATGTTTTAAAGCATTTCGGGATTGAAGGGTTCGGTTCGTCGAGATGGTTCGGGTCGTACAGGAGGTCAAGATATACCAAGCTTGGGGCTGAAATACAAATAAAATTGGCTAATTCAGACATTTTTGTCCCAGGCGGTCCAGCGGGATAGTTGGGAGGTCGGGACGCGAGGGACGCGAAAAGCTAAAACGACCGAAAGCAAAGAAAATTGTCAAGTTTTTGTTTCACGCGGTTTTGGGACAGCCGAAACAAAAGTACGCGCGGGACACGAATTGGCCGATTTGCTCACAGACAGTCCATTTCGGGTGGTTCAGAGATATTTGTCCCGGGAAGTTTGGGATATTTGGGACAAAAGTATGAGAGGGACGCGTGGGACGCGAAAAGGTGAAAAAGCCGCAAACAAGAACAAGGAAGCCCGAATCGGCCGAAGCAGGAGATTTTCATCCGAGACAGCCGGGAAAAAGGTACGCGAGGAATGCGAGGGATGCGAAAATCTGAAGCGGCCGAAGGCAAAGAAGAAAATTCAACGTTTGGCGCGTGAAACTTCAAACGGCCATAACTTTTGACTCCGAGCTCCGATTTTCACAAAATTGGACTTTTCAACCACGAGCACGATGTCCTCTACATAGATTGGATTTTATTATTTTT
The DNA here is from genome assembly GCA_018340775.1 of Taxus wallichiana var. yunnanensis. NCBI lineage: Eukaryota > Viridiplantae > Streptophyta > Pinopsida > Cupressales > Taxaceae > Taxus > Taxus wallichiana. The sequence continues at coordinate 648,796,178 of CM031234.1, read as the reverse complement.
AATGATGGTAGATATATTTAATTAAAAGAAACATATTCATCTCAAGTCGAGTTAATGCTCATTTCAAATAATGAAAACGCCCGCTGACCCAAAATAGTGTCGCACTTTCGAAGGCCATAACTTTTGCATTTCTCAATGAAATCGCACAAAAATTGGTACCGTTGGAATCATGGCTCAATCCCAACACACACAACAATCAAGAAATTATAGATATGATTAGAGATTGATCAAGATTTTTAAGAAAACGTGGCTGGGTTCATAACAGTGTTTTATTTGGTGGTTGGGAGTGCAATTAAGAGGCATGGTCATCATTCTTTCTCTGCTGCAGCACCTGGGACTGTATGGGGAGCCTTTTACAAGTAATATATAATCATTTTACTCCATTTAATGCCTCTTACAAGTGGTTGAAGGATAGATTTCAGGATTTCCATTTTCCCTTCTCTTTCTCTTCTCATTTTTTCTATAAATTGGAGTGTTGGGCTCATTGTAAAAGGAGGTAGTTTTTGTAGCAAAGCTCTACCAAGATTACTTTGTGAAGCCAATGTGTTGCAGGCCCTTGTTGTGGACTCCTTGCATGGTGATCCAGGCCCTTATCTTGTAATTGATTGAACTGTGTATATCAGGAAGCAATAAAATATAAGTTTGTGGATGCATCTTCCCCTGCTGTGTTTTCTGCATTCTTCTTGCCCCTTCAACCTTGATTACAAGAATATTGTGTCTATTATTATGCTCTTACAGGGATCCATTATCATTGTGTATGTTTGAGATATTTTTGTGAATGCATTTTGCTAGATTGTGGAGAACTGTCATCACCCCTTCTAGTGTGCACCTTGCTTCTGTATCTCACGCATTTGAAGACTACTCTCACCCCCTCCTTTTCTGGTGTATCACCGCTTTAGTGTAGGATTTCATTTTATGCATTCTCTCTCCCTGGTCCCTTGGAAATTTAGATTAGAATAGTTAGTTTCCCCTGCATTAGAGTAGATTGTGGCAGGTAGTTTAGGAGCAAGAACCAGCTTTCTCTGGAGGTCTATCTCAAGTAACAAGTCCCACAACTTGGAGATAGTACCCATGTTATCCAATCACACTGTGAGTTCAAATATATGCGCTTGTATAAACAGAAGGGTGCTGTGATTCGGTGATAACAGAAACTATAGAAATGCTTATTTACATATTTTTTTAATCTTCGTTAATATCTATAATTTTTTAATAAAAATAACATCAAGGAACAACTAAAAGTTTTCAGCACTATAAGTAATACTTGGAGCTAATGACTCCCCACTGCTAATTTTAAAAATTAATATATAGAAATTATGGTTGTAAAATCTTTGCTCTTTCCATTTACATTTGAAGAATGTGAATGAAATCTTCATAAATTAGTGTAGCTATAGTAGTGATCTCACATTCAATTGTCAAAATATAAAGGCTAATTACTTCATTCAATTATCAAAGAGAACTAGAACAAAGGAAAGAATATGCCTCATGCCCCTAATTCAACACAACCAATGCAGAAAAATAGATTAATATTGTACAATTCCATGTAATTAATGATCATGATTAAGGATTTTGAGATGTTAGAAAATAAAAACTCTGATTAATATCATTGAATGAAAGTATATAATTGTGGTAATGATTGTATGGATGTAGGAGTAGATGACCTATGAGACATCTAGATAAAAAAGAGCTGCTCCACACTTGTTGGAATGACTGGATTATGTCGTTCAACTGCAACTTCATTATTGTTATCATTAACAAAATGCTGTCCGTATGACCAGTTCTGATCCCCTAACAAAACTTTGCTAGAATTTCCCGTGCAGTCGGGATGTGAAGGACATGAACTTAATAGCTGGTTATGCTTAGACTGGAAGACTGAATTATGGTGTTGAAGTGGAATGTCGTTATCATTACGATCATTAGAAGTGCGAATAAAACGCTGTCCATATGACCAGTTCTGATCCCCTAACACAGCTTTGTTAGATGGTGGGCATCTAGGGTCTTTAGAATTGCCTTTGCAGTCTGGAGCTGAAGCATATGAATTTAGTAGCCAGAGACATAATGGAGCATTAACATAATGTTGACAAAAAGAAGGGCACTCATTTTGAAGAATATTGAGCTTGCCGTTATATAATATCACAGGGTTGTTTCAAATAACTTATGAAATGCATGAAAGAATCATTGTATTTATAGGCTATGAGTTGGTAATTTATCGAATATTTTTAGCATTCAAAGTCAGACGGCGTGTTGGAGACGGGCTGAATAAGGGTAAAGTCTACAAAATACTATAAATATAATGGGGTTGAACAAATTAACTGTTGAACCGACCAAAGGATTGCCGTTACGGGTTACAAGATTTATTTGACTGCAACTGTCAACTGTAGTTTTACCGGCTACGCGTAGGGAGCGTCAAAAGAGATTGACAGCTCAGGGTCGTCAAAACAAATTTAAGGGCCCAGCAAACTCCCAGGCAACGATAGAACGGAACGCTTGAATGGTAGGAAACAATTACTGTATTGGTCATTAAAAGCCATTACATAAAAGAGAAGCTATCATTTGTAAGTTCCATCGTCAGTTATCTCTGTAGTTAACTAGGCGAAACACATTCACTTCCACTATGTTGTCCAATCTAACATGCTCAAAGTTGATGTGGTGTTTTTCTCTGTAGAAGCCTGAAATGGATTTTGCTAGGAAATACATTCATTAAATGGTAGATGTCACAGTATTATATAGGATGAAATCCGATACTATATCTAGATCTACAATTGTTAGGATGGCTAAAAGGACTAAAACAAGAATAACATAATATAGAAACTTAGACAGCATTTATTAATCGGGAGGGAAAATACTTTATTAAAGCAATGAGATTTATGGAAGGGTGTAAAACTATATAATATTTCGGGAAATAAATTAGTAATATTTAATTATTCATTTTAATGTGACTACATTATGAAGTGGTGGAATTCATTCGAAAGAATTTAATTGACCGTAGTTATGTTCCTAGCTTTTTAAGAAAAAAAATTGTCGTAAATTTTCCCTAATAAACTGTTAGACTTTGGTGTGGTATGGACGTCGAATTTGTAGGCATTATAGCAGTGTTTAATGACTCATCCCAAGAAATAATATGCTTCTAAGTTCCAGGGAAGATGGTACCTTTTTTGTCTTCCTCAATAATCTTAAGGTGTAGACATTTCTCGAAGGAATGTCCCTGTGAAATTTCTATTAAAACAAAAATAACTAGTTTATAAATATTGGATCTTATAATAATTAACAAAGAGCTCAAATATATATATATATTGATGAAATAGCCTATATTACTTAATAAAATATTAGAGCCTATCCACAAAAAATATGGGTGGTAAATGGCACACTCCACGATCAAACTAGCGGAAGACTAGAAGACCAAAGTATCAAGCCCAAGGGGAAACCAAAAACATAGCAACAATGCCAAAAAACAAAATGAAAACAAACTAGGCCGCCGCAGCAAACATAGAGGCAGGGGGCGGTGGTAGAGGCCCTTTATCCTCTAGGTTACTACCAAGAAGATCGTTGCCATCTGGAAGAGGTGGCCAGCCTAAAGCAACTTCTTCGTCTTTGTCATCCTGCTAATCAGGAGAAATGGCAAGAGCCAACAAAGGGACTTTTCTAGAATCCCACCCATCCCTCTGCACAGAGGGCGGGCGTGGTGGCGGGATCCCTAGCCATTGTGCTATGTGGAACGATGCAGTGACCCCCAACTACTGCGGTTGATGGGGCTCCACCAATGTTCGGGTTGCCTCCTGGGAGAGCGATGATGATGAGCATGGTCAACCGACCGGCCTCGGCCATGACGTCCTCTCGAACAAACAATCCCAGAAGGGGAGGTAAGGATTTCTCGTGCCACACTGCAAGGAGCATTGGCCCAATGATCTAGAAGGGTCTAAAGGTTCCGCACTTCTAGCTCCACCTTGCGGGTTTGATCCTAGATCTGTAAGAACACATTCGAGATAAGCATGGCCTTATCATAATGTGAAAGAATGCAAGAAACTATGGAATTAGAAAAAACAATAGAATTGCATTCTTTCCATACAAAAGAAAGGATCTCCACTCTGAAAGTATGCCACACTTGTGCAAAATCATGCGGAATGGAAATAGAATCCCCTAGCAAAGCATGTTGCCAAAGAAATGGAGCTGGTCTAAATAGATGAAAGAAATAGTGGATCCAGGCCCAAATAGCTTGAGCTTTTGAGCAATACCAGAATAGATGTTTAAGCATCTCAATATGCCCACAAAAAGGGCAAAGCCAAGGAGCAATCCCATAATGAGCTAATCTGTGCCCAAGAGGGAGGACTTGAAATATCAGGCACCAAGCAAAATAGGCTAGCTTGGGTTGAAGGATAGCTTTCCAAACTGTATGAAATCTATCTTCCTAGGAGGACCATCTAGAATTGACGGCCCATCTAGAGTTAAGCAAGGATACCACTGGCAACCTAGGGGTGAGCAGAGCATAACCTTTTCTTGGGGAGTAATTTAAGAAAGGGGTATCTGGAAACCATTTCCAATCCTTCCACCAAGGCCTGAGAGAGACAACACTAACTTTGTGAAGCATCTCAGTAGGAATGGAATCAAGAACTTCTTGATAAGACACTTTGTTAGTCAAAGTAAGCCAAAATTTGGCTTTAGCTTGAGGCCAAGTGAGAAGTAGTCTGGACTACCTACAAAAGATGTATTTAAGAGTGCACAAGCCTTCATGATATAACATAAGAACATGAACCCAGGGCACTTTGGAAAGCAAGACATCATGAAAATTGATGAGAGAAGACCACCAGATGCTATGGTCATTAATGGAAATCCCATTTCGGAAACCATCCCCTTCTTAGATTACAAAGGGTTTGAGAAATTCCAAAGATTTCTGTATGATTATGACAACAAAGGTGCAAAAATCTTAATCAGGGATTTGAGAATGAGCAAACTGTGAAAATCAATCCCTTGCCAATTTTTGCGCCCTTGAGGGGAGACTTGACAAATATAGTTGTGAATCAACACTTTCGAAGCTTCGTTGCCAGTGCAGGCCGAATGATCCACTTGGCTTCTAGCGTAGTCCCCTGGCGGCCAATGTTGGTAAGACCAAGACCACCAGAATCCATAGGGAGGAAACAATACTCCCAAGCAACTCTGTGAAAGCCTTTTCCAAGCTCGAGCTAGCCTAAAGAAAATATCTGAGAAGTTTTTCCAATTTCTTGTAAGAGGCTTTGGCCGGCACCCAACATAAAGAATAATAAACATGCGTGGTAGCCAATATCTTGGAGAAAATATGAAATTTTCCTACCAGCTAAAGGGGTTTAGTAATCCAGTACTCCAACTTGCGGGAGACCCTGTCAATAACATACTGCCAAAGTTGATTGGGAGCAGCATCAAAAGTAAAGGGGATACCCAGAAATCTATAAATTTCTCCATGCTGGATGTATTTCTTGTCATAACGATTAAGCCAACCAAGTTTAGGGAGAAAAGATTGTCTGAAGCACTGGATCTTTCTCCATTGGATACTGGAACCTGAAGCTAAACAATATGTGTCCAAACATTACATGGCATTGTTTATATTTTCTTCTTCCTCCAGGAGTTGAGGAAGGGGTCATCTCGTAAAATGCCCATTGACAAGCTGAAGGGGAGTCAGGGAAGGGAGTTGAATTCGTCTCACAAGCCCTTGATCCTGAGCATGGGCAAGGAAAAACCTAAAACCTTCAGTGGCAAGCACGTAAAGAGCAGGTGCTAAAGGACAACCTTGCCTAATAGAGTAGAAAATCCCAAACTACTCAGAAGTATGACCATTTACATATAGAGAGTCAGTGGCATCTTTAAAAAGCATTTTGACAGAGGTGATAAAAACAAAAAGAAGTCCAGTGCTTCAAGCATCGCCAGGATGAAATGCCATTCAATCCTTTCATAAGCTTTATCAAAGTCAATTTTGACAAACATGGTTGGATGTTTAGAGGTTCTCGCCCACTCCATACCTTCCCAAATAGCCAAAATGTTATCCATAATGTACCTGCTCTATATGAAACCAGTATGCTCAGGAATGATGATAACAGGAAAGATGGGCTGAAGCCTAAGAGCTAAAGCCTTAGCTATGATCTTGTATGAGACATTGAGCAAGGTAATTGGCTGCCAATTGTAGATGAGCTTTGGGTCTCCTACTTTAGGGATGAACTTTATGTGACTCTGATTAATAAGAGCACCGAGGGACCTTGAGTGGAGAGCCTCGAGGTAGACTTGCAGCAAATCTCAGCCAACCATGTCCCAAAGGGCTTTACAAAAATCATAAGGAAAACCATCAAAACCAAGAGCTTTATCGTTGGCCATGAGGGAAAGAACTTCATATAAGTCCTCTAGAGTAAGTAATCTATCACATAGACAACTTTGTGTGCTAGTGAAAGTTTGCAAGGAACTACCAGAGGCATTCGGTGAGTGCATTTTTTTGCTTAGGAGACTCCTCCTGTGCTTCGAAAACCTGAACATAGTGCGTAACAAAGGCTTGGACTATCTGAGGAGTGTCTGTAATTTGAACATCGGCATCAACAATAGCAGAAATTTGTTGGTTCATGTGCTTGGCTTTGATCAATGATGGATACCATTTTTTTCTTGAACATTCCAATCTAGAGATTAGTTGGATTTAGCTTCTTATGCTTGTAGACATAGCCTCATATCTTGGGCATGTTAGGGACCTCATCCAAAAACATCTCAAGAGGGGTCTCCACCTCACACAACTTGGTAGAGGTCGTATTATCTCCAATAGAGAGAGTCTTAACTAGCATGCACAAACGGTTACCTATGCTGCCCAAGTAGAAATGACAAAACAATTCAGGTAGCATTCAAAAATCTTCACTTTGAATAAAAGCATGGTTCCTTTATTTTTATGAAGTTTTCGTGGGTGGGATGGTGGTTATGTTGCGGTTTAAACCCGTAGGTCCGAGGTTTGAATCCTAACAGTGACGGTGTAAATTTTTTTGCATTCGACTTTGGTTGACATCAGTGGTCACCTCTTCAAAATTAATTAATTTGCGTGTGTTGTTTAACCCTAGCTATCCCACATTGCCCATAGAAAATTAAACCACTGCAAACAAAATGACCACATTCATCTTCCTCATTGTTTTCATGTAATGATAACAGAAAACAAAATTAATTTATCATAAGCACACCTCTTCAATTTATATGGTGAGAATGCAATATTTCATGGCATCATTGGTTGATATTGTTCATGCTCAGTTCTCCCATAGTGCCCACATAAAATTAGAACAATGCAAACAAAATGACCACATTCATTTTTCTCATCATTTTCATGCAATGGCAACAGACAAGAAATTTAATCCATCATAAGAACACCTTTTCAATTTATATGGTGAGAATTCAATATTTCATGACATCATTGGCTGAAAACAATGACCTAGAGACATGATTTTGCTACAGGTAATAGTGCTCTGACGATAATATGAGCTTCGACATCATGCACATAGCAGCCATAATCAATTCTTTACAGTACAATCCTTAACACATGCCTTTGCACGTTGTATGTCAGTGCGCCTGTTTAGAACATGTTTGAATTTTTCCTATGACTCTATTAAGATATCAATTACTTATGTTGACATAGAAACTCTAATATATTGTGATCAAATCTAAGAGCACAAAATAGCATATATTATTTTTCTAAGAACAATATGATCTATGGAAAGGGTGTGGGACATGTAGGAATTTAATTCAAAACTTTTGATTTCCAACTTTCCATTCAATCCTTAATGTTTTTTTATTTATCCATTTTCCCCCTCTTTTTGACATTGATATTCTTAAATAGATCATGTTGACCATTTTTCAGTCACCATAGGGAAGGGACTTAAAAAATTCTATTTACTCAGTTTCAAGGGTTGATTGGGAAACACACAGTAATCAACAACTATGAATGCAGTTCTAGGATGCTCATTCCTCGCATATAATGCCTTGTCAGTTGTCATCTTCCTCAAGATCATGCATCAACCATTCAATATTTTTCATGGTCCCAATAAATATTGGAAAGGAATCATACATCAGAAGTGAACATCATGGGAAAATAGTATATCAGATTGTAAATTGGAAAATTCTTAAGTGTTAAGGTAAGTTGCAGTTGCAGGAGGATCATTCATTCATATTTTGACTTTCTAGTTCCATATCATTATAAAAAGGTATAAGCAAGTTGTTAAATAATTTTGATTATATGGATTTGAGTTATGTATTAAGTTTTAGATGTTTATTTTAGTTATCCAACTGAAAATAAATGCAAAAAAAGCAGCATAAAACTAATTTCATTACAAAAATGTATATATTCATTAGGAAATTGTACAAGTTTCCAACACAAGCTGTGGGATATAATTGAAAGAAAAAGAATACAAATAATAAGGAGACCAATCATTTCCTAGTAGACATGACCCCCTCTCGTGTAATTTTTGATCCATCTTCATCCATTACTTCTCCACATACGTAAAAGAGAGAAAAGAGATTCTATTAGAGCTCATGATTTGAAGTTATTCCTTGCTTTGTTATATTTTGAGATTTGAAGTTATTTTCATTCTTTATTGAAAAGGGAGGTAGTGGAAAAAATCTCTAAAAGTTCATCTACAAGAATTAATTGCAGAGTCTTTCTAAATCTAAAGGATAAAATAACATAAATTTTACCTTGTAGCATAGATTTCATGAATACAAGTTGCATTTACATGAATGCAATGTCCCAAATCAGGAAAGGAATGTCAAAAAATTTAGTCATCAGTGTAAGCTTTCAAAAAATAGATCACAAATTTAAAACATATATCAAGCTTTTGAGAAAGTGTGCTTTCAAATACAAATTATAGGATAAGAAAGAGTTTAAAGGTTTCTCATGATAATGCAGTAGAGTACAAAAAACTCAAAAGTTAGTGACTTCAAATGCCCATGTAGTTGCAAATTTTCAAAATATTTTCATCAATGAAAGGTCCCAAATCTCAGGATGAAATAAAAGAAAGACATTTCAGCCACCAAGTCAAAAGATGGAATACAAATTTCCAACAACAAGTACAACTAGGTTTCCATCAAATTTTCAAGAAAAATAGGAGTTTTAGATGTGTATTTTCATATTCAAAAAAATTGTTCCTTACGACACAAAATAATCTGGATCTTCAAGAAGAATGACAGAGGTTCATATTTTTCAGTGATAAAATTACAAGTTTTCATTAAAAGAATTCATCTTTCATACAAATTTTTCCTTGAAACATAAATTTTGGTATGTATGATTAGGGATACAAATCATAAGAAAGGTCTATGGGTATTTGTAAAACTCCAAGTTTTCATGTATTAAAAAATTGAAATAGTTCACGAAAAGGCTTAACTTGTAGTACATGGTACTCACACGAAAATGGTGATCCAAGAGAATGCAACAATGGGTCAAATTGCATAAAGAGTTGGGATGGAAAATCCAATCAGATGACTTAAATGATAAAGATCTCGAATAATGTTTCTAGATGAGTTGAGTCATTTGATGGAGGATTGGGTGAGCTTAATCGATAGGATGAGCCATGAAATGCATACACACTTAGCCGCACTACTACAAGGATGGGCAATTTGAGACAATAATAGAGACAAAAATTGGTCATATTGTCTCAAATAGAGACAATAAAAAAGTTGTATATCATCTCTAATATTGTCTCAAAGCGGGTGTCTCTAATTATTGTCTCTCTAGAGACAATATATATTAATTCATATGTATGTCTCTTGAGAGACAATATAGTTTTCATCTCTCTAGAGACATTATGAGTTATAATTTTTTGTCTCTTTAGAGACATTACAAATTTTAATTATTTTCTCTTTAGAGATACTACGATTTTGATTTTTCTGTTAAGAAAATATAAATTTAATGAATAAAAATTGAATTTCAATAATAAAAAATAACTACAATTCTTTTAATGTTGACACTTGCTAATCAATACTATAAATAAAACCCAATTTTTGTTGAATCTTGTGCTCACAAATGGGTCCACAAACCTTTTATTAATATAAAAAAGAGAACATACAAAAGGGTTCCTAAACATTGTTAACCCTTGACATAGACGGTACACATGTTTATTGAGTAAAAATTGTACTTTGACACCTCTAAACAAGCAGACATAGATGTTTTAGCTAATTCTTTCCACCTAGTTTTACAAAAAACTGTTACTTCCTCTTCATCATTTTTCACTTCCACCACCGAGCTTAGGACCTTTGGGAATTGCAGCCTTAGACATCTTGGATTATGCCTTTTGAGTCTTTGAAACAATTGCTACCTTTTTTGCTTTCTTATCATCTTTGTTCTTCTTTATTCTTTCCTTGATTTCTCTGAAAAATTTACAGCCAAAGATGGTGTCAGTAATAAGGGTCTAAAGAATATAGAAGGGATTTATAATTTCATAAAATTTTGACAAAAGCTATAAGAGATGAGGCCGTACCCCAAAACAATCTTCACGGGTAGTAGTTCAAACCTCTTTCTACCCAATTATCTTCTTCTAGATAATTTCAAAAGAATAAAAAACAATGGACCTAGAATAAGGCTTGGATGTCTTGCATCTTTTCTTTTTTACTTGTTCAACATGAATATCCTGGTAATAACCAAACAAAGTGAAAAATATTGAAATAGTCTTAGATAGAATAACAACACAACAAAAAAGAGAAATTAATCATATACATATGACTGATGTTATAAAATTAGCAAGAATGTAAATCGTAACAATATGTTTACGTGTTTTTGTAAAAAATTTGATTCCAATAATTTATGTTAAACAACGGTTTTCATAAACAATAAAAACATGAAGGTTTAAGATAAATATATTCAATAAAGGTTTTCGTAAAATATTCAAACCCTTTAGATGGTTTACGAGAAGAAAATTAAAAAGTCCTAAAAGAGATATCGAAGATGCATGTTGTTATGCATGCGAAAAAGCGATCGTTATGCTCACTTCTATAAAAAAATCACAAATCAAGTAAATACAATCTTCATCGAGAAATATGTTGAAGATTGGTAAGCGATAAATTTAGAACAAGAAGACTTGAATATGCATTATTTTTCTATCCATATCATAAGAAGTCAAGAAGAATATGAATCCAATATTCCAACAGAGGAAGAAGAAGAAGCATATAATGATTATTGTTGACTAGGAGAAAAAATATTCCACTCAAGAAGAGTTCATAATCATAACTTATTTTTAAAAAAGTACACATCTGATCACGAACATTCCACTTATTGTTAAGGCCGAGGGAAAGGTTTGGGGAGAAGGAAATCTTTTCATAGAGTTGTTTGGAGGTAGCCTCTTGGAGAGTGGGCCATTTGATCCATCTCATAGTATTACAAAAGTTTAGTCTAGTAGTCGGAGCTGTGAAGGCATTTATGAGCATTGTATATAGTCTGAACTGAGATTGAGGAAGGTTATAGAAAGTTTTAATGTCTATCCATTCCATCCACTTCAAAAATATCTATAAGTCATGTAATATTTTAGTTCCCTTCTCAAACCAAAGGAGGGCAGAGTATCCTCTTGTCAAGGAAAGGATCCTTGCCTTAACAAGAGGCTACTCTGCCTTGATTTGGTTTGAGAAAGGAATTAAAATATTTCATGACTTGTAGAGATTTGGGAAGTGGATGTAATGGACAGACCTTAAAGATTTCTATATGCTTCCTCAATCTCAGTTCAGAATGTATACAATACACAAAAATGCTTTCACATCTCCCTCTACTTGAATAATTATGGAGGATGATAATGCCTATTGAGATACTATGAGGTGGCTCTAAGGGCACCCTTTCCATGACATTTTTTCAGATTTAAGACATTTATTTAAAAGGGCGGAAAGTTATTTTTCAGATTCAAGACATTTATTTAGAAGATACTTTTCATATTTACACTCAACTCATCTTTAGCAAATCACCGCAACTTCATCCAAATGTATCCATCACCGATATACACCCACAAAAATTAATAAACCATCTTGCCAAATATTTAAACAACAATTCTTTATTCAAAATGCCAAATGATATGGACTCATATCCAAGTCTTAAACATAGAAGAAACATAATTCTTAAATCATCATGCCAAATGATATGGACTCCTACAAGTCTTAAACATTGAAACACAATTCTTTAATCAAATCAAGTGGCTCATTTGAAAATGACACATTACATCTCTTTTACCCGTAAACCTCTTTTGTTGAATTTTTTTACCTCAGTAAACCTACTTGTCATGCTTAGGAAAGCAATGTCAATTGTTTCAGCCTTCAAAGGCTACTCATGAACCACAGAGAGCTTTGGGCATATTCGCTTCAAGAACTCGAGGGCATTCTCGGTAAATACGCCTTTTATTTCTGTTGATTTTTGTAAATTTCCCTTTTATATACATTTTCTAAAGATCTCATCTGTAGGATTAATAATAAATATTGTTAAATTCTGTAGCAGTAATTAAAAAGGTTTACAAGGTTTCTTATAGCATTGCAAATCTGAAATATAACAAGAATAATAATCAAGCATACTATTCGAAAGCCAAACATAGTTAAAAAATTGCACATATAAACAGAGCATTGACTAAATCATTAAGGTGAACTTCCTTGGATCCTGCGTGTGCATGTGACACACCGAATCCATCCCCGGCCAATCCAACAGCCCACACATGATTCAAAGCAGTTTCCTGTAAACATTTAACAACATTAATCCATCTTCTTAAACAAATCTCAACAAAGCTCGATCAAAGCTGGCTTTCCATATTCAATATTTCGTTTTGTATTAGTTTATGTTAACCTCTTCGAGTCATAATAATGGTACAAAAATTCTGAAAAAAGAGAGAAAAGAATGATAAGATTATGTACATAAAAATTATTACCTGAAGAAGATTCATCAAGGTCTCAATGGAAGCATTCTTATCTACTCCAACCTCGTACGATCTAATAACATAAGTCTGTCGATAAAGAAGATTGCCTTTAACCAGTCTACCCAATCTAAGTGCATCTACAGGAACATTAATATTCTCTAATCTTATTCTTATTATGAATTAAATATCCTTCAGTTGAAGCACACGTTCTTCTTGCAGATCCATTCACTTTTTCTGAAACACTATTGTTACTGTTGCTATCAACAATCTGAGCAGCAATTACTTTCCTGCAACTGATTCTTGCATTCACCTGTAATTTTTTCAATGGTCTTTGGCATCCATAAGAAAAATCAAATTCAAGAAACTTGGTAAGAATTGGTATTTTTACTTTGCAAAATCCAAGAAATTTCAATTCAAGTACAGACAGATCATTAATATTGAAATTGGTGATGCACACAATACTAAACCAGAAATAAACTCTATTGCGTTCAATTTGAGGGATCCATTTGGAAAGGCATGTGTGTGTTAATTTTGTATCCAGCAATTTTACTAACATATTCAACTTGAGAAACTACAGTCCCTTGACCACCCTAACTGAGATAAAAGTGATAACCTGAAAGACTACCAAGCCTAGAACATGGAGACAAAGAGTTGACAATGATCCTAGCTTGTTGATACATCCTAAAAGATAACCATTAGACCTTTAGGTCAAGATTTACACGAATTCTTGGTCGAGGGTTCATGACAGTTGATAATTCCAGTTCTTCATCGACAGAACAGGACCTTTCTTGAGCAAATCACGTGTTTCATGTCAGAGATCCTGGAACATGATGAGGAGGTGCCATTAATCCATTTGATCAATTGAGTCACAATTGCAAGCTCTAGGGACATCTTGAGTTGACAAGGAACAAACAAACTACAAGTTAACTGTGGATGCATTTAGAAATTGAACTAATTGGTTTGGTGGAGTGTGTGCAAGATCCTAGATGCTCTGCATCACTTATGCTTTCCTCATACGTGACTTCCTTAATAACCTTAATAAGTTTTAAAGGAAATATACTATAACAATAGGACCTGTACTTTTTGACCAAATACAATGACAATATATAATGCTGCACGTGTTTGATTGGCATCCTATGGACGATGACACTTGTAATGCACATTTCAACAACATGTCACAATTCCTCTGAGAAAAAAATGCAATGAAAAGCAAGTAATGTTCTCAAAAATCATTTTATTCGTTTCCAAATCTCCAACATTAATGTCTCTATCCAAATACATGTCGTAGGCACATTATTCATTCAACTATGTCGTGGGTGGCTTTTAATATCCCGATGATCACCACATTTATCTGTAGAAAAGCTTATTCACAACCATATGTATGGCACAACTAAATAAAACAGGTTCTTCAATTTTGAAAACATGTTGCTGTGGGGTGTTGCAAGCTGGTGAATGAGTTCAGATGCACTGCCTCCCGGATGCTTTCTTCACACATGCACCTTCCTGTAGATCCGTAATAGGAACCGTATGATCCCTATACTCTTCCCGTGACAATATACAAAATTCAAGTTTCACACCAAAAATGCTTACAATAATATCAATCCAAGAAAATAAGCAAAAATAAATGAATTCTCAGTTTTTCAGTTATTCAGTAATGTTGGAAAATTATCAGCAAAAATAAATAAAGGCGGTTATTCAGTAATGTTGGAAAATTATCAGCAACACAGAAATAAAGATATAACACATTATGGTGTCAAAACTATTTTGATTAGCAGGAGCACTCACCTTCAACCCTTCTGGAGAAATTTAATCCAACGATAACCCACCAGCTTGTGCAATGTTAGATGCAGCATTGAATAAAGTACACATGACACGATTGAAATCATTTGCAATAAGAAATCCATCAGAGAACCGAAGCTCATTCGGAACAACAGTCCATCCAAAACAAACACCTGCAAAGCCAACATATTTCAAGAATGATGCAGTCTTGATAGCAGCCTACAACACAATTTATAACACTACTAATTTTATAAATTTATTCATCAAAAGTTGAAAAAAACAAATGAAATACACATTACACGGTTAAACTGTTATTACACTATGAGAATTGTTACACTATGATAAAATATTTAAAGTAAATTAATAAAAGTATCTGCACAGTCTGTGATCAATCATTAGTATAAGAACATAAGATTTTTTCTAATTCCTATGGAATCTAAAAGATGATGATATTACGACCAAAATTAACAAGGTGAGATACTTCGCAATATATAATTTGATTGTTTCTACACTTTTAGCATCAGTGATGAAATTATAATTATTTTCCTGTGCTTGGTGCAGGAAGTTATGTATTTTTTGTATTTGGTTCCTAGAGTACGAATTGCAGTATTTGTAGGTGTTGGTTCTAAGTGCCTATAATTTGATAGGATTAAAGGTAAGTAGCCGATACGGCACCCCTAGAGCCCCTGGAGCGGGTACGACACGTTTCGGGAGCAGGAGCAGCTTGGGATAGGCTAGGCATGTCCGAGTAAGGTTGGGTACATCTGCAGACATAACCAGCCATATCCTGGTGTTTCCTGGCCCAAAACTGTGTTTTTTTTTCAAAATTCTGGTTTAAACTTAATATATCATTACAGCAGAAATTACAGTTTTCATAGCACCATTATTCTAGAGAAGGTATAGTTTAAATTTAATATATCATTACAACAGAAATTACAGTAAAAATCTGCAGTCTTATACAACAAACAACATAAAAGAAATAAACAGAATACTTAAATAACTTGCATAAACATATGAATATTCGAACCAGCACTGCTGTGCATAATCTCCATTAATAAAAGCTTCATCATACTCAGAGCTTCAGCTCTTTTACAAGCTGCGTGCGTGCAGCTGTGTGCTTTCAATGCACATCCTTCCTTGCTTGTGCAGATTTCACACCTTTGTGTGTGCATACAAAGCAATTACAATTGCTGTTATTTAAATAGAATAACTCACCCACTAATAGCTCTTCAACTGAGCATTCTAAATCTAAACTCATGCTTTAAAACAGTTGCATGCTATGCATGAATTAAAACAGATTTATTTGAATTAAATCTAATGATAAAAATAAGATAAAGCTAACTTAACTAAAGCAAACTAAAACAAGACTAAAGCTAAAATTAGCTTTCCTAAAAAAGCTACGGTTGGAATTAAATATGCATCACATGCATATTTCCAACACTCCCCCTTAATTTCAAACTGTAGCTTTCACTCTTCTAGAGTTGTGTTTGCTTTTTCAGATCTGCCATGTGCAGGATCACATACTCCCAAACAATCTCTCAAATATTCGAAAACTTCTTTTGCTAAAGCCTTTGTAAAAATGTCTGCAAACTGATCTTCGGATCTACAAAATTCAAGATGAATTTCCTTGTTGTTTACCAGCTCCCTGATGAAATGATACCTCATATCAATATGCTTGCTCCTCTTATGAAAAACATGATTTTTGGACAACGCTATGGCTGAGTTGTTGTCACAAAAAATATGTGTAGCTTCCTCTTGTTTTTGTTGTAAATCTATCAACACTCTTCTCATCCAAATAGCTTGACATGCTGCTCCTATTGCTGCTACATACTCTGCTTCTGCTGAAGATAACGTGACAATGGGCTGCTTCTTTGATGCCCATGAAACCACTCCTATTCCAAAGTGAAAAGTATATCCGAATGTGCTTTTCCGATCATCTATACTTCCAGCACTGTCACTATCTATATAACCAATGAGTTTGAACTCATCTAAACTTGAATAAAGAATTCCATGATTTCTTGTTCCACGTACATACCTCAAAATTCTTTTTCCAGCTTGCCAATGTGAATCTTTTGGAGATTCCATGAACCTTGATATGAGGCTCACACCATACATGATATCAGGCCTTGTGGCCGTCAAATACATAAGACTTCTAACCAAATTTTTAAACAATGTTGGATCCACAAATGATCCTTCATCCTCTTTGCTCAACTTCAAACCTCGCAACCGGTGTTGGTCTTGGCTTCTGATTCAACATGTTAAACCTTTTAAAAATGTCACTTGCATACTTTTCTTGTGAGATAAAAACTTCACCTTCTGATTGTTGAACTTCAATACCCAAAAAATAATGCATAAGACCAAGATCTGTCATCTCAAACTCCTTCTTCATGGATGATTTGAATGACTCGTAGATAGATTTCCAAAGTAATGATCAAATCATCTACATATAAACAAACAATTAAAATTTTACCTTGTTCATTTATCTTGGTGTATAAGGTAGGCTCACTGCTACTCCTACTAAAACCATTCTCAATCAAATAAGAATCTATTCTGCTGTACCAAGCTCTAGGTGCTTGCTTGAGACCATAGAGTGCTTTCTTCAATCTGTATACTTTTCCTTCATGACCTTCAATCTCATAACCTTCTGGCTGATTCACATAAACTTCCTCTTCAAGGAATCCATTTAAGAATGCTGATTTAACATCCATCTGATAAATAGGCCATTTGTTTTGAGCTGCAATTGCTAAAACCATTCTTACCGTATCCAAACGTGCTACTGGTGCAAATGTTTCATTGTAGTCAACTCCATATTGCTGCATAAAACCTCTTGCAACCAGCCTTGCTTTGTGTTTCTGTACTTTTCCATCAGCATTGTATTTTTCTTGTAGACCCACTTGACTCCTATCACATCCTTTCCTTTTGGAAGATCCATTAGCTCCCATGTCTGATTCTTCTCTATAGCATCAATCTCATCATCCATGGGTTTTTCCCAAACTTCATTCTTTATAGCCTCTTCGTAATATACTGGATCTGCAGCTTGAGAAAATAATGCAAAAACTGAAAAATGAATTAGTGGTATCAACATTATAAATCTCACTTAGACTTCTTGTTTTCCGCTGCACAGGAGTATTCGATGTAGGACTTCTTTTTGGTGATCGAGTAGCTTCTGGTGTTCCCTGTGGTGTCTCTTGCATGGCTGAAGATGGCTGAAATCTTGGTGACCTCCTGACTGTAGATGGAGGTGTAGCTTGT
The DNA here is from genome assembly GCA_018340775.1 of Taxus wallichiana var. yunnanensis. Classification (NCBI taxonomy): domain Eukaryota; kingdom Viridiplantae; phylum Streptophyta; class Pinopsida; order Cupressales; family Taxaceae; genus Taxus; species Taxus wallichiana. Next base: position 648,778,296 of record CM031234.1, on the reverse strand, counting down.
GCTACAACTTGTGGTGCATGTCCAAGATTTGTAGATACAATAGTTTGTTGCTCTAAAGTTTCATCTATCATATCATCATGTGGAATAGATGTCGCTTATACTCTTTGTTTTCTCTATACTTCCATCCCATGCTTCATTCTCAATAAAATGTACATCCCCGCTGATCACAACCTTTCCAAGTGATTGGATTGTACAACTTGTATTATTTTGTATTCTCTGAATACCCAACAAAAATACACTTTTCTCCTTTTTTTTCTAACTTCTTCCTTAGCTCATCAGGTACATGTGCATATGCTACACACCAAAAACTCTAAAATGTGAAACTCTTGTGTTTCCTATTAGTCCATGCTTGTTGAGGAACCATGTTCCTAACAAGTTTTGTTGGACACCTGTTCAAAATATAAATAGAAGTTGCGAGTGCTTTTGCCCAATACTCATTTGGAAGATGTTTTGCCTTCAACATGCTTCTCGACATCTCCATGATGGTTCTATTTTTCCTCTCTCGCCACACCATTCTCGTTGTTGTGTATAAGCGGTAGTAAACTACTTGTGTATACCATGATATCTGTAAAAATTCATAAACTCGGTAGAAACATACTCACCTCCTCTGTCCGTTCTAAGAAATTTGATGTAGTATCCACTTTGCTTCTCCACTAATGCCTTGAACTACTGAAATGTATCAAAGGCATTTGATTTATTTCTTAGAAAATAAACCCATGTCTTCCTTGTGTAATCATCAATGAATGTCATAAAATAAATACAACCTCCAATAGAAGCTATCTGCATAGGTCCACATAAATCTGAATGTACAATCTCAAGTGGTGCACTTGCTCTTTTGTTTTGCCAACTGGGAATGAATCTCTGTGTTGCTTTCCCAAAATACAACCTTCACATACCCTTTTTGGTTTCTGAATCAATGGCAAACCTTTAACCATATTTTTTCTATATAATAAATTCAAACCTCCAAAATTCAAATGTCCATACCTTAGATGCCAAAGCCATGTTTCATCCTTCATGACTAAATGAAAAGCTGATTGTGTTCCTTCAGCGTAGGACTCAACTATATTTACGTAGGAATCAGGCGGGACAGACTCGCTTTATGTGTAGCATGACTGACTTTCATTGGCGCAGAATCATCTGTTTGAGCGCAGGACTCAACAAAAGACTGATTTGGCTTAACGCATGACTTTGCTGCAAACAGATCTGATTTCTTCTTCTTTCCAGGTTTCAAAATCAATGGAAACATCCTATTGCTGCTCATCTTCACTTTTGCAATCAACTGAGTGCTAGGAGCTTTGTCCACAATCACGCACTCATTGTCTTCCATATAGACTCGGTATCCTTTTCTGTACCAGTTGTCCAATACTCATAAGATTATGTTTCAAACCTGCAACGTAGTAAACATCTTGCATACTTGTTTTCTCCCCCTATCTTGTTAGAATACTAACCGTGCCTTTTCCTTTCACAGACACAATATTGTTATTTCCAAGAGTTACATCACTCTTAACTGAATCATCCAAACTAGAAAACAAATCTAGATTACCTGTCATGTGATTACTGCAACCTGAATCTAAATACCATACATCACATGGACTTTCTTTTGACAAATTACATTCAATAGGGGATAAAGAAGGTATTGCTTTGGCAATCCTTGTGCATGCATGCAATAAACATAGGTTTAGAAATAGAACTTCCAACCTGATTTTGATTTTGTCTCTCCCGATCATATTGCTTTTCTTGCAATCATAAGCATAGTGCCCATACTTCTTTGCAATAATGACACCTTTGAATATGAGACTTATCTTGTCTCACGACCATAACTTTGTTCTTGATTATGTCCTCTTCCACTTGAGTTTGATGAACCACTCCCACGTCCTCTAGATGGACTTCTTCCTCTGCCTCTTGGGCTGAAACTTCCTCTTACTTTGCCACGACTATGCGAGATGCAAAAGCCCTGATCTACACTTGCATGTGATCTATTCATCCTCTCTGTTCTCGATTGATTAGTGATGCATGCAACTCATCAATAGAAAATTGACTCAGATCCTTAGTTTCTTCAATAGCAACAACTAAAGGATCAAATTTTGTAGGCAAACTTCTAAGCAATTTTTCAATAATCCTTCTATCCTCAAGAGTCTCACCATGGGATTTGATTTGATTGACTAAGCCAACTACATAAGTAAAAAATGATTCTATAGAATCTGAATCTTTCATTGCTAAATTCTCAAAATCTCTATGAAGTAATTGTAGTTTGGCAGTTTTTACTTTCTCCTTACCTTGATATGCAACTTGTAAAGTATCCCATGCAGTCTTTGCTTGACTGACTGCTGCCACTCTTGGAAGAATGCTTTCATGCATTGCTTGATGAATATAGAAAAGATCTTTGCCATCCTTCTTTCGTAACTCCTTCAAAGTATCTTTCTCTGCTTGAGAAAGTGCAAGTATACGCTGCTGCATTTGTGGGCTCTGTGTACCCATCTTCAACGATCTCCCACACGTCTTGAGATCTGAATAGCGCCTTCATGGTCAACGACCAGTATTCATAATTCTTTCCATTAAATTGCGGCATCTGCGCATGCCGATGTGAAGCCATAACTTGCTACCAATTTAATAAGTTGTTGGAATAACCTTGCTCGATACCAATGTGTAAAAATCTGCAGTCTTATACAACAAACAACATAAAATAAATAAAAGAATACTTAAATAACTTGCATAAACATATGAATATTCAAACCAGCGTATTCTTGTGCATAATCTCCATTAATAAAAGCTTCATCATACTACACTCTTTACAATCAAGTCATATGCGTGCTTTCAATGCACATCCTTCCTTGCTTGTGCAGATTTCACACCTTTGTGTGTGCATACAAAGCAATTACAAATGCTGTTATTTAAATAGAATAACTCACCCACTAATAGCTCTTCAACCGAGCATTCTAAATCTAAACTCGTGCTTTAAAATAGTTGCATGCTATGCGTGAATTAAAACAGATTTATTTGAATTAAATCTAATGATAAAAATAAGATAAAGCTAACTTAACTAAAGCAAACTAAAACAAGACTAAAGCTAAAATTAGCTTTCCTAAAAAAGCTACGGTTGGAATTAAATATGCATCACATGCATATTTCCAACGATTTTCATAGCACCATTATTCTACAGAAATTAATATTTTAAATTTAATAAATCATTACAGCAGAAATTATAGTTTTCACAGCACCATTATTCTACATAAGGTATATTTTAAATTTAATATATCATTACAACAGAAATTAGGATTTTCACAACACCATTATTCTAAAGAAGGTACCAAGTACAAGCCATCATAAATATGGATAAAAATAACATGTATGAGATAAATCATAAATGTAATAAACACCTCGACTAGATATGGTAGGGACAATTGAAATTATGAATGTATGAGTAGTTTGTTGTGGCTATTTAGCTTGTTTTGTTTTTCATATGCATAATATGTGGTTAATTCTTATTTAGAAGGCTGAAATTTATATATTTTTTAATTTTTATATATTTTGTAATGTCGTATCATACGCCATATCCAAGCCCAAAATTTATTTTTCCGTTTCCATGTATCTGATAGCAGAAGACAAAGAATGATTTATTCAATGTATTCAATGTGTTTACAAAACAACGGACAAGAAGAATATAAAACAATGAAATGGTTACACAAGGAAGGGATGGTTAAGGAGTAACCATATGCAGCATAGGATGTATTAAATTAAGCTAACATTCCCCCCCTTAATACATTGTTCCTACATATGTACCCCCTAAACAAATCAAACTTCACCTTCCGAGAGGCTTGGTGAGAATATCTGCAACTTGAAAATCAGTAGGGTAGTACTGGAGCTGAATTTGGTGGTTCAAGACTTGTTCACGAATGTAGTGACATTCAACCTCAATATGCTTTGTTCGTTCATGAAAAATAGGATAGTTCACAAGCTTCAACACACCTTGATTGTCGCAGTGAATGATGGAAGGTTTCTCTTAGGAATCCCTATATCTGCAAGAATGCGACGTAACCAAATTGCTTCACACACAGCTCCTCATGAGGCGCAGTATTCAGCCTCAGTGGATGAGAGAGAAACAACAGTTTGCTTCTTCCTAATCCATGAGATAGGTGCAAATCCGAGATGAAACACATACCCTGAAGTGGATTTCTTGTCATCAATAGATCCTGCATAGTCGGAGTCTATATATCCCTGTAAGAAGAACTGAGTGTTCTTCTGATACTCCAGACCAAAGTCAACTGTAGTTCAGATGTATCTCAACACATGCTTTGCTGCTATCCAATGACATTTCTTCGGCTCCTGCATAAATCTGGAAAGATAGCTCACTTCAAAGCAAAGATCTGCCCTGGTATAAGTCAAGTAAATGAGACTCTGCACAAGCTGCCCAGAGTGAGTGCCATCTACCTGCGTTGAATCCTGTAATCTAGATAATTGCAAACCTTTTTCCATAGGTGTGGACATTAGTTTACAATCTAACATTCCATACTTCTCCAGGAGTGTCTTGGCATATTTCATCTGGGAGACGAAGATATGATTCTTCTTCTGCCATATCTCTAAGCCAAGACAGTAGTGAAGTATCCCTAAATTGGTCAAGTTGAATGATTTCTTTAGATAATTCTTTACATCATCCACAAGATTGTCAAAACTTCCTATGATCACAAGATCATCTATGTAAAAAACTAGAATAACAATCTTTGTTCCTACCTTCTTGATATACAAATTTGTTTTGGAGGGGCTACGAGTGAATCCATGCTGCAATAGGTGATCATCAATTTTTATATACCATGCCCTAGGTGCTTGTTTGAGTCCATAAAGTGACTTTATTAGATGACATACCTTGTGTGGTTGATGCTTGTCTAAACCCTTGAGTTGGGCCATGTATACTTCAAGCCCAAAATTTATTTTTCCGTTTCCATGTATCTGATAGCAGAAGACAAAGAATGATTTATTCAATGTATTCAATGTGTTTACAAAATAGCGAACAAGAAGAATATAAAAAATGGAATGGTTACACAAGGCAGGATGGTTAATGAGTAACCATATGCAAGCATAGGATGTATTAATTTAAGCTAACATTCTCACCCTTAATACATTGTTCCTACATATGTACCCCCTAAAAAAATCAAACTTCACCTTGCCTAGAGGCTTGGTGAGAATATCTGCAACCTTAAAATCAATAGGGCAGTACTGGAGCTGAATTTGGTGGTTCAAGACTTGTTCACGAATGTAGTGACATTCAACCTCAATATGCTTTTTTCGTTCATGAAAAATAGGATAGTTCACAAGCTTCAACACACCTTGATTGTTGCAGTGAATGATGGAAGGTTTCTCTTCAGGAATCCCTATATCTACAAGAATGCGACATAACCAAATCACTTCACACACAACTCCTCATGAGGTGCAGTATTCAACCTCAGTGGATGAGAGAGAAACAATAATTTGCTTCTTCCTAATCCATGAGATAGGTGTGAATCCTAAATGAAAAACATTCCCTAAAGTGGATTTCCTGTCATCAATGGATCATACATAGTCTGAGTCTGTATATCCCTGTAAGAAGAACTGAGTGTTCTTCTGATACTCCATACCAAAGTCAACTGTAGCTCAGACGTATCTCAACACATTCTTTGCTACTATCTAATGACATTTCTTCGGCTCCTGCATAAATTTGGTGAGATAGCTCACTTCAAAGAAAAGATCGCCTGGTATAAGTCAAGTAAATGAGACTCGCACAAGCTACCCGGAGTGAGTGCCATCTACCTATGTTGAATCATGGAATCTAGATAATTTCAAACCTTTTTCCATAGGTGTGGACATTGGTTTATAATCTGACATTCCATACTTCTCCAGGAGTGTCTTGGCATATTTCATCTGGGAGACAAAGATATGATTCTTCTTTTGCCATATCTCTAAGCCAAGATAGTAGTGAAGTAGCCCTAAATTGGTCATGTCAAAGGATTTCTTTAGATCATTCTTTACATCATCCACAAGATTGTCAGAACTTCCTGTGATCACAAGATCATCTACGTACAAAACCATAATAACAATCTTTGTTCCTACCTTCTTGATATACAAATTTGTATCTGAGGAGCTACGAGTGAATCCATGTTACAATAGGTGATCATCAATTTTTATATACCATGCCCTAGGTGCTTGTTTGAGTCCATAAAGTGACTTTATCAGATGACATACCTTGTGTGGTTGATGCTCATCTACAAACCCTTCAGGTTGGGCCATGTATACTTCTTCTTTGAGATCACCATTCAGAAAATCACTCTTGACATCCATTTCTACTGAAGTTTCCATCCATTTTTTGCTGCCATTACACAGACAACTCTGATGGTTTTTATCTTCACTATGGGTGCAAAGGTCTCGTCATAGTGAATTCCTTCTTGCTGAGCATAACCCTTTGTAACAAGTCATGCTTTGTGTTTGTCAATTAACCCATCTACCTTATATTTTGTTTTGAAAATCCATTTGCAGCCAATGGATTTCTTACCTGGAGGCATATCGACAAGTTCCCACATCTGATTCTGAAGTAGGGAATCATATTCAACATTCATAGCCTATTTCCATTGTGGTTGGTCTAATGCCTCATGAACAGTGTCAGGTTTAGTGCTATCAACAACTGAACTCATGAGTGCAAAATTTACCTCATGTCTGGCTTGACTTCGTGTTCTGACTCCTATAGAAGTGCTTGGAAGTGAGTTCAGGTGTGCATCCCCAATAGTATTTTGGACCCATTTCAGACGTTGGTGCTAGTGCTGCTAATGTTAAGATGTGTTTTATAGTGTGCCTAGATCAACGAATAAGTCTCCACTCAGCTCTTCTTCTCTCTGAGAAGAATCATCTTGCCCATCATCTGGATGTGTGAGCAATCTATGTGATGAGGTTGGTACTAGATCTCCATTGTGTGGCAGGGAGTCAAAGGATGACTCATCACACACCACATCTTGAATCTCATAGATTTTCTTCATCTCAGGATCCATGAGATGATATTCCTTTGAGGTAGTACTATACCCCAAGAAAAGACATGGCAATATCTTTGGATCGATCTTCTTCTTTTTCTTATCTAGAACATGCATATATGCAGTAAAACCAAAAACTCTCAAATGATAGATAGAAGGTTTACGACCAGTCCATACCTCTTCCAGGTGTCTTGTTCTATAAGATTTTTGTGGGTCCCGAGTGAGTAGATACAGTGCTATCTAGACTACTTCTACCCAAAACTGATCCTCCAACTTGGTGGTGGAGAGCATACAATGAGCCATCTCCATGATAGTCTGTTGTGTCACTTGAAAATCCCATTCTGTTGGGGCGTGTAGGGTGCAAGTCAAGATGTTCTTTGAACGCCATGCTGCTACTTCAGGTATGCTAAGAACTTCTTTGATACAAATTCCCCCCCTCGATCTACATAGAGGAGAAGGATAGGCTTCCCAAATTGCCTGGTGGCTAGCTGGTAAAACACTTGGAAATTGGAAAATGCCTCACTCTTCTTCTGGAGGAAATATACCCACATTTTCTATGAGTAATCATCAATGATGAGCTAGAAGTATTCAAAACCTTGGAAGCTAGCCACAGGGGTCCACATAGATTGGTGTGTACAACCCAAGATGCTCCGTAGAATGATAAGAGAGCTCTTTTGAATGGACCTCTGTGTTGTTTGCCCGCAAGACATCCTGAGAAAATAGGTAAGGAATGGGAAAGTGGAGGAAGCCCTCTTACCATTTCCTTGGCACTGAGCTAGTGCAGAGCCCTGGCAGAAAGATGACCATATCAAAAGTGCCATAGTGCAGTGGACTCCACCGTTGAAGTAGAGAAATCAATGTTAGATGAAGTGACCGCATCCAGTGCAAATAGATGACCCTTCATAAATTCTCGAGAAATAACTATGTCTCCCTGGGAAATGATGCAGGACTTGACCCCTTTCTAAACAAAGAATTTGACCTGCATTCAATGATTAAGAAGCTGACTCATAGACAAGAGATTTGAGGTCAAACCTGGAACATATAGCACCTTCATGAGTGTACATCTTCGTGTCCTAAGAGGAATGATGACATCACCAATCCCCGCCGTAATATACTCATGATTATCTGCAATGGTGATCTGATCTCTAGTGGGCAGTCACTCAGGGTATGGAACAACTTCTTATTGTCACTCATGTGTTTGTTGGCACCCGAATCAATCAACTAGACACTTTTTGACAGCTACAAAGTTTGCAGAGACTAGGACAATGTCCAAATGAGTTTTTTTTGGAACCTCTTCATCGGAGGAGGCATCCTGCTGAGTAGCAATATGACCCTTTTTCCTCTGATTATGAGCATGCCATTAGGATTTCTTAGAATATCCTTGGCCAGAAGTTCTCTCTTCACCAGATTTTCCATGCTTGCGACCGTTGTAATAATAGTTCATAGTCGTGTGTGTATTCATGGAGAAAATGTGGCACCATCGATCTACCTTATTGTTCTGCTGCTTTTGGGGTAGCTGCTATGGTGGCCACTGAGAAGGTTGCTACTGTGGATGTTGCTTCTGATTCTGGGGGATGACTACCCTTTTCGAGGCTTGTTGCTATGCTTTTGCATCATGATGAGAGCCTTGTCTTCAAAGGCTTCTTGAACATTCTAAATGGCTTCTTCCTACTAGAGATAATTCACCAGTGTGGAAAAACTCACCTCCTATTGAGTGATGGTCAATGTGGTGATCAATGTCTGAAACCAAGAAGGAAGAGCTCACAAGGTAAGTGGGACTAGCAACTTATCATCCACCATTTCACCGAGAGCAGAAAGTTCTTGTACGTAACTCAACCACACACCATAAGAAGGCTTCGACTGATTCGCCATCATGCATACTCATCATGTGAAGATTTATCTAAAGATGAAACATCATCGTAAGATTCTTGGCTTCATAGATAGTACACAATGTGGCCCATGCCATAGAGGAAGTGGTTACTTCCCAAATGTGAGGTTAAACCTCATCAGAAAGGTTGAGAGTGATAAGCATTAATGCTTTTGCATCGGCCTTTTCATACTTAAAATAGATCAAGCATCTGTGGGAGGGGCGTTCGTGGAAGAAATGATCCCCCAAAGATATTCAAACTGAAGAATTGTCCACATCTTGGTTTTCCATCATGAAAAAATTTGCCCTTTTAGCAACTGGGCATCCGACAAAAAAATGTGAGGTGCAGACATTTCCAAAAACTCAAAATTGTATTTTATTTATTGATTGTTCAAAAATGGTTACAAATTCTTACTGAAGGAACCTATCATGAAGATGGGCTCTATAAGCTCGTGCAGTGAGAAGCGGATGCTCCTGTGGGAATTCTACTTCACGTTCACCATCTGCATCATAGCCACGCTCCAATTCTTCATGGATTTAGCATGCTTGACAATACACGTCGAACCAGAAATAGTCAAACAATCCTTGACACACCAATTCGTCAAATAATAACTTGGCGGTATTCAACAATTCATTGAGCAAGGAAAAATAGATGCCGGTGGTGTCCTCTTAGGCTCTCAGAGGAAACTCAGTGGAAGGGTTTCTCGCAACATTCTCGGCATCAAAAATGTGCAACATGTATGCGGCGAGGTAATCTGGACACTACAGGTTTCGATGTTGTATAGGCTCCTCACGCTGGGTAGATTGGGCAGACACTTCCACGCTCATGAAAACAAGACAAAACTGGGTTGGGCATGTTTTTCTTTTCTCCACGCATGGCTGCAAGTGTCACATGGTCTCCAACCTCCTCATTGCTTCCAAACTTCTCCTCTTGTTTTGATACCAATGTTGGTTTTGCAGGATGTGGTCACCCCTTTGCATAACATGTGTGCAGGCTTGGTATTGGCAGCTTACCAACCCAAAACTACACGCAGGCCTAGTGTTGGCTGCTCCTTCCTTGGCGGTGCTTCCTCACGGCTCACCAACACTTCACGCCAGGATTCTACCCACACGGCTCACACAAACCTCTAGGCATAGCATAGGACCTTTATGGGCTCTGATACCAATGATAGTAGAATACAAAGAATGATTTATTCAATGTATTCAATGTGTTTACAAAACAGCAAACAAGAAGAATATAAAACAATGGAATGGTTACACAAGGCAGGGATGGTTAAGGAGTAATCGTATGCAGCGTAGGATGTATTAAATTAAGCTAACAATATCGGATACTCTGTACCCACTCCCATATCCAAAACATATCAAATACTTAGGATTAAAGTGTTTCATATGTGGATGGTATTGGTTATAAGTGGAATTTAGAGCATTTTAGAAAATTGCTTAAAAAACTCTTGTACAGTCACTACCCACAAAGCTTGCGTGAATCTGAAACTAGGCTAGAAATAGTTGGAAGCATTTAACTATATAAATTTCACTCTACAAATTAATTGTTATAAACTTTTAGTTATATATCTCCAACATTTATTATGTAAATTTTATAAATATTTATTTATTCAGTACTTTCTATGCTTTTGGATTTATGATTGTGCGTGTGATAGGACAACAAGTTTTTCCCATATATGTGAATGTGGTTGAAAGGTCATACTTCAATAGCTCTGACAAGGTGGCAAATTTGTTTTTTCAAAATATTGACATTAATTGCCTAATAATATAATTATTCCCCTTTTTTGTAGGGATTTTCACAGAATGATTCTTAGCTTGGTTTGTATGATACATTATTATGGCACACATTTCTAGCACCTACAAGAATAACACAAACCCTACATATATGGAAACAATTTACCCTGTTTTTTAGGTTTGATAATTGATTCTTCTTGACCATCCTTTTATAACTTTGTTGATTGTAGAGTTCTCTCACATGAAGAATTTGATAGTTTTCTAAAAAGAGAAATTGACATGACACCCAATAAAGTTCAAATTTCAAACTTATGTCATAAGAATCAATTCTTGAGTTTCTACACTCAAATTTATATCTCAGAGATACTTCTTTTTCTTCCTCTAACAAGTGCAATTTTTATTTTATTGTTGGCAGCCTTTTGACACTATTAAATCAGCATTTATTCTTATATGTAAAATAAATTACTAACAAAATAGAAGAGTTTCACAATTGTTCACTTACCCACCAAGAGCCAACAGAAAGATTTTCCAGAAAAAGAACATGCATTAATGTTAGTATTAACTCTATAATGGTTCCAACTATAACATATGGAGGACCATTCTAAAGAAAAGGAAAATACATATTTAGAAAATCCCATTAAATCATGTGTTGAAATACGTACTCAAAACAAGTGAAATTTGGAGTCTAATACATCCTATTAACACTAGACGTGCCATATTTGATGAATATATAACAAGAAATCAACACTATTTGAAACACACATTTCCCCTGGCATGTAGACAATTCTCATCAATGTTTTCCATGTCATTATTAGATATCTATGTTATCATTGTAAATGCATTAAAAATTCCAAATAGTGGTTTCCATTGGTACAAATGGAAAATGACATGAATTTTATTTTAGGGTAACAAACAATTTGAATACAGGAGAGTATTTGAAATGTTTTAATCATTTTTTGCATGTGTGGGGGTGTGAAAACAATTGGCCTTTCCAAAGTCAAAAATAACCAATGATCACCCATACATGTGCATATATGACAAAAGAAAAGCCAAAAATTGCCAAATTTACCTTAATTTCTCCAAAGTGCTTGTACTCTCACCTTAGCTCTTCCTAAATTTTAGAACCTTTTACCTTAATTTTTTGCAAATTGGTAGTTTGACCAAGTCAATAATGAGGTTGACCAATCTTGAAATAGACATGAAATTTTATTTTTAGCCTTGATTCACCCCATACATATTTTTTCAATGTTATGATTAGCTTTTTTTGTAATGGAAAATAAGTCAAATTGTGTAAAAATGACTAATATTGTATTTTTCTCAAATTAGCAATTAATCCAAACCGAGGTTGAGAGTGTTATTTTTAGAAATGAGTTGAGTCAAATTTTTTTATTTTTGCTATATGTACCCTTTCTTTCCAAGTAAGAAGGTAGACTTATTCATTCTATATGCTTAGGTTATGAAGAGATTGTCTTTATAGCACCTTGTTAAAGCAATATAAAGACTCATTGTCCTCTATATGAAATTTTTGAAGTGTGTTACAGAAATATTATGGTATGTTTTAGTGAATGATTTATATCCTATGCATTATCAATATTTTCAAACAGCTCCATTAAGTAGTTTTGTATCTTTTACAGATTATTGTAAGTGGATGTTAGCTTGTTGAATAGATTCTGGAAGTGGAATAAGACCCAGATATGCCCTCCCATCATTTGAAAACAACTTGTTATTTCCTTTTGTGAATTGTAAAATCCCATCAAACAAAATATGGAGTGAATTTTATCAGGTCTTTAAAAGTTTATCTAGTGTGTTTTTGGTAAGTATAATTTTCCAAAACATTTTTTGTAGGACCTATTTTAAACGATTTCATTAATTTTATGTTTATTTATTTCCCTTAATGCTCACTATAGAATTATTTTAGGTTATTAATCCTAGGGAACCATCCCTCTCTATAGGTTCTCCTCAACTCAAGTGACCCATAGCTCATAATATTTCCCATTGTATCAACCGAAGCGAAGATTTTCTTGCACTTCTTCATCTTGGGTGCACTTCAGATTGATAAATTTTTTTGGCATGCCTAGTGGGACCATTGAACTCATATTTTTTGCAGGTGTTCCATAAAATCCTAGTCTATATTCATAATTTTTTCCAAGTTTGATGTGTGCTTGGTAAAATTCCATCCTTTAGAGGCATATTTTCTAAACATTTTAGGTTACTTTATTGAACCAAACAACCCACTTTTCCAAATAGAAGGTCTTATCCTCCATGTTTTCCATCTATTTTGATTTCATGCAAACATGATTCCAACTCCTCATTGGAATTCCTTTCCCCAAGAGTAGAAGTATCATCATCGAATCCACCTCGTTTTTACCAATATCATCCTCTAAATTATTCTTATAACCCTTATCACAATGCACATGCCCACAATCCAAATCTTTTTAGTCAATATTGTTATCCTTATTATTATTATGTTGTTTATGAATAGGAATATGTTCATTATGCACATGGATATGTAAGTTATGAAATAAATTACATGCCTTACAATGATTTTGACAACAAACTTCAGAGGTTATTGAAAGAATATTAAGTTCTCAAGGAACTATTATAACATTTGCAGGAATTAGAGGATAATAAGGAAAAGGTGGAAGAACCATGTCAATGGAATGTTCCTACTTTCCTTCCTCATCGTAATCCAATACCCATTTCTTGTGAACCATCGTAGCCAATTTCAAATTCCTAGTTTTCTCAACAGAATGCAATTTCCACTCCCTCCCTTCCATGAGCTTATTCTGCACCCTTCCCCTTTGTAAAAATATTTTGAAACCAAGTAAAAACCCAACCCACCCTCCTTTTTCATTCCCAAGCCCAATTTAGGAAGGAAAAAATCAAAAAATCAGTCGAGGAGGGTAACCAACTAAAGAAACAAGTAGAGAAGAGTTTATAAAAAATTTAATGATTGGATTTCAAAATTTGAGTCAAATCAAATTCCATAGCTAGTAAAAGAGTGCAAGAAAGAGGGGGAAGTTTCAAAGAATAAAAAGGGATATGATCATGAAGTAAAGGTTAGTAAAAAAATTCTTCATTCTCTTGATATGTAAAGTAAAGATGATGTTTTGAATGAGCATGTGGAAGAGCCTAAATTTCATATCAGCAATCTTGAGATTATACCATATTCTGGTAAGGAAACTAATTCAAAAATATTTTCTAATTTGTATGATTCTAATTTAGAGGATAAAAAAATTCTAACCATACAAGAACATTTTCCCATAAGTGATCATAATTTAGATCTAAATAAGGAGCATTTGCATATTAAATATGAGGAATAATCAACAGATTTAGAGTTTTCTTATGATCTTAATAAGGATGATTTAAGATTAGAAAACTTCTTGCTATATGAGGATACTTATAAGAATGAAGAGGATGAAGGAAAACATAGCTTATATAAACTTGCAAACAACCATACTTAATAGGAAACCAACAAAGAAACTCAAACTCAAAGGATCCTTTCTCAACCATGAACAATAAAGAAGTATTTTTAAACACTAAGGTCATCCATGAGAAAGAGGAAGGAAGGTTTCCAACTGAGCAAGATGATGTAGCTGAATGAAAATATCCTTATTGCTATGCATGATTAGAGTTTTTTCCACTCCTAGAAGGTTACAATTCACAAAGAACGTCATTAGACATTGCAATCATCCAAGGAGGGTAGCAAGTTTTCAAGAAGAATAAGTTTGACCTTTCTGATTGCATGGTGTATCAAAATGATGAATGAAATGATGACATCATTGAAGAACAATTTTTTTATAAGATTCCAAATGTGCTCAAACATGATGAGGAAAGTGAGAAAACAAGGAAAACTAGAAAGGGCAGTTTTTTGACTTTGAGAATACCATGCCCAGTCATATACTTGGTTGATTTGGGACTAAGATCAGCATCATCAATAGTTATGCTTGATTCAAAGCACATGAATAAGCTTCATGTTCTCAAAATTCAACCTCAATACCTCCACGATCATGTTGTAGATGTAGTAGAGGTATTTAGCTTGTTTTGGACTAATGTTTTGAGATAACCAAAGGTAGAAACAATGTTTTCACTCTTACGATGTGATCTAGTTATAATTTTGATCTTATGGTCACATGATCTTAGAAAGAGAAGCTACTTCACTTTGCATGAATCAGGATTTGTTTAGGGTATCATTTCAATTAGTTAGAGTAGGTTCATGTAGGTTTTTTGATAGCAAGAATAATTTCTTGTGCACACTTTGCATGCTTCTACTTAGAGCATGTGTGATTTTTAGTCCTTGATAGGAGATTTTTATTTCTTCCGAGTGTATTTTTTCACATGTTATAGTTGTTGTTTTTCAATTTTGGTGGAGGATTTTTAATCTTGGACATGTTTTCTTTGTATTAGGTATGCTTGGTCAAGCTTACACAAAGGTTTCAGATTGTTTTGTATGGCTGAAAGAGATTAGATTCGAGGTAATTACAAATTAGTAGGTAATCAGTCCAATAAATCCATAAAGAATGTTGACCATTTTTTGGTCACCATAGGGAAGCGCCATAAAACAAATTCGAGTTACTCAATTTTGATGGTTGATTGGCCAACACACAGGTAGTAACCCACTAACAATGTGGCTACATAATGTTCATTTCTCAGATATGATGCCTTTCTAGTTGTCGTCTTCATCAAGATAATGCATCAACCATTCAAGACTATTGTAAGTGCCTGATAAATATGGGAAAGGAATCATCCATTAGAAGTGAACATCATGGGACAACAAGATATCAGATTGCAAATTGGAAAACTCTTAGATGTTAAGGAAAGTCACAGTTGCAAGAGGATCATTCATTCATATTTTCAGTTTTTAGTTTCAAATCTTTGGAAAAGGGACAAACAAGTTGTTTTTAATTCCTATTGATTATATGTAATTGTGTTCTGTATTAAGTTTTAGATGTTCATTTTAGTTATGCAACTAAAAATAAATGTAAAGAAAGTAGCATACAACTAATTTCATAGAACAATTTTATATGGTCATAAGGAAAGTTTACAAGTTTGATGTTATCTCTCGAAAGTGCACCCTAGTTAAGAGATGACAGCAGGGGTTCTAAGCTTTCTTGATCTCTCACATTACTAGATACAATAGAAACACCTTAGGTCTTTGGGTATACCTATTGTTGAGGTGAGTCTTAGATATCAAGGTTGGTTCCTTATTGATGTATCCTAAACTAATTTTTTTGGGGTTTTGAGGGTAAAAAATGACTGTAACTGAAATTGAAATGGGTGATACACCCAACTTATTGAGGGATTTGAGTGAGTATATGCACAATAAAATTGAGAATGAATTTTAGATGCATGAACTAATGGTCTTCAGCAAAATATTAAGGAAAAACACTTGTATTGAGGGATAAATCACAACAACACAAATAGCTAAACATGCATACTAAGACTATGCAGAAAATACCAGATTTACAGGAAGGTAAGATGATTAATCAGGGGATTAACATTCACAAGAATTAATGGAAAGATACACACCACTACAAATAATTAGAAAGGCCAAAACTAATCATCATTCAAGGTTAAATAGGCATAAATACACTTCAGCACTCCTATGTCCAAAAATTTCTTCTTGTGCCTTGAGAGTGCACACATGATATAGCAAAATAATTCACCCAACCCATCCTAAAAATAGACTATAGTCTGTAATTGCCTATGCATGATAATTTTACCCTTTTATCATGAATAAATAAAGGGGTAAAAACAGACATGTTGATTATAATGAGGCATTAATAGCCTTTGTTACAAAAAAAAAAAAAAAAAACACTTAGTCAAAGTGTATATGACTATTATATTTTAAATGCAATTAATATTTTAGGTGAATATTTTGGCTAATATTAGCCACTTTCTTGTTGTGCAAGTCTTCTCCAATGTAAGTGCATGATCTTTGTCTTGTTTTGCATGATGTGACACTTGTCTTCTTTATCCTCTTGCATGGTATTATGTCTTCATCTCTATTATGTCCTCTTTATTTTATTTAAAATAAGGTAATTAGGACTTCAATTTAATTATTTAAGCCTCTAATGTTGACATCTGTATACATGCAAGAATAAAGTATTTTCCTTCTGAAAAATAAAGCAATCATTCTCTTCTTGTAGGGACCACTTGAAACATGTAAGAATAAAATATCCTCCTCTTTTTGCAGATAATAAGGTCTTTTGCAAAGAATAAGCTAACTAATGTTGACCTTATTTTGTGCATTGATTTTACTAAGCATGGAATATGATTGTTGACTAACCCATAAAGGGACCACCCTTGACCTTGGTGTGTACATGATTTTTAGAAGCATGGGGCTTTTGGTTTTACATGGCATATAATTAAATAATAATTATGGCCCCCTTCATAATCATTGATATATCTTGCACACTTGACAAAGGTTTAGATGGTAATGGTTTAATTTTCGGTCTAATCATCACCGAGCATGTTATTATCATTGACCATATTATTATCAGTATTTCTTAGATAGTTGATGGCATATCATTATAGTTAATACCTTTGGTTAGGAGACATAATGATTAAATGGGACTTGGTCCCTTCCAAAGATGCTCTGACCCTTCATGCTTTGTCTGTGGCAACTAACCTAACCATTATGGTTAGCATTTCTGAGTCTTTAAAAGAGATCCTTCCACGTGTATATTTTAAACTTGAGGTCAGATTGAGTAACTCGAGGGAAGTTATAAATTGATGATATTGATCTCCATCCATTGATATCTTTTACTGCTTGATCATGATCATTGATTTTCTAGAAACTATGGTTTTTAATTTACACCGCTTGATCTATACTATGATCATCTTTACCATTGTATTTTGTACTTTTGAATCTAGTGGAGTTAGCAATAACTATAGTTAGGGCCTAGAGTTTTAATGGAAACTAGAGATTGATCTCTAACCATTCATCTTCATCCTTTTTAATCTGGAGCATTGATCATTATAGTTAAGGTGATTTAGGTTGTTGAGATGGGTTTGCATTGTCGATCATTAGATCCTATACTAGATGATTTGAAAAATTGATCTTAACTCCTTGATCGAGTTAGTTTTCTTAGTGGTTAGTTGGGAAAACTAAAAAAAATTCAACCCTAATCGATCATTTCACTATGCACTTTTGGTCTACGGGTGAAGCCCTAGAAAACGTTTGTCTCGACATCATTTTTTTATGATTTTGGAGATCTGCCAATGTGCAAACTCAGTCTCCTGTGAAATCTGGGTGTAAACATTTGGTTTCTCTATCACTTTTGCTTTATTTCGAGCTCTCTGAGAGGTTGGCCGCCATTTTTTATCTTCGAAGATCTTATATGTGCCATTTTTGACTCTGTGAGGTTTAGTGGCTCGAGAACTAGTAGTTCTCTACCATATTTTCTCTGTTTTGAGATCTTTGTGATGTTTTTGAAACTCTGTGCATACATTTTTATCTCTCTTTCTTCATGCTAATATTTTGAGCTCTTCTTAGAAGTGTTTGAGAGGTGACCACCATGAAAACAAAGCTTTGAGCTTAGTTTGATTTCTATATTGTGTATGCATACTTTTTTATTTGATGAGTTTGAACCGTGGCCTCCATTTTTGAGAAAAGGTGAGCACTATGATTCTTTTCAACTATGTAATCATTCCATTTTACTCAAATTAGTACTAAAATTCCTTTGGAACTTCATTTTTGTGATCTTTTAGTACTGCAACTTGAAAAATGCTCCTGGATTTTTGCTTTTCATGCTTCAACATTTTGTTATTCGAGGGCTTGAAGATTTGTCTAAAACGGTGAGTTTTTGTTCCATTTTTAAATAACTTTTGCAAAACTTTTGAAACCCAGAACGACCATAAATAAAATAGAGTTTTCTTTTCTAAATTTGTAAATTCTTTCAAAACTTCGCAAATGGACTCTCTAAATCAGTAAAACAAAATGGTGAAAATATTTCAATGGTATTTGTATTATTTCCTTCATGGTCATTTGCTATTGAATTTTGTTTATTTGATGATATCTCGTTATACCCAAGTTGGGTTTGATCATTTTATCGAAAAAATTATGAAGTGGGTATTTGTTGAACTCTAGATTTTGAACTCTGCATTCCCGACTCTTTTCTTGAAGATGATAGTTGGATACTTTTGGTTCTTTAAACTCAGATCTAGGATCTCCTTTGATAGTTATAGCTTTGTATTTTTGTTCTATTGGGTTCGAGCCATTATCCAGTTCGTGTATGAACTTTGTATGAATGAAGGGTTTCCTGCTCAGGTTTATTTTTGTTTCCTTACTGTCATGGCTGTGAAATTTTCTATATGACCCATCTACTTAAGCTCTTAGGTTTTTTTTAGCTCTCCCTTTTGATTTTATTTCCATGAGGCTTAAGCTATTCTAGATCTATGCTTTAGAATGATGGGTTTTCCATTCTTTGTAAGACTGTAACTAAAACACCCCTATTTTTGAAGATTTAATGGATATGTTTTTAAAACCTCTTACATTTAGTAATCAACATCTCATTTTTATTTTGTGCATTTGGTACCCTAACATGTCCATTTTACTTTGAAGATGTGGGTGCTTGTATTCTTTTTCTGAAGGCATGACTTGTAGCTTTGGCCTCTAGAAGTTGCATTGCATTCCTTTTAACAAAGTATGACTAGAATTTACTTTAACTTTGCAATCTCATGAAGGTGTTTCCAATAAATATCCCCTTTATACTTGTAGCATATCATCATTTACACAACTACAAAATTTGTCATTATCTAGCTCTGTATTTGGATATTTTGATTATGTTGCAAATTTGTCAAAAATGAATGCCTTCATATTCAGATCACTAGATCTATTGCTTTTGATTTTATCTTGAATGAGTTTTTACTAATGCCTAACATTTCTAGTATGATGATAAAATAATTGTACTTTCATAAAAATAGTAGCTTCCAATTACATGGAATTGTACCTACTTTCACATTAAGTATTTAACTTTGTATAGATTCTGCTTTTGCATGTTTGTTCTTAACTGCAACCAATCTCAATTAGACTCAACGCCATGCCAAGGTAAGTTGTAATACATTTTTTGGAACTTTTGGTGAGCTTCATTCATTTCATACATGTCATTCTACTCAATTTATGATGACCTTGTTGATCCGATTGTACTTTAAGATGAATCCTGCAACTTAGATGAGTTGTTTATGTTTTCAATCATACTTGCAGTACTAAATTAGGTTTCTTCATTCATTTTGTATTGTCTTCTTACATGTCTTCTACCTGTAGATTAGTGAAGCTTTTGATACTATGTAGATTTGACCTGAATTTGGATATTTTCTGTGCATTTTTGTTCCATGAAGCTTTGCAAAGATGTAACTTGTTTCTTTGAAGATTCACTACTCTGAAAATATGTACTCAACCATTGTGTTTCTAAAAGTAGTCTTGATGCATTGGATGTATTTATTTCTTCTTGAATCTGAATCAGGCATATTTCCAAAGTGCACATGTGACATGTATCTTGATGGTTTTTCCAAGTTGTTTAGCAAAAGTGTTTCTTCATTTGAATTTTGTACTTTACTTCTATAACTAAGTGGTAGCATCTTGAACACTTGTTCTCATACTTTGATCATTGTACCTTTTTCTTAATTTGTAATGCATTATCTCTCGAAATTGCTTCTCTTTCATTTTTAGTTTAGATTCTTTGTAACTTTTCTATCATCTGATTTTACGATTACCTTTTAGATTCTTGTTGTGTAGGAGTAATGGAAGTATGAAATATTTGTTTTTCCTTGTACAAATAGCTTTGATTTTCTTTGTATACTGAGATCAAAAAGATGAACTATAGTTAACAATTAAATAACTTCTATAAAAGAGTTTGCAATCTGCAATATTTGATGTGAATGGTGGCATTATGTATCTCCTTTCTATTTGAAGTGAGTATAGTATGTTGACTTGATGGTATTTGAAACTTTTTTATGGACTACTACTTTTGATAGTTAATCATTACTTTCTCTATTTCATTCGTGTTCAAGCTATGTTAACTCTTGTTGCAATTGATCAATTTTTAGCTTGTTATTCTTTATTTTTTGCACTAATTAGTAGTCTCATGTCTTCATATGGCTATAATCCTTAACTAATTTGTACGATTCTACATTTATCCTTATCCTCAAGCTCTAAATTTGATACCCTCTTTTCAGTTGTGCAATTTTGAGTTTGTTTTGAAAGCTTGAAGTGTTTTGTATCTTACTTTTACAAACTTAAAGCATTATGAATTTGATGAGTCATTGATCTCCTTCCAAACCTTTGAAACTTTATCTTGAAGTTGGTAGTTGAATTTTTTGGTGTGAAGGGCAGCTGTAATCATGATGTAGATTACTATAACTTCAATATGTGGCTTGATATTTTTGGATCCTGCATCCTTCTTGGAACTAATCTATGCATTAATGAAGTCCAAACTGTAATGAAGTATATTTCCTTTCAATAATGTTGCTTTGAATATTATTAGGACTTTGTATTGAAAATTGTTCTGTACTTTATGAAACACTTCTTTATTCTTTCAATCTTCCTTCAAGTTGTAGAAAGTATTACATTTTTGTAGTGTTTTCTGTTATTATAAATACAATAGTTTGTATTTATTTTAATCATCTACATGTACCTGCACACTCAAGACAAATAGTTAGAAAATAAATACGCCTTAGCCTCTCTTATTTTCCATAGTAGTTATCTTTTCTTTTGTTTCCTTTTCTTTCATGATTTTATGTATCATATGTGCTACTGCAAAAAACTATTTTCTCAATTCTGTATATGTAACATTGATGTACCTTATGCCTCTTAATTTAGGAGATTCATTTTCTTGAAGCTAATAGCACGGGCATGTAGATTTAACCCTGAGCTCAAAATTTGATAGTATTTTGTTTCCTTACAGGTACACTAATGTATTGGAATGATGTAGAGAAGATGAAGATAAGGAGTGAAGTTGGAACAACGAAGACCAAGAGGAAACCCCAAGGAAATGATGGGTTCCTTCTACATTCCCTTTCTTTTAAATTTATACACATCTATCTCTTATTTCAGTAGAGATAAGTTATATCCCACAGCTTATGTAGGAAATACTGAATTTCTTCATCAATAAATGACATTAATTTCGGTAACTAAGTTGTATACTTCTTTCTGTATTCAGGTTTTTTGATGGATATTGATTATATGATGAAATAAAATACTCAATCACATGATTAATAACATTTAAACATGAATTAATAATGAGATTTAATGTATGTGTAACTTAAAATGAACTCTTTTGCATAAAAAACTATAACCTTGTTTTTTTATTGAGTTTAACCTCTCACATAAACTATGATTCTCTCCTTTATCAAGGTAATGCATTGGTCCTTTGGGGCTTTTATGTTTCCTTGTTGAAGAAAAACATGGAATGGCAGCCTATGTGAGGTGTTACATTTGTAACATCACACATAGCATAAAATTGCATGTTGTTAATCAATTGTTGTAATTGAAAACAAAATGAAAACTCTATGACTCCCCTTAGTTAGGTCCATTTCATCAATGCCTTCCATCGAAAACAAAGTTTCAAGTTACCCATTTTTACACGAATGAATTTTTTTTCAACACTTCTTGTGATCATGCAGAGAAAGCTACCTGTTAGCTTATAGACCAACACCTTGCTCTTGTCCGTTGGGCATGAAGTTGAAGCATATAACTAAAATATGTCTTTTCTGAAAAACTAAACCTGGGAAAGGATCTGGTAAACCAGATCACATGCATGATTACACTTATTGAATTGAAAAACATGTAATGTGCATGAACTACTCTTATTGAAAGGTATATCCTACTCTAAGCAAACACTTTAGGATTTTAAATAAAAATGTTTAAGAAACATACCATTCAGATGAATGGGAAGTTCTTCTCCATTCATCCTTGAAAGTTAAAATACATTGTGGTCTTTGCAAGATGAAATCATATAAGGACCACTCCAGATAGTGTCAAACTTCTTGTAGTTTCCTGGCTTTACACAATCAACATCCCATTTCAACACAATGTCTCCTTCATTGAAGACTTTGAACTTAGCCTTTTTATCAAATGTTTTCTTGATCTATTTTTTATTCTTTTCCATATTCAGATGAGCCTGATTTCTGAGCTCTTATAGCTCCATTAATTCTACATAACAAACCTTCATTGGTTCATTCTTAAGTAGTTTATTTTGATGTAGTAAATCCAATGTGGGTAACTCAACTAAGATGGGAATTCTTGCCTCTCGTTCATAAACAAGCTTGTACGGTGAATTGCCAACTAATCTTTTTGGAGTCACTCTATTAGCCCAAAGTGCTCAATTTAACATAAGATATCAAGATCTTTGGTTGTCCATGATTTTCTTCTGATGATATTCAAAAGATTTTTGTTAGTACTTTCAGCTAATCCATTACCTTTTGGGTAATAATTACATGAAGTACTCAAATAAATTACATGTTTGACAAGTCAATTTGTTACCTTTAAACCAATAAATGTTAAAGCATTATATGAAATGAGAATTTATGGAACACCGAATCTGTAAATAATGCCTTCGTAAAATGAGAAGATTGAAGTATCATTAGCTTCTTTCAAAACTATTATTTCATTCCAATGTGTGAAATAATTCGTAGCAGTTAAGATCCACTTGTGCCCTTATGGTGAAGGTGGATTTATCATGCCAATGAAGTAAATAACCCATTGCATGAATGGTTGATCATATGAAATAGGTTGTAGGGGAAGTGAAGCTAAACTTTATTTTCCAACAAAGAAAGCACATTTCTTACACTTTCTAATCCATTTGAAATAGTCCTTGAATATATTGGGACAATAGTAACCGACTTTCCTAATTTTTAAGGTTGTAGTACATGCTAAAAAGTGGCCTCCTGTAAGTTCTTCATGAAACTCAGATAATAGTTATTGAACTTTATCATAATCAATACATCGCAGAAAAATTTCATTTATATCCCTTTTAAACAACACACCATCAATGAAAACGTAAGGTACATCTTCTAACCTGAAATATATTTGTTTATTCTTGTCCATACCTTTTGGATAAGTACCATGCTATAGGTAATTAATCAAATCATTCATCCATCTTGATTCCTAAAATTTTGGATTGAGTTATGGTTGTTGGTTTTAAGGCTGTAATAAGATTTTTGACTGCTAATATGTTATTTCAGCATTTTGTAATGAATTTTCTCATTGTGTAGTCTGTTGTTTTTCCATATCAGGAATAATATTTTCACACAATCCTTTTCCTCAAAATATTTTTGCAACATATATGTCAACATCATACTCCATAACCTTTGTAATCTAACCTTCTCTCTTCTCATTCATTTCTTTGTTCAAAAACAATTCTCTAACACTTGGATAAGAAACTAAGACATGTATCTTATTATTCAAAAGCATGTAATTGAAATTCTTTAATCCTCTAACTATATAAAGTACTTATTTTTAAAGAAAAGTTTACCTTATCTCGTAGTCATGTAATATTTTCCCAAAGAAAGCAATTGGTTGCTCAATATTTTCATCATTAATCTGATTTAATATTGTTGAAATGGTTTCAGCTCCTACAAGTTCATACATTGTAAAATCCTTATCAAAATCTAGATTTGCTAGGGTAGGAGCTTGTGAAATAATTATCTTGATGGCTTCGAATCATTTTCTTCTTTTTCTGGTCCAAGAGAAAGTTTAATCTTTCTTTAACATGGTTTTTAATGGCTTGACTAATGCTACAGAATGTGGAACAAATCTTCTAACAAAGTTGATTTTTCTAAGAAAACATTTTAGTGCTTTCTTATGATGAGGCAAGGATAGCTATGAAATTGCTTCAATTTTGAAAGGATCAATAGCTAAAACTTGTCTAGAAACAATATTTTCAAGTAATTTACCTTGATGGACCAAAAATATAGACTTTTTGGGATTTAGTCATATTCCAAATTGTCTGCAAAGTTGAAATTTTTTCCTTAGATGCATAAGATGATCATCAGAATTATTTTTAAATCCAATAACATCATCTAAATAAACTAGTATACATTTATTTAATAGCTTTTGAAAATCTATGTCCATTGCATGTTGAAATGTTGCACCGACATTAGAAAGTCCAAAAAGAATTCTTTTCTAAGCATAAGTACCCCACTTTGTAATGAAAGCTATTTTGTATCTGTCGTCTTCATGCACAAGAATCTGATTGTATCAGCTATAACCATCCAAAAGGGATGACCTGTCTAAATCTAAAACTATTCTTAAAATCTTATCCATGTTGGGAAACGAATAATGATCTTTTAATGAAGCTTTATTAAGATCTCTAAAATCCACACATAGCCAGATTTATCCATTTTTTTTCGAACAAGAACAAGATTAGCTACCCAACTTGAATGTTTGATTGGAAAGATAATACCTGATTCAATCAGTTTGGATAACTCTTTTCTCATTAAGGGTTCAATCTTAGGATTTACAAGCCTTTTTTTTTTCCTAAATGGCTTGGAATTTGGTTGTAACTCTATGGTATGCTGAGCTAAACTGAGATCAAAACCTCTTAGATCTTGGTATTTCCAAGAAAAACATCTTTGAACTCTTTACACAAATTAATAAAAGATTCTTTTTCAGCTAAGGAACATACATTTTTGATAAATAGTTTATTTTCATCATCAAATAAGATCTCTTCATAGTTATCTACGTGAGTCAAGATATTTCCTTTATCCTTTCATAATTGATCAGCAAAATGTAAAATATCTTCTAATGTGACTAGTCCTTGGGGCAGCTTGTTTTTCTTCAATTGAACAATCAGGTCACCATATAAATGCTACAAGTTTTATTGATTTCCTATAGAAAATCTAGCTTCTTGTTGCATAAATCTGTAAATTTACTCAGCATCTTCAAAAAATTGCCAATTTTCTTCATTACTAGGTACTCAAGGTATGATAATCAATTTTATACCTCAAAGCTAGCACCAATTGCTACAAGTATTTTTGCATGTTTTTTTTCAGATCTTGGAACAGATTGTATATTAATAGCATTAAAATCCTCCATTAAGTCTGAAACTCTATGTTTGTAAGATTTTAGTAATTAACTCTTACACACATTAAAGTTTATTACTTGATTAATTACTAACTCTGAATCACCAATAACATGTAACATGTTGATACCTATTTTTCGTAAGAAATGAATTAATGCTTCGTACTCAACTAAGTTATAAGTACATGAGAATTGCAGACTTAGAGATGAAAAATACCTTTCATTTGTAGTTAAAGTGAGCATCAAACCTGCACCTTTTCCTTTTTTGTTTTTGGCTCCATCGAAATGAACCTTCCATATCCCTTCTATTGTTTTTTTTGTTTGTGACAACAAGGGGATTAGTGCATTTTCTTCATGCAAAAAATAAACACCAAATAAATCTTCTTCTGCTTCTTTGAAGGGATCATAAGCATGCTCTTGTTGAGTTTTTTCATCCATAAACATATTAGAAACACCATCTACTACAGAAATATGTGTTGTAACTTCAAAATTAGATTGATCTATGGTTGCATAATTCGTTGCAGCATTTGAAACAAGAGGCTCAATATGAAATCTATCTAGAGGCTTTGAATTAACAATAAATTTAGTTCCATACCTTGTAGTAAAGAATAATAATGACCAATCTGAAGAAATATAACCTCCTATCTTTGTTTTAAAATCTCTTGATAAGCATAAGGAAAAGTAGGGAGGTAAATCTACAACAGTAACATCTTATAATATAGAAACATTTAGACAAGCATGTAATGTTACCTCAAAAATTTTAATCACACCAACTATGTTAATTTTTGTTCCATCTAGTTGCAACACACTTTTCTCTGTAGGTTCATACTACAGGCCTAATTTTTCTACAATTTCTTTAGGCATTACTGTGTTGCTTGCACCACTATCAACCTTACAACTATGAACTAAATGATCTCCAATAATCAAATATAAATAAAAGGGTGGTGGATTTTTAATATCATGAGCATTTAAAACCTTTTTTACCATCCACTTAACCTCCTTCATGTGGTCTTGCTTGATTGTACTAAGAACCGTATCTACTTTCTGAGCTTCATTTTTGTTGGTTTTGAAGAAATTTGTAACCTAGCAAGCTCATGAGATAGTAGCTCCTGCTGTCTGGAATACTCAAAGCATCCCATAATGAAATATTAATATAATATTTTTTATTACCTCAACAATATTAAAAGAAGCAACAATCTTTGAAAACGCTTCTATAATTTTATCATAAGCTTTAACAAAAACTAACTCTGCTTCATCAACTTTTGAAATCTGGGGTATGAAAAATCTTCTAGTGAAATTTTTTCTATTTCTCTTTAGGAGTTTAATTACTTGATTTTTTAAAAGGAATAACAAAGTTGATTGCTATTTTTTGACCTGTACTTACTAATTTATTAGTGACCGTAAGCAAAATAGGTATATTTTGTTGTTTTTCTTTATCTTGCACTTTTCTTGAGACCTAATTATGACTGTAATAAAGTCTTCCTCTCCAAATCTGACTAAATTTTGTTCAAGATATTTCTAACTCTGAGCATCTTGATGCCCACCCTCCATTTTAGGCATAAATAATGCTTTAGATTGAGGTTGTGTAACAAAGCTTATATTCAGGAATGCATTTGGACAATTAACAACTGAATGAGGCTGATTACAAGGTAAAAACCACTCTTTTGAAATCATGTTAACTGGAACAAGAGTGCTATATGAACTAGGAGCCTTTGGATCAAAATGCTATGGCTGATATGGCTATCTATAGTTCTGATTTTGTTGAAAAAGTTGCCTATTCTGCTGATTTTGCTGGTAAGAAGCTTGGTAAGGCTTGCTAGGCTTAGCTAGTTTGTTTTCAATTGATGTTAATTTATTTCCCGTGGTCTAAAAAGACTTAAATACATCATCTAATGGATTTGTAACAATATGATCTAAGATGATAATATGTTGTGGAACATGTGCCAAATCTGCCATAAGAGGCATTGAAGGCCTTGGGGCTAATTTACTAGCTTGAATAAGGTTATTTTCAGCCCTAATGGCAATATCATAAGTTGTTGGGATAGTAGTTCGTCCCATAGAATAAATCATGGCTAAAATATCACCATTTAAATCTCTAAGATAATATAGAAATGCATGATCATCTTGAGACTTAACATTGGCTGGAATTCTTTCCCAAGTTCTAGCAAATATGATGTTAAAACTAGCCATGAATTCATGAGGAGCTCTTTTGATTGTAAAAATTTGTTCTATGAGAGATAGATTATGATAATTGTCTTGAAATTTCTTAAGTAATTGATCCCCTAACTCATCCTAAGTTGTTATTCTCCCTATCGGTAGAGTTTTGTACCATTGCAAAGCTTGTCCTTTAAATGATGTAGCTAAAAGTCTTAAGATTACATCTTCATTAGTTATATTATGAACTACAAAAAGGGATGCAATATCTTTAATGTGCTTTGTAGGGGTAATCTAATTTTCACCAGTAAATGAAGGTAAACCTTTTAGGGAAGCAACAGGTATATCATGATAGACTTGAATTACTAAATTGTTTTCATTAGTAAAGGTCACAAAATTTCTAGGTGGTTGTAGAGCCATTGGAGTAATAGGGATTTGAAAAAAAAGATTAATACGTGGTGAAGGAAGAGGAGGGTTTTTAAAAATGGGCCTATTATAAGGTAAGGTATTTCCAAATCTTCTTCTTCTTAAAGAATTCAAAGGTAAAGAAATAAAATCAGCAGGAATTCCTCTTACCGATGATCTTATAATCACTTTAGGCATGGAACATGTTGCAAAGCTAGTTTGAAATCAGCCTTATGGAGTTGCCAAATAAATCTTTTGATTTTTAGAATAGATTGTTGCAGCTTGTTTCTCCAAAAGTGACTTTCCTATTAATGATTTTTTCATGCTTTATGTGCTAATTTTTTATGTCCATAGTTTTTTATTTATTTTTCATCTTGCACCTCAAAGAGATTTTCAGTGTGTGACTTGGAATTTTGTTATTACCGAGGATTTTTGGAGGAATTCTATCCCTCACTTTTCCCAAAAAAATTATTACCATGTAACTCAACCTCCTCCCCAAAGTATGCACAGGTATCAAGGTCAATGTAGAAGACCTTTTTATTGTCCCTAATAGGAATACTATCATGAATACCGATGAATTCTGCAATTTCATCATAATTTTTGAAGAGTTCCATACGCGAGTGAAGTTTTTGATACCAATCAACGAGATTAGGATAACAAATGTTAAATTGGTGTTTAGTGGGTGTTATGGTAAACATAATGGTATCGAGAAATATGTTCATAGAGGAAAGATCCTCGTATTGGCTATGACATGATTTTGTGTCACTATCTGAATGAGAAGAGCTATCCTCACATTTAGAAGAGGTAGCATATTTCTCCAAGGGGTGATATCCATAAGGTCTAATTCTGATGCTATAAATTTCAGTTTTAAAGTGTGTAATTAGAATGAGATCTCTTATACCTTGTTCATTTTTACCACACATGAGTCCTTTGTAGTGCATGGAGTACATAATTCTTCTCGATTTTGTGTACTCTACACCAAAATTGTTCCTTCGTGGACCCAAATTGTGGGAAGGTTGAACAATTTTACTTCTGCTAATAAGCCACCAAGTAGGAACTTCCCTATAACTTTCTCATCTCTGGGTCATTTATATCGATAATTGGTCTTTCCTCTTATCTTGGGTGAGAAGGATGGATCGTAAAATAATAAGACATGATTTCTATCATTCACGTTGAAGTTGTATTTAAGAACCTTCATCTCCCATGAATCAAAGGGAGAAATAGATATAGAAGCATCGTGGCCACAAGAAATTAGTGTGTCAGAATTCACATGTGAGGTGAGCGATTTAGATTGAAGAGGTGTACAAATGTCGGTAGAGGGACAATCATAAGCACCGTTGCATGAAAATCTATTCAAATATTTGTAGTGAGTAAAGGGTTGCATATCTCCTTGAATGGAAATGGTCTATCCCTCATGATTTAGTTTAATGCACTGATGAAAGGTTTATGGTACGGCCTATATGGCATGAATCTATTAGAGGCCAAGAATCATGTTATACAGAAGCTCAAGTCTAGGACATGGAACTTGGTGTTATAACAGGAAGGTTTGACTTCCATCGACAATGTTATGGTGAAAGAAGATTCACGCTCTGCATTTTCATATGTTGTGATTGTGATGATGTGGGATTATAGAACTGATTTTATTCATCCCAAATATTTGATTAGTTTCAAGGTACATATGTTCAATCCAAACCTGTTGTCCATAAGAACTCTCTTTATATTTGTTTGGGTGACACATAATTCTACGTAAAGAGGTAATTAATGGTTTTGATCTTTTTTTGGGATCTTATTATGAATAAAGGTGATATGTCGCTTGGTGAGAGATTTTCCACTATAGTTTGAAGGTGGGAAGGATCTATATTTAATGACACTCCTAACCCTGAAGTATTTGGTAAATTATGTCTTTATGTACATTTTTTATCTTGAGATGATATATGACTGACATCTTAGCAGTAGTCTTCTCGAGTTGTTCTAAAATATCATACTTACTAGCCAGAGGGGTAGGTAGAAGATTTCTTGAGTCGAGAGGCTAGTATGTTGTGTTACCAAAAATAATATCTAATTTTTATTCTAATCATATTAACATGCTCATTATAAGAACGAAAAACGTCCAATAAGTGATTTAAATAGATTTTTAGCTTAGGTGTAAACATTATAATCAGTTTTATAACTATTGGAAGACTGACCATGATCCAACTTATTTTCCACTTGTTTATCATTCTTATGGAAAGATTCCTTGAATATTCCCATTTTTTGATTAGGTGTTTAATGGGGCTTAGGTGATTACATCTCAATTTCTCCACTGTCAATGAGGTCTTGGAAAAGGTGTCTAAGTTTTAGGAACTTATCTATTTTGTGGTCTTTGACACAATGGTACTCAAAATATTCATGGTCTTTATACAATGATGGTTTGGGTGCGTCATCACAAAAGGGTGTAATGGGTTACTGGACCATGTTCACTACGTCCAACTATTTCAAAATCATGGATAAGGAGTCCGTGAGAGGATTGAACACTCGACATTTGATTGGAGGTTGAATAGGCCCTTAACTACATTTGAAAGGAGGACCTATTTCAACTGCCCGTATATTCTTAGAGTATGTCCTACTATCTCCTACGACATTTTTATTTTTGTTAAATAAATTTGATTTTCTCATAGGTTTGGATGTTTTATTTTCTTCTAAAAAGGGTTTCAGTTTCCCTTTATCTATCAAACCCTCTTCAATATGGCTTCCTTTTTCTATAACTTCCTCGAATTTATTGAAACAATGCATCTATAAATGGAGAGTAATGTCAAGATTTAAATTGGGGATGAAAATGCTAACCAATTACTTTTTCAGAATTGAACAAGGGAAGCAGATAGCTAACCCCACCATCGTTGTAAGAAACTAGCCATGGTCTCATTAGGTCTTTGTTTTGTGCTACATAAGTCTACCATGGTAACATCAATGTCTACGTTGAATGAGAAATGTCGTGAAAATATTTTAGCTAGTTTAAGAAAAGTTAAGATAGACCCTTTAGTTATGTGAAGGAACCATTCCAAAGCTTGACCCTTTAGGCTATGTGTGAATAAGATCCTAAGGTAGTTATCACTATAATCCACTTCCTGATATGCCATGTAAAAGTCTTTAACATGATCTCGTGGGTCACCTTTACCTTTATACATGTCAAATTTTGGGCAATCAAAATTTTTAGGGAATTACGTGTGTAACATACCTTTGTCAAAGGGGTAAGGACATAGCTCTTTGTATTGCTTTTTTTTACTATGTCCAACATTGTTTTCCTTAAGGGTCATGAGTATAGTTTTCATATATTTCAACTCTTGCATGAGGAATTGATCTTTGGGAAAGAAAAGTTTGCATGTATACCCGACTATAATTTTTTATTTCATCCCCTTGATTTTCAGTGTGAAATTAACTATTATTGGCCTTAGGTTTCTCTCGATTTTTTTTTGGTACATTTCCTTTTGTACATGGGAGATAAATAAGATAATTGTCTACTAAGGATTTGTATTTGTTGTTGCATAGTTACTTCATCATTTTGAGGTCCAAATTAGTTCTCATATGGATGAGGTTACTCTTTGTGTTCATGATCCACTCTAACCTTGCACGGTATTTTGGTAAGTGGTAATTTATAATATCATGTTTTTTCATTTTGAGGGTTTAAAGTAGAAGCTTTTCCATTCCCTAAAATTTCATCCATGTTAATAAGGGGATGTTGTGGCTATTCTTCCTCATGGAATTTGTTGGTAGGTGGAACGAATTCATGTTCATTTGTCATTTTGGAACCTAATTCTACAATTGATTGGGCTCAAACTCGAACTCCTCCCATGGTGATTCTACTTAATCACCACTACGATCAATCATGTCCTTTGTTTCCTTTTTGCAGAGAAGAGGGGTCCTAAACCATGACCAATGAAAGGATTGTATCCTTGTTTGTTAGATGTTTTGCATTCTAGTTTTTTAGATGCCATCCTTGTTAAAGACGGAATAACAAGGATTTTTTTCAAATATGATCCAGGATACAACAAACCTAAGTGAAAACCTAGAATGCCATGTGATTGTGAGGGTCACAAAAGCTTGTCAACAATGGTTAAAGAATAGTGAATGATAAATTATAAAGGAATCAAATAGTATTTTTCTAAAAATATAAGTCAATATGATAAATAATCATAGGGACAATCACACAAGTTCTGTAAGCCATTCCAATGAACAACAAACTACTCCCTATAGAAATTCTTTTCCAATGGTAGTTCGATGCAAGATGATAAAGTAAATCTCAACACTTAAGTCAAGTTTAATATAAACAAGGCATAATTATTAACAACATGTTGATGTGACTTCCAAATAAAGTATAATATAACTTGTTTAGATACAAATAAGGCCTAAATCAACAAAAAGTTGTAGTTACAAGTGCAAACAATGTAACAATACCACTTGGATATGTTAACAAAGCTTTTTGGAAAATACAGATATTAGTATCGAAATAATATTGTTACGACGCTAAAAAAGTAACAATAACACCTTTCAAGGTTTGAGGTAATTTTTAGAAGAAACAAGGCCAACGTATACTAAGGAATTTTTAAGATGCGAGGAATGTAATAGTATAATCTCGACACTTAGATGAATTTTACAAGAAATAACATGTAAGTATCTAAATTGTATCAAGGTGATGCAAGCAATGTAACACTGCAAAGGAAGGTCAATGATGAATCAAGCCTAGATACAATGATTATCTTGACATGGGTATCAAGATCAAATGGATATCAAGATTTGAGGATGTAAGAAAACACTTTCAACATTTACCATATAGTCTCAAGAAAAGATGAATGTAAATGGGTGGAAAAGTGGTGGACAAAATCAATTAATAGTGCACATATGATGTTCCTATTTTGATCCAAAATATCAATAAAAGAGAAAATTATTCGATCAAGTGCAGTTGAAAAATACTTGGCTTCACTTTGGAAATGTTTCACCTCGTCTTTAGGTGAGCAAAAAACTAAGAAAAAGTAAAGATTCGTAAATTTTTTTAGGAATGACACTTGTCTAAAAATTTAATGGACTCTCCCCTTTGTTTGACTTACAATTTATTGACTTCAAAAACATCTTGCTTTGCAAAATATCTTCAAAAAATGATTAGCTTTGAGTCCGTCAAGTTTCTCCAAGATGAAATGGCTTCCTAATTTGTTCTCTCAACTAGGTGTCACAAATTACCTCTATGAGCGTGGTTTTTTCAAGTAATTCAAACTAACTAAAAATTTGAGTATCTTGGCTTTAATTTACCCCAATCGATACAATTTACAATAAATGCATTTAGTTGTATTCTAACTGGGGTCATGTGAAGATAATTTTGACTCTAAAGCTCACAAGTGTATACTATATAAGTAGGTAAGCGGAGCACTTCCCATTTCGTCAACAAGATTCCCTCTTCCATGGACTAATTTGGGGTTCCTAGGAGCATCCATTTTGTTATTTTAAGGCCTATGCCAAGGGCACTTCTCCCAGTTCAAAGTGGACAAGCCATAAATCTTAACCAAAACCTTCATATATAGTGTTTTGAATTTGGTTTTTTTAATCTTTTAGCTTAGTGTGGTTTTGTTGTACACCATTTGGCAACCTACATCAAATTTTATTAGTATTTTGGAATTGTGGGTTTGTTGTACACATGAAAGATTATTAGTTCCCCAAGAGGATCAAAATATTATGAAAAGAGGATTGAAGTGTTGTTTTTGATTCCCAAGATCATGTACAATATGTGAGGGAAGAGCATACACAACAAAAAAATCGAATATAAAGAAAATGGAGAATACTTGTGAAATCAAAGTGTAAGGATATTCATTTTGACCAAATTGTAGTTCATTCCCTTAGGAAATTTTTTTAATGAAGTGTTTGAAAGTGTGAAAATGGTTTACAATTTATGTTTATTTCCAATATCACCTAGAAGTTTCGAGGGAAGAGCTTACACAAATCTATCCTAACAAGTGAAAACAAAACATTATCCAAACTTAATCAAACAAGTTAACACAAAACATTATCCAATATATATCCTACAATCAATTGTTATCTTCAAGAAACCTGTAAGATGTTAGTGAAAAAAAAATATCATGGTTAGGAAAACATTGACAAAGGTGTCCAAACTTCAATAGATCACACCTGCATAGAATTTATAGGACATGCACACCACTTATAACACCTTTGTGGCCCTAGAAATATATGCATTGATATGATAAAATGACATAGTCAGTTGCACACATGTGTGGCCAGAGAGAGGAGCACATAGACTTGAGAGCTTATATGCGGGACAAACAAAAAAAACTCCAAGGACTCAGAATGACACATGAGCTAACCTTTTCATAAATGCACATAGATAGCAGCATATATGTAGGTTTGACAAGCAAATGGACTATGAAAGACACAAGGTGACATGTGAAAACAGAGAAGCACCTGCGTGGACATGTAAACAATAGTGTTCCCCTTTCAAAAAGTATGTGGCCCTTACTACATTTGTACATCCTTTCCAAACACCTAGGCGTGTACCTAGAATGACGTTAAAAATATGGAAAAATGACGTAAAAAACTTTAAAAAGGTTAAAAATTTGATCTCTTAGCCCAAAATTAACAACAACCCATCACAATTAAACCTATAAGACTAACTCAACACATGTAAAGTTAGTAAAATACCCTAAGAAATTTAAAATATTTAACATGTGCATGATTAGGTTAGTTAAAAATGAGATAAGGAACAACAAATCTTAAAAACAACTTTTAAGGGAATAAGGATTTGTCCCACTGGGTGCCAAATGTGAACATATAGAAATTTCCATGCCAAATCAAGAAAGCTAATGCCTAATATATTCTAAGAATAATCAAACCTACTATAGAACCATCAAGATAATATCTTATGAGAAACAACTTCTTTAATGCATGAACAATCTCAAATAAAAAATCTAAGCTATTTCTTACTCTCTAGATTGCTAATCTAACAAGTGAACCTATTTAGATCACTTTAGAAATCAAATGGGAGTAATTTTCTCGAGGTTTGAATATGTAATCTCATAAAACCATGTCTAAAATTCATTTTTTGGATCTTCCCATACTCTTCAATTTGAGAGATTGAATGCAAGATGGAGAAGCTACTTCCTTTAACGAAGAATGGCTCGAGATAAAAATTCCTATAGTTTATCCTAGGGAAAATAAGATGTAAGAAGAAAAGTAAGGAGGAAGGTTTTTTATATAGCTTGTTAGTTCAAGCAAGAATAGAAAATTGATGAATGTGGGATAAACCCAAAAGAATAAATACAAAGGCCATATATGTTTAATAAAGTGTGTGCAGTTTGTGGGACTTGAAAGGGGGTTTAATTAATCAAAGGTGATTAATTAATAGAAGGGGTATTCCCATAGACGCTTATTAGAAGAATGAGAGTATTATTCAAGAGATTTTAAAAGAGGAAATGGCTCAATAAATGGCAATTTATTGATTTAGACTAGCAATCGTAATTAATTCAGAATAGTTAATTAACCTAGGTAGAAGCAAACGTTAATTAACAAAAGCTTGTTAATCGTCATCCTGAATGATTGAAGGGTTAATTAATTAAAGAAGCATAATTAATTAACAATGATAGAGGGAAATTTCTGGTTCATTGATGAAGTGTTGTCAATTTATGGGAATGAGGATAGTTAGTGCAATTTAAGTATTAAAATTGCTTGACTAAATTCTAGGTGTCTACAATAATCATAAGTTTTCATTTCAATTTGTATTTCATTTTTATCTATTAGAACTATGATTCCCTATTCCTTATGGATTTTATGCAATTAAATTTATGAAAACAAAA
Source organism: Taxus wallichiana var. yunnanensis (assembly GCA_018340775.1). Lineage (NCBI taxonomy): Eukaryota > Viridiplantae > Streptophyta > Pinopsida > Cupressales > Taxaceae > Taxus > Taxus wallichiana. Next base: position 648,742,293 of record CM031234.1, on the reverse strand, counting down.
ATTATAAATAGAAATTTGATATTATACTCTAGATTTTTATGAAAAATAAAGAACCTGAGATGCTATGAAAACAATATATATTAATAAAGGGTTGATTATATACAAAAGTGCAAAATATCTCAATTAAAATTTGAGATTTAAATTTTAATTATTCTCACTTTTTAATTAAAAATATAAGGAATCATATTTATAATATGTTCCATCGTGTATTGTATATTATGTCACTTGTTCTCCATATTTAATTAGATCATATGATGTGGCATTGATACTACCTAGATTTTCCCTATCTTGATTAGTTGTATCACATGTTGAAAGTAAATAATTATCCTTATCTAATTTTTTGTGAACAATATCTGTGGATCCATGTCATACTCCTGAAATAATTTCTTTAATGTGTCATTTTGTTTATTTAGGAGAACAAATTTTCCTTTAGTGAAATATGAGCATTTAAACTTTTGCATGCATTCTTGAGATTAAGATCTTAGACCTGTACTTCATTCTTCACTTTTTAAAAATTTTCTTGTGTTTAAACAAAGAAATATTATTAGTTCCAAAGTTAATATATTTAAAACTATGATTTAAATGAAAATAAATCTTTAAACTTGTGATATCTTTATCTTTTTCAGCATTTTCAGTGACAAAAAAAATATGATAGCTTTATCTTTTTTATCATTTACAATGACAAAAAGATTTTTGTCTCTAGCCCATTATTCATATAGTAATCATGGGCTTCACCATTGAAATTTGTCTAACCTATTTCCCATGAAATCTAAAATATTATCCTTATTGTGATTCCTTATTGTAATATCTCCTTAGAGAGTTTGATTCGATAATACATCTTTCTGTGTTGGATTATTTTTAGCTAAAGTAAATAAATGATTTATTTTGGAATGATTATAAAAACGGGAATTTATTTCCTTGATAACATCTTTTACCCAAAACTCCCATGTTTTCAAAGTCTTTATATCCTACATAACACCATCATTAATAGTAGCATAAAAACTCTTTTCCAACAAATTATATAGCAGAAAATAATTTAATTGATCATTGGATGGTGGTCCTGTTATGAATGTTGGACAGAGTTTTTAGTATGATGAATTAGTTGTCTTTTCTTCTATAATAGGATGTATTTGTGGCACTTGTCATCCCTGAATAATATAAGGTGTATTAAAAGTAGTTGGCTCACTGGTACCACTCTAGATAGCAAATAAATCATCATCAAGATAAATTTATTGTAAAATGGTTGTGCCCACTACACTAGGGAGACAACCAAAAGAGAAATTTGGAAACTTTGTTACTATAAGATGAACTGTTCTACCATTTTTACCTAGAAAAGATATTTGTTTCCCACTAATCTTACATTTTCTCGGTGGAATTAGTGGTGCAATAATTTTATTTTTGGAATACAGAAATGGAAATGCAAAAATAAAATGTGAACAAACAATATAAATAAGAATTCTTTATTTAGTAAATTTATCAGAAAAGTTAAAATTTCAAGTGATACTAATAATTTACTTAGCAGAGTATGTCTAGGAATAATTTATTCCCCTTTTAGTTGTTTAAATCTTGAAAATTTTACCTGTTCATGTTTATTTGGGGAATTTTGATGAAAACTATCTAAGGAATATGTAAATATGTAGTAATGATCAAAACAAGTATAGTTCCATAAAAATATATATTAAATCATTGTATTTTCAATTATTCGTAGCTTGAAAGAATGATAGAAGTAATATCTAGAATAATTGATGAATTTCCATATTACACTTGTAACTGAGGGGATGTATTAGAAATACTCAAGAATGTTTACTCTCTCAATTTTTATAGGAATCAGAGACGATTGTACTTCCACATATGAATCTTCAGAATCCTTAGGAAGTTGATCATTGATGATCTTTAATTGCATCTTTCCTTCTTGCATGCATGCAATACAATTGTTCCATTATGAAATAACATAAAAAATTATCTCTATTTATAGAATAAATACAGTAAGCTATTTTACAATAATTTAAAATGTAAAGTTTAAAATTTTTCATTATTTGAAAGAAAATGTAATCTAATATTTTTATCAAGTGGATTCATAGTATTAATATTCTATGAGTACAACTCATGAAACCCTTTATAATATAATGTAATTATATAATTAATATATGAAATATAATTTACTCTCCTATTTGATATATATGTACACTAATCAAATTGTTGGAAACTTATAAAATAGAGGATATGGAAAACAACCTAGTACGGGATGTCAGATTATCTTTCCTACAAGACTATCCTAGCCTGAAAAAATGGAAGCACGGATTGCAAAAATATGTGTGGAACCTCTTGAAAAAATAATTTCCTTCTTGACTTAGAGGATTAATCAATACCTATATAGAACGAAAAACATCTTAATATCTTATAGTGATAATAATAGAAAGAAGAAAATGTAAAAAATAGATTGTTACCATCAACATGTACGCCGAAGTTGGACTCCAGATAATTTTTGTCTATGTCAGAGAGTAAGGATTTTTTTATCACATGGTTAATGTATACATGTTTGGAATCCATCTTAAGAAGTGGATATATTCTAGATATGTTCAAAAATAAAATTCCTATTGATGGCGGCTTGATTGTAAAGATACATGTGAATCTGTCATAATTGGACAAAAGAAATTGCAAAAAACTAACATCATTGTGATATTAGAGAATGTAAATAGTGCTCCAAAACAAAACTTATCTACCCAACCAATGAATGTGTCCTTCAATTTTACCAAGGGAATAATTTGTAGGAAAACAAGGTTTTAAAATTAATTTTTAGGTTGAGACTAAGAGGATGTAGAAATGGAATTCATAATTGGAATGTAGATGCATTCTTTAAGATTTTTTATTGATTCAAGAGCATGGTCCAATATTCATATGAGTGAAGAGGTAGAGACTCGTGCAAAGCCTAGAGAAGCATGTTATGAAAAATGAAGCTCCAATCCAACAGATATACATGAGATGTGTTTTTGGAGTCATGAAGCCACATGTGTTAATGCCCACTTGAGTATGTAAATAGGAGGCTACATGTATTGATGCCTGGCAAGACATACAACTTGCCATCTTTAGATAAAGACACCAAATTGAATGCGTAGTCTTGAATTTTTATACATAGAAATCTTATTGACAAAACCTCCTTACAAACAATTCATCTGTATATGTAGATTATATACTAAAAGACCCTATGTATAGATGAATCATATCCATA